>OX375869.1:67812708-68282486 GCA_947359475.1 Heligmosomoides polygyrus bakeri
TTCGCACCCCTATAACATTGCTCCCTCCTATGCGAAACCATTCTGCTTTGGCGTGCTAGCAGAACGTTCGACTGCCTACAAGACCTACAAGCTGCAACCTGCAAGGTTCCAACTTGACAGAGCTATTGTGCTCCAAAGACGCCCGCGCGTGCAATTTGCGAGCGGTCGCCCCCCCCCCCTCGATTGAAAGGTTCGATTCTGTATGCATTGTTCATGGCGCACTCCAAAGGCTCGCTGGACAGCCTTGGAGCAATTCCTGAGTAGGGCGGCAAAGAAATTTCTGATAAAACTCCCCAAACGCTCAGTCTACAAGCTCTCCCTCCCCCCTCGATTGAAAGGTTCGATTCTGTATGCATTGTTCACGGCGCACACCAAAGTTTCGCTGGGACAGATTGAAGCTAATCCTGAGTGTGGTGGCGGGGAATTTCTGATAATATTCTCCAAACGGCTCGAAATAGTCTTGAAAACGTCGCAGTTCCCAGTGAGAGAAAATAGAAGCGCAGGGGACATGCGCTCGCCCACTCGATTGATAGGTTAGGGTTCTGTGTGCATTGTGCACAGCGCACTCTTGGGGCATTCCTGGCATGACAGAGCACTGGCGACGTACGCCATCTTGGAGATACTCCGAAAGCACGCATATCCTGGGAAATAAGCTGCTCTAATCGTCCGTCCAGCCAATTTTGGACCACCCACGGCGAAAATACGGGTGTTCCGGTAAAGTATTACACTTTTTGAGTAGATCTCACAGAGGCGAATCGAGTGGTACCAACCTTTACTCAAGAAACCTAAATCTGAAGGAGTTATGAGCGTGCGACGCTTTGCGACGCTATGTTGGCGTTTTTTCGCCCACTTTTGACCGTGCGGCGCGAGCGGTATTGTAGGAATGTTATTGCGGTGATGACCACGAATTTCGCGTACGTTTTCGACTTTTGAATTTCTTGAGTGCTATTTTTAGCCTAAAATACGAACTTGCACGATTGGGTGAAAGAAAAGGTTCGAGAGAAGAAAGTGCCCGTGTTTCTCGGAAACAGCCGATAACTGAAAAAAGTGCCACAAAGCGAAAAAAAGCTCCTAAGAAGGTATTGGTCGTTGCAGAAGTCACTCATTACTACGATGCCTACGAAGGGCTCTAGTCGCGCGATGGAGAATTTGTAGCGTCTTGCTAAAAACCGCCAAACCGAGGATATAAAAAAGTTTTTTGGCATCAATGATGAGAACGGCCACCTTCTTATGTGCCGCGAAGTCGAAGGAATTTCAATAGAAGAGCTCCCTCATCCTGCCGTCCCTTCTGTGGCTCCTATTCTAGATACCGTCCCTCACCGTGGAGCAAACTGAAACGGCCGAACAGAAGGTGACACATGACAAGACGACTGGTTCAGATGATTTACCAGCAATTTTATGGAAGACGAAGACCTGGTGCTCTGCTAAGTGGTTCGCCAAGTTTCTCAACAAGGTTGCAGCGGAGGAGGTGCATGATGGCTGGTGGAAAAGTACGATCCTGGTTTCCTCAAATTATCGTTCGATTTCGCTCGAAGATGTCCATGCTTTCGTACATCATTCACGAAATCGTCAATCTTCCGACGACCAGAGGGCTTTGTGGCTGGTTGTGGTTGCTGCTATGTTATATCCCTCCCACCCCTTCTGGTGGAGAAGCATCGCGAGAAACAAAAGCCCATGCATCCTACCTTTCTCGACTTAGAGAAGGCCTTTGGTTGCGTACCGCGTGAGGTTATATGGTACGTTCCACTACAACACAGCGTTCTTGAAGAACTTGTAGAGTGGATGCGATTTCTCCACATTTGCCCAAAGAGTCGAGTTCAAGCTGCAGCAAGCACCTCGATGGAGTTTCCCATCATCTCTGTCGGGGTACATCAAAGTTCTGCACTTTCGCCACTCCTCTTTGTCTTTGTCATGAATGCCATTAGGGCCCGTTTATACTTCGCCGCCGAGCGACGCGACGCCACGTATTCTGGCCACATTGATCGAGCGACGCGATCGATCAATTTGGCCACTATACATGCCGTCACGTCGCTCGGCGTCGGAAGTATAAACAGTCCTTAAACGAGATTTTCAGAAACCAGTCCCACGGGAGTTGCTTTATACTGATGAGGTAATGCTCGCATGCGAAGATAAAAATGAACTCGAGCGGCAGTTGAAGGCTTGGTGTGACTGCTTGGAGATGTTCACGTTCCAACTGAACGTCAAGAAGACCAAGTACCTAACGACTAAGGCCTCTGTTATACTCCCGCGGGAGCATCCGCAGAACGTCCGCGGACCAATGGTGCACGGCGGAGGCGGGCGTGGCGAGGCGCGGCGATTGGCCAGGTGAGGAGTCTCGGCGCGATTCCCGCCCTTCCGCGGATGCTCCCGCGGGAGTATAACTCAGGCCTAACATAAATAAGTCCGGCTCCTTTACCGGTACTGACCTTCGCATCTCGGTGTTTAAATACTTGGGATCCTTTCACACTGGAGCGCACCATCTCCCCCTCCTTAACGGGCATGGATGTTTTAGTGAGGTTGAGTACCATCAACGCTAATAGTAATTTGTCAGAGAAGATAGAAGCAATCACTTTAAACTGCGGTAGCATGTTTCCTTCTCCATTCAATAGATAGGAACATGACTTTGTATGAAAAAAGTCGTTAAATTTTTCGGTAAATTTGGGAATTCACCGGAAATTTTCGTTAAAAGAATTTATCGCGAAAATGCCGGTAAATTCGTTAAACCGGTAAATCGTTAACCGGTAAACACACCCCTGGCGTGGACTATGGACAGTTACATCACGGCACCTTGCTGTCTGTCATATGCCTACTGGCCCTCACGAATTCTGGATTCGCACAAACCGCCAAACACGAAAGGAACATTACCACGCCAACAACCAGTGAAAACCTCCAGTGTGCACCAGAAGGCATAAGGATTTTTGCGAAAAAAATTGGAAAGTACGAACTCTGCTCGGAAGGATTCTGCGTGGTTTGCGAGAAGCCCCGACGAAGGAAACAATTCGATTTCCGCCGGAGATTACCTTTCAAGAGCATCAGGTGCAATGGAAGATTTTTGATGGAGAGGAGGTGACGACGACGGAAACGAAAGGCCAGTAGTTCCTTTCTGCTCTCAGGTCGACTGCTGGTTTTGCACGGCGAACATCTTCAACCCGGAGTGTCGACCTCGAGCAGCGACTATCGCTTTGGCAGTGATCAATATACGCGATCAAAGCTCTTCTCAACACACTGTGCTACGATGATTGATGGTGATTGGACGCCCATGCCGTGTCCTGCTCACCCGTATGCTTCCACTTTCTACGAGTCATGTGGGCGATAGTGAAATACCTTCGTCGGACTCTAACCAGACGACAGAATCGTCGCCTGCATCGTTCTGCATCACGCCTAGGATTCGTCCCACTCGTGCTCGTAATCAGTGGACTGCCAACAGCCCTCAGCTGCCAGGACGTCGACATCTTCGAGCACAAAACCACAGTTTGCTCTACGTCAAAAAGCAATCGTCAAGTCTGCAAGGTCGTCATCACGGAAGTCATCAAGATCAACTCATTCAGCAAGGAAGCCTGCTTCCGACTTCAGAATCAAGGCATTAAGGAGATCAGGATCAAATGGAATGAGCTCAGACTTCTATGCGACAAGCACACCACCATGTTCACAAGAAACACGATTCTGAGGGTGCTGGATACGAAGCGGTTCCACATGCCACGACAGTTGTGTGAAGCACTATATGCACAGAAAGCTTTTAGAGTTTTGAGGGCTTCACTTTGAACTACCACAACTTTTTCAAATCTTATCGGATATCGGATTAGCGGTGAAATCGCCCGCAGGAGACGCGCAGCATGGGCAGCCTTCAGTTCGATTCGCGAAGTCACCGATCAGGTCAAGGATCCCGGCCTCAGGGCCTCGATATTCAACGCCTCTGTACTGCCTGCGATGTGTTACGCGACGGAAACCTGGCCCGACAACAAGACAATCGCCAGAGCGATGCAAACTACGCATCGTGCACTGGAGAGATGTCTTCTGAGGACAAGCCTTCGCCAGCAATGGCAAAAAGGCCTACGAAGCTCGGAGCTAAGGGAGAAATCGCAATTAGCAGATCCGCTGCAGTACATGAAGAAGTCCAAATATCGCTGGGCCGAACACCTGCTTCGACGAAAGGACGATAGAGGAGTCTCCGTGTCACAGAATGGCTCCCGAGAGACCATAAGAGACCACTGGGACGACCGCCAACGCGATGGGCAGACTCATTCTCTTTCAGAGAGCGGAGTCTGCCTCACCGGCTGCCAGCTTCCAGAGATCGAGCGGTCTGGAAAAGTTGTGGTCTCCGCTGAGAAGACCTCCAGCCGACAAAAGAACCACCAAGGTATCAAAGAAAACTATATCATAGGTCTGTAGATGGCTGGTCTTAGCAGGTGGGTACAGGTCGTATGTGACGTACCGCTCACCATCGCGTGACTCGAGCTTCTCGTTGAGATCTCCATAATGAGTGGTGTTTGCAACAGCCACGGCCTTCTTTGCAGCTTTCTTCGCTTCTTGGTACTTCCGCCAGTTATCGACTGTCTTTTCGTCGAGAAACACGTGATAAAGCGACTTCTTCCCTCGAACTTTTGCTTCACGTCGTGTCCACAGCCATGCCCAAGTTTCATCGACAGTGGTGACTATCGGTAACAGCACTCGAGAAATCACAGCTGCTTCCTTCTCTCTCATGCGCCACCACTTGATTCTTGTTGCACCGCATCACTCAACCTGCTTCATTCTCGAAGGGGCGATCTTTAGGGTGCAGATCAGGGGTGTACGTTTACCGGTTAACGATTCACCGGTTTAACGGATTTACCGGCATTTTCGCGATAAGTTCTTTTAACGAAAATTTCCGGTAAATTCCCAAATTTACCGAAAATTTTAACGACTTTTTTCATACAAAATCATGTTCCTATCTGTCGAATGGAGAAGGAAACATACTACCGATCTCAGTTTAGAAGTGATTGCTTCTATCTTCTCTGACAACTTGCTATTGGCATTGGTGGTCCTCAACCTCATTAAAACATCCGTGCCCATATCAGGAGGCGGAGATGGTGCGCTCCAGTGTGGAAGCGTGCTCAACTGAAATAGTACCTCGCGCTGGCATTGAGACAATTTGGACTAGAGGTATTGAAGCTCTCAGAATAGACGATCGCCAGAGGAATAAGACGATATGCTCATGGCTTGTTCCCGTAACTTAGTCCAAGATGTAAGGCATCGGAATGTACTCCGCTAGACTACCTGATCTGGTGGGCCCTTAGGCCTCGTGCATACCTCCTGTCGCCCCGATGGAATCCCGGCGACGAATTTTGCAGAGCGACGCGAAAGAATTTGAATCTCTCTGCGCTCGTCGCATCGCCCATCGCTCTGCAAGGAAGCGCGACGGCGATCCGTCCAGGGCCAACGCTAGACACCGCGCGCGGCGCGAAAAAGTATGCCATGCCTGCGATGGGCGCGGGAAGCCATCGCGCATGCCGATCGCCACTATTGCGGCGGCGGCGGCGGCGGCGGCGGCGGCGAAGTTTCCTTGGCTATTCAACCGCGTGCAGCGGAATGGCCATGAACTAACTGAGCGCCGCGATGGCATCGCGGCGATGGAAGTATGCCCCCCGACCTTAAGCTGTTTTCCCATATAAGAAGAGAAGATTCGATATCACGTCACATTTCGTTCCTCTTTCATGAGGTGCCTCTCTTTGCTCCAAAGTATAGCTTAATAGTTCAAAAACGTGGTAGTGTAAGGTGTAAATCATTACTTCATCGAATGAAACGATGATAATTGTGATAATTTCAAAAAGCAGTTAAACTGTTAATCCAAAAAGAAATATAGCTATATTCGATTGAATGTCGGATGTACCAGAAATGTTTTTGAGTTTAATCAAGCTGTTTTAGAATTTTAATTAAACTTCTATCCTTTTTAAAGCAATCACGATATAGATCATTACCCTTGTTAGGCTTCCGCTTGCTTTGTTTGCTTTAGGATGACGTGTACATATAAAATAAAGTTGATATGGTTTTTCTGAACGTGATGATGTTTCGGTGAAAAGCTTTACGCTTTCTTTACATTACCGCCGCTTAAGACCAGTTGTTTTTAAGGGAATATTAAATCTTAAAAAAATTAACGAACTTACCGAATTTACCGGAATTTACCGGCGAATTTCCGCGTTAAAAAATTGCGGTAAAAAATTTACCGGCGGCATGTCAGCGCACACCCCTGGTGCAGATCAGCGGTCGATGTTGTAGGGCGACCGTCTCATATGGCGCTATCTTCGCACATGCGACAAGACTCCGGTCACAATCTCTCACAAGGAGAACATCTACCCGAGTCTTGGTACTGGTTCAGGAAAACTATAATAAAAAATTTCGAAGAAAGTTATACCAAATTTTCTTTGAATCAAAAATTATTCTTAGTGAGTCTGTAGTTTAGCCTGGTTATGGTCGTTTCAATTGGGAAGAGTTCGCTTTGATTTCAAAGGTATTATGCTAGCTTAGAAGAGTGTTCAGTTTGTTTGGAAAAGTGTCCATTTCGACTAAAATACTATAAATAAATACCACACCAGGTGACTGGGCTTCTTCCATTTATGGCCAGAACTGGCTAGATCCCGTAGTGGAGCTTTTACTGCAATTGAAGACAAACGCATCGGCCGAAGAAAACCTGACCAAGAAGCTCTGGCTCCTGAGCAATATTTTATTTATTTATTTAATTATTTATTTATTCAGCCATTGTTAATTGATGAAAGCAAAAGGATGACAAATCCAACATTGTTTGCCTTGTTGTAGAAAACGTGCTGTGCTGTGTTATAGAAAACAGAAACAAAAACGAAGCAAGAGATGGATTTATATGATTTCACTTTACGGTGTTTGCTTATCATCCGCTTTACCGCTATCCTCCCGCTGTGGGTTGAAGTGTCCGTTTTCTACTATCTTGTTTCAGAATTTCATTATCCGCTCATCCCTGTTGTGGAGGTATTAGGAATGCAGGTGTGATCAACAAGGTGACTTCCAAGAAGCATGAGAAGGCTCAGCTTCTGCCCTTCCTATGCATAGACCTTAATTCATGAAAAGCTACTACACTAAATGCTATATGTGAAAATATAGGGAAAACATTAAATAACATCAGTTCACAACTGTTGCCATAGAAGTAACGAAGGTAACTTGAATTTTCTTCAGTCCAATCAAAAATGAACCTGTGGTGGGGTTCAGCTCGCTGGGCTTGGCTATCGCCCTGTGTGTTCTACTCAATTTGATTACCATAGAGGTCACGCGGAGCGAGACAACTCTCAAGCACTTTCGTGCTGCATGGGATAGGATCACTCCTTCCTGAAAGTGTGATTCAGCCAAAAGCTGCAGAAGAAGTCCACGGCTAAGTCAGCAAATTCATCGTCCCTAATACCATAGTACTGATATCTCTAAAGGCTACTCCAGAACGTTTTCTACAGACCAAATCCTAAATCGGGAACAGGGATGGGCGGGAATTTTAAAAATCCTCCCAGAAGACAGAAAACCGCTTTCGTCAGAAAACAGAAATCAGGGCACTATTGTACTTTCACAACTCCACGGGTCGAGGAGAGGTCGAAAAAAAAATAATAACCGCCCAAACTTCATCTAGGGCGGTTATTTGGGGTGCTGATCACGAATTTGACATCTGTTTTTCGTTTTACGCTGGAGTACGGTAGGTTACGGTAGGCACGGGTGACTAAGGCTGCCAAGGTCATGAACACCGATTTCGCCCAAACTTCGTCTAGGGGGGTTATTTGGAGCGCTGATCACGAATATGACATCCGTTTTTCGTTTTCCGCTGGAGTACGGTGAGTTACGGTAGGTGCGGGTGACTAACAAGGAAACTGTCTGAACGGTACGCCGGAACGGCAAGAACGAGTACTATAAGGGGAATCCCCGTCCTCCAAATAGTAACAGGACATGTTTTGTTTTTGCCGAATCCTTGAGGCAAAAACAAAACATGTTCTGTTACTATTTGGAGGACGGGGATTCTCCCTATAGTACTCGTTCTTGCCGTTCAGACAGTTCCCTTGTAAGGCTGCCAAGGTCATGATCACCGATTTCGCCCAAACTTCGGCTAGGGGGGTTATCTGTGGTGCTACGGGCGAGCACAGCATGCAAGCGGTCCCGCAGCGATCGCCTGAAAATTCGTAAATCAGCGGGGAACCATTTTTGCGGGAAACTCTTCGATAGGCGAAGGCCTAATCGAGAGATAGCAATCTAAGCATCATGGCCCTCCAGGCACTGTTCCATAACAGCCGCCAGGAAGGACTGCGCGACTTCAAGCTAAAGGACCTAATTGTCCGTTATTTAGGTAGTCCTGAAGACTACACCAAGACAACAATCTATTATCAACGCTTTCCCTCAGAAGCTGGATAGATGCCGCCCAGGGTCAAGCGTGGGGTTCGATTTTGCTGGAAATTTACGACCCCCCCCCCCACTCTGAAGCGGAATTTGTACGACCCCTCCCTCTCTCTTCCACTGTTCTATTTCTTGTATTTCTTGATTTTTTCAAGGTTTCTTGTTCAGTTTGAACTCTTTAATAGATTCTTCTTTTCAGGTGCGGCTTCGGCACTGAAGAGGACAATGAAACGAGTTCCCTGATCAATAATGTTTTCAAAACACAATAAAATTCTTTTAAATTTTGAACGCTATTTTCGACACTTCAAAATAAAGATCTTCTGGTAGCAATTTCCAGTCATCACTGTTCAATTTATGGAGTTTTTTTTCAGGACACCGTGGACACGGAACATTCTTCTACCTGAAGTAGCGACGTTTGCATCTGTGCTCCGAAATTGTGTTATATAAAAATTTGAGTATTACTTTCTGACGACGACTTAAGTGCTTTCCTTTTAAATTTTTTGAAGAGTTCCTCGAATCGATTATGGAGCGGAAAAAGGAAGGATGAACGATGGACTTCTCTCGGAAATAATGTTCTCCCATCCTAAGAAAACATCATAAAAAACGAAAATGGAGCTAAAAAAAACCCCAGCTCTGTACATGATACAGCAAAAAAACAAGATTCTCCGCAGCGATGACGGAACTGCGATGACGATATGATTAGGACGGATCGTAAGCAAAATTCTCGTCTTTCATGAAAAAAAAATTTTTTTAGCCGAAGCAGACCACCCATACGAATAAAATTTTGCCACAAAAACTTCCAAGTCATGATCAATGCACAGTGAAAAAATCATGATTTTCTGGATCGCACAGGATGAATCGACCTCAGGTCGACTCTACACCAACGTCATCGGAGCATGAAACTAAACGTTCACAAAAAGGTTCATAACTCGGTAAGTTTTTCGTATTTTGAAAATTCTTCTAGCCTGTCAAGAAGAAGATAAAACGCTCTTCAATTTTCGGAAGTCGTGAACTGAATCCTTCACCGGATTTTTGCCGAAAATCGACCAGAAATCGACCCCCCCGCCCCGCATGAAGATCCCTTTTTTGCTAAACGAGATTGTAACCGTAAAGAAGCGCTTTTTATCTACTTTTCAAAAAGCTAGCGGGATTTTTGAATTTCTAAAAATTAACCGAGTTATGAATATTTTCGTGAAATCACTCCGATGACGCCGGTGAAGGATTCAGTTCACGACTTCCGAAAATTGATCATATCTCGGCTATTTTTTCGAAAATCAAAAATCCCGCTCGCTCATCAAAAAATAGAGCAAATGTGCTCTCTAACCATGTAAGAACCGATTTCCAAGAAAGGGATCTTCATGCGGGGCGGGGGGGTTCGATTTTCGGTACGTATTTTCGCGACATGGAGCCGAAATTGAACCTCCCCTGCCGCGCATGAAGACCGAATTTTTGGACATTAATTCTCACATAGCAAGAAAGGGCTCTTCCTCTAGTTTCTGAAAAGCTAGCGGGATTTTGAAACTTCGAAGAATTGGTCAAGTTATGAATATTTTTGTGAAGCCACTTCAATTTTTTTCGCTCAAAAATCGAACCAGCAGCCACGCGTGACGACTGCTTTTCTGGAAAACGATTTCTACACCATGAGAAAGGGCGTATTATCTACTTTATGAAAAGCTAAAAGAATTTTCAAAATTCGAAAAACTTACCGAGTTATGAACCTTCTTGTGAACGTTCAATTTTATGCTCCGATGACGTTGGTGCAAAGTCGACCAGAGGTCGATTCAACCTGTTCTATCCAGAAAATCACGACTTTCACAGTGAATTGATCAAAACTTCTAGGTTCTTGTGGCTAGATTTTATCCGTATGGGTGATCTGCTTCGGCCAAAAAATAATATTTTCATGAAAAATGAGAATTTTGTATGCGATCCATCCTCGTCATATCTTCATCGCAGCGGAGAAGCATAGTTTTTATTGTGTGTTAAGCATGACTTAAAATTTTATGTGATGCAATTCCATTCTCTGTCGTCCTGTCCTTCAGAAGGCAGAAAAAGAATTTCCAGCGAGGAGTCCATCCATATTTCAATTGCGATTGGTCATGTCAGAGAACGCAGTAGCCGCATTAAACTGCCGTAACACGGAGATTTTTTGGGGCTCCTGGAAAATTCATAAAGTTTTAGTAGATGTGTTTTCTATGCTTTAAAAGGCAGGTTCTAAAAGTAACGTGTTCCATGTGATTAGTGTGTCGATATCTTTTCGGTAAATCGAGACGTCTGATCATATAGAATATCGTTTCGGAGAAACATAGTTTTATCACTGTGTGTCCAACGGGCTTAAAATTTTATAGGGTGCGATTTCATCTTCTGATGCTGTTTCCTGCAGGAGAGAAATTACTTTTCGAGCAAGTCCGTCTTTCGGTTGCAATCCCGTCATCGACTCGAAGAGCGCTTCAAAAATCTTGTAGGGAAAGCACTTAGTTCGTCCTCAGTAATTAACACTTGAAATTTTATAGAGTGCAATTCTGGAAGTAGATGTCGCTCATCAGGCAGAAAACTACCGTGTCCATGACGTCCTGGAAATTCTGAAAAAATGAAAATCTCTCATTGATCATAAATCTGCAGACAGGAAATCTTTATTTTCACTGCACAGTAATCGGCATTAAAAAATTTTTTGATATTCAATCCTATTTTTTAACTCCAGGAAACGCAAGTGCTTGTATATCTCCGCATTGTCGTAGTCACACCTGGAAAAACAACTTATTAATAGATGCAAACATCATCTAAAAACCTGAATTTGGAGAGAGTCCTCTGCCAAAACCGAGAGAGTACGACCCCCCTCCAGACGAGGCCGCAGTACGACCCCCCCCCCTTCGATTCCCGAACCTCAAGCTTGACCCTGATGCCGCCACAACTGCTGTGCAAAGGTGAGACACTGCTTCAGATATTCAGGCTACCACCAGCAATCCGTCCTGAAGCGCTCCTTACTCACAACCTACCGTACTCCAGCGGAAAACGAAAAACGGATGTCATATTCGTGATCAGCACCCCAAATAACGCCCGTAGCCGAAGTTTGGGCGGAATCGGTGACCATGACCTTGGCAACCTTAGTCACCCGCACCTACCGTAACCTGCCGTAATCAACCGTAATTTTAAAAACGGATCTCAGATTCGTGCTCAGCACCCCAAATAACCCCCTTAGCCAAAGTTTGGGCGAAAAAAAATTTTCCGGCCTCTTTTCGACCATTGGAGTTGCGAAAGTACAATAGTGCCGCAAATGCTTTTGTATGACTAGAAATCTGGTGAAAGACAAGCGTTTTAAGTTGTAGGCGTTTACAAAAATTTCTAGTACACTCAAAATTCAATACAATCAGCGAATCGTAAACCTTGACTCAAGGATCCTAGGACTCTCGTCATTCGAAGTATGCAACATTAATCGTCAGCTTCATTTCACAGCTAACGCCCTAACGATTACAACAGAAACCACGAGTGTTTCTGGGAAAAATAAACTCTTTGCTTCTTCCATGTTAGGGCTAGACAGGAGACGCAGACACACGCACAGTGGCAGCTTGTACTCTCACGAAGTATCGTGAGAGTACAAGCTGCCACTGGAGTGCCACAACTCACGCAAGAGAAGGCCTCCGGAGTTCCGGGCTTCATCGACGTTCGGTGATCAGAGACGCTTCCGCATGGGCCAAGTCGCCGAAAATTAGGTAGGTCGGCACGTAATGCCCTTCGCAGACACCCGCTGGACGAGAGCCGTCACCGACTGGATTCCGCGGGATGTCAATAGAACACCCAGACGCTTACCAGCGTGTTGCTCGGACTTCTTCGTGAAAGCCCAGAACACTGTTTGCTTCTCTCGTGCGAGAAGGACCCATTGGAGCACTCTGGCACGGGATCGAATGGAGACGCTGTTGGCGCACGCTCGAGCAATTCGGTGACTACGGAAGGACATATTATACAGGTCACACATGAAAAATTTCGTGTATCACTAGCGTACATAAGCGAAATCAAAGGTAACCACAACTTTTCTGCCTCCTACTAATTTTTATAGCCAAAAGCTGAGCAAGGTTCGGAGTTAGAAGAGGAAAGGCTCCCTAAGGCTCCGCAGGAAGCAATTATTGGGGATTACCAGCCAACAATTTTCAATTTTTAAACCGGAGGTGGAGAATAATCCTACCCATAGTCACTACAGGACAAGGGTCAGTTAATGAGTAATTTAATACCACTCAGAACAATAGTTTTGTAGCCTTAATATAAAGTTGTAAGTAATCGTAGTTGGTGCAAAATACCTGTTGAAATTGAAAAGAATACGAAGCCAAACTATGAAAGACGAGAAATGTCCTATGAAGGGACTCCGTGTCAGCAGCGGCAAATCAAACAAACAAAGCAGCTTAGTTCACGAGTTTATGGCTCAAATTCTATCTACACGACCACATCCAAAAACGGCACATGCAATTTGAATTTTTCTGGAAACATATTTTGTTACGAAACTCATATTTCTGTGACACTCTTTGGATACTTTTTATTGGACTTCCATGATATAATTTTGACCGTAGCTCTATTTTCTGTTTTCTGGCCAATTTTTTGGCCATTTCCCAGAAAACAGAAAACGGAAAAAATTTGCTCAAAATGGCTAGAAAATCAGAAGGCAGAAAACAGAAATTCCGCCCGTCCCTGATCGGGAATGCTGCCTTGCAGAAGTGGGATACGTGGCGCATCTCAAATCATCACTTACTCCGATCTCCGACTGTCCAGCCTGATTGGGATGTATCTTTGAAGTCGTACGAGACTGCTTCAAACCCACTCCGTCTACCTTGCCTCTCTCCTGTCCAACAATGCTGGCGTGAGTACGGTATCGTGTGACACCGATGTCCGCACTCAACAACCGAAACGGGTGATTTGACGAGCGCGGTAGAGGGCTCGAGCTTTTTGCATCTGGAAGCATCGCATTTCCAGCGGGGATTGCAACGTATGCATGGCGAGCTTATGCTCCCTACTAGGATTCGGCCGTGCTGCTTCCTTAAGATCTTTTCTCACTAATAGAACTAGCTAAAAACGGTTACGATGACTGATCTGCTATGTGCGTCGCGATAGGCAGTGCTCTGTGCTTAAGCGCATTCGATTTTTGATCTAATATACCAATGCTCCAAGTGATGTGCTTCAAAGAGATGTCTTGTTTGAAAGCCCAACACCATTCGCCATTACAGGCCCAGGGATGGGGCATGAACCTGTGGTAGATTCAGGTAGATCAGTGTGGTCAGATGGAAACTGTCCAAGCATTCGGTGCCGATTTCGGGTTTTCGGTCCTTTCCGAGCACGTATTGGACCCTAGCTGGTCTTGGAAAGACCCTGAAGCGCCACAGGTGGGTGTTGCTTGCGTAGGGCACACAAATACTCCACCCTTGCGTTGTCACTAGGCGTAGCTAAAGAGGCATGGGCTGAATTCATCCCAATATCACGGTAGCCCACCTCGGAGAAGTGGCGGAGATTACGTTTGATCAAAGAGCGCCGGTGGTGTAATGGCACAAGCATCCTATCCGAGCAACGGACTGCTCAGGTTAGGCTTCAAGCCTGGCGGAAGTTTCGATCACATCATGGCATTCGTTCATTCGGATGCCTAAAACACTGGACTGCTCAGCGCCAGGCATGTCGCGTTCCAGGGCTGGGTAGCGCGGACCATTATCGTTCGCGTCACATTGTCGTGTACGTAAACTATCTGGAGCAACGTTAGAAAGCTGTCTGGTACTGACCGAAATCTCACAACGGTTGCAGCTGTTTCGATGTTGATTTCCACGCTGTGGTCATCAATTTCTGTCACTCTTCAGGCTTATAGTTGCGCAACTATACGAAGGGCATAAGAAGTAGCTGCCCTACCAGTAGAATGAGCGCTAGATCGTTGCCAGTTAGGATGCCGTCGAAATTTTACTGATCGTGTAGGACAAACTTGCTATTACAGACGGAATATTTCAGATGCGGAACATCGCTCTCACAAAGGCCTCGTGCACCACGAACATCGAAGACGATCTACTAAGGGGTGAGGTCTTCCTCCTGAATACGGGGTTATTATAATCTCCTGTGGAAATTCTACAGTTATGTAAAATGATTCTGACGATTGCACCCCCGAATGGTTACCGTATACCGGTTGGCGATGGAGCGCGGAAACTGTGATAGAAAGCTGTCTGCACCCTCCTAGCTTAGAGATTATGCATCGGCGTCCATGTTAACATTCGATCGATCTCTTGTGCGCCCGCGATGACCCTCGGTGGACGGTCAGGAGGTACACCCGCCCCCTGCTAGGGAGCGTTCGGTACCACAGCGTTGTGGCATATCTGCATTTCAGCTGACTACTTGGGATTTGAGGACCTTCGACGTGCTCGTCAATTTGAGGCATTCTTTGCGCATTTTTCTAGCCGCATGCGTTTCATCGCTCGAAGAGCGCAGAACCCTGCATACCCAGATCCGCATTCCAATGGCGATGAGTGCTGTGGAATGCTAGGGATGAAGCGCTCCTTTGCCAACGCACAGGATTATAAACGGCGGATATCAGGACCGGCTCACCGTAACCTTAGGCGTCGGGTGAGACGTGACGTGTGCAATCGCAGAACAAGGCTAGGGAAGGGACTCCAGGGTGTGTGCCATACAAGCTGCTCGTACGGAGACTGCTATCTCGCTCAGGGGGAGCTCGCGGCTGGGTTCTGCGCTCTTCGAGCGCAGAGCCAGGCTAGGGAAGGGACTCCAGGGTGTGTGCCATACAAGCTGCTCGTACGGAGACTGCTATCTTCGCTCAGGGGGAGCTCGCGGCTGGGTTCTGCACTCTTCGAGTGCAGAGCCAGGCTACGGAAGGGACTCCAGGGTGTGTGTGCCATAATACTGCTCGTATGGAAACTGCTTTCGTTGCTCAGGGGGAGTCCGCATCTGGATTCTGCCCTCTTCGAGCGGCGAAAGCGCATACGGCTGAAACAATGCGCAAAAAACACGCAACGTCGTGTAGACGTCGAAACCTCCCAGATCTCAGATACTTAGCTGAAGTGCAAAAACGCTGCGGCGCCCGGGAACCGGACCCCCGACATCCCTCGCATGAGGTAAACCCTCTACCCACTGCACCACGACCCACCTGAACGCGGTGCCATCGCGGGCGCACAAGACATCGATCGGACGTCGCAGCGTGGACGCGGACGCGCGATCTCTGAACTAGGAGGGCGCAGACAGCAAAGTCCCGGCGCGACCCGCACTGCGGTTACGGTGAGCCGGTCCTGATATCCGCCGTTTATAATTGTCTTGCCAACGCGCGTGTAAATGATACGGTAGCCATTCGGAGGTGTGTTCGTCAGGAGCGTGCTAGTCTACAGTTAACCTCTCCGACAATAGTTTTTTTCGTTGTTCTTTGTTATAGTAGAGATATAGAGTGACCCAGTCAGTTTTGCAACGAAAATCGGGAACAGTAGAGAGAGAAGAAAACGTATCATCTCATCTGCCGCGCGGGTGCTACGCACTGCGTCGCCGAAGTATAAAATAGGCCATATACTTAATGTGAATGGGCAAGCTTCGAGAATTGCCAATAGCCGCAGAAATGCAGTGGTGGGAATTCGACGCGGTGAGCACTTGCTAGGATGGGATGTCGGCGAGGTAAACACAACACTAGACTTCGTACTTTCAGCGTAGTAATGCTATGAAGCTCAATGCCTGCACAAAGCCCGTGCTCAGAGTAATAAGAACGCTGCTGTGTACACCGGCTGAATAATACTAGTTTTTTCGTACGCAGATTTACTGACGAGTCACATCCCCGTTTGTCAACGGAAGCGCTCATTGAGGCTCGTCTTATTAGATCACCTCGGACGACTGCAGACCAACTGATCTCTTTCCTGTATAACGATGAGACGTCTCGTTTGTTCCACATCTCTTTCACTTTCAGGTTGCGAGCTGTTCGTGGAAGACAATGCTACAGATTGTGTTTACCTCGTCAATCAGGAGAATGTCGTTGTGCTGAGTTCGGACCTGAAAGTGCGTCGAGTGTTTCTATAGGCGATTTGGTCGCGAGTTGCCTTAGCGACGGTAGCTGTTACTGTTTATTCTAGGACATACCGAGCGACATGAGTACAGTAGCAGTAACGCCTCCCTGTTCATTTAGTATAGCTTTAGGTTCTCGACGTCATTCCATGGAGCCATGACTTCGACTCAAGTCCTTCCAGTGTTGATTACCTTCAGGACACATGCGAGATATTCGTTGTGCTTTGTAATGGTCAGGTGGTTACAATACATGCCGAGTCGCACACGGTTAGTCCGCCTGCAGAATTTCTTCGACCACATAGGTGAAAAGGAGGTCGAAAAGAGTTTTTTGCTCATACTTTGTCTAAAGGGGATTATTTGGAGGTGCTGATCACAAGTCTGACATTCATTCTTACGTTAGTTAGTATTACGGTGGATGGTAGGCGCGTGTGAGTGCTGCTACCGAGGTGATAATAGTCGATTTCGTCGAGCTTCGCCTATGTGGGCTATTTGGGGTGCTGATCACAGATCTGTCATTCAGTTTTGATATTTCGGTCGCTTGCGGTAGGTTACGGTAGGTGCAGGCAAAAAAAAAACGCTTAGGAATGTTCTGTGATCTTCTCCGCGTCAACGGAGAAGAGCACAGAACTAGGCAAAGGAAGGAGCTCCGGCTGATCTAACTTACCGAATTTAGGATACCTCGTCGATGTGCATCGGACTCCAGCCCGCTCACTACCGAAGATTCTTACCCTTGGATAATATTATAGTTGTGGCGTAGCTCAGCTTTTAAAATAAAAAGGTGATGAAAGGTTGTTGTTTCCGCGTACTCTTCGTGATCCCGACAGCTTTCCTCACCCACGGCTATCGTAACCTCCCGTACTCGTACTCGACCGCAGTACTGAAAACTGATGTCAAATTCGGCACCCCAAATAACCCCTGGTCAAGGTTAAGGTGAAATCACTGATCATGAGCCCAACAACTTTACTCACCCGTTCGTGCCTAACCTACGGTAACCGGCCGAAATTTGAAAAAGTGTTGTCAGATTCGTGTTTGGCGCCCCAACTAACCCCATCGGTCGAATTTGGACGATTTTTTTTTCGACCTTTTCTTGGCCTCGTAAAAGTCCAATAGTTCCTGTAACGGTCGCTCCAGGCTTAAGCAAAAATTCAAAACATCTACAATGGTTCCGTTTTTCTTACCCTTTTTCATGAGTTAATTTCGTTCTAGTATTTCTAGGAGACTAAGGTTCAGTCTGACGCTCATGACCGGTTTCCAAGTATCAGCCCTAAGTTCAGATATGCAGTTCGTGTTTTCTGGGAGAAGCGTGTCCGGCCGCCTCATGGAGTCCAGATCAGGCCGTGCTCGTGGCTGTTGATGAAGATCGAATCGTTTTCTACGGGCGTGATTTCGGTGTCATCGCTGAATGGTGCGTGTGCGCAACATTTCGTGATCCTAGTAGGTACACTTACGGTTCGCTTTTAGGAAGATGACAAACCAAGATGCGGGTAAGGATGCACTCGTTACAGTTGGCTGGGGAGCTGCTGAAACACAGTTCCAAGGAAGTGCAGGCAAGGTCGGCTCCATCTTTCTTCCTCAGGTTGCCTTGTGCTGCTTTGAGCTCGTTGTTTTTTGCAGAGCTTTGTTGTCTTTGTCCCTTTTGTATCGTTGTCTTAACAGACAAGGCGCAGAACAGAGCAGGTAAGACTAACCATGTTCTAGGGAGCATTCAGAACATGTCTTGTTAGATATGATAAGTGTTTAGTAACTGAACTGTAACTGTACTAATTGTTTTAACGAGTAATGCCTAATGGATGATAGTAAAGAATTTATTAACGACAACATAATAGAAAACCGAGGAGACTGGGAGGATGGGTGGCCCGGCATCCGGGCGGCCAGCCAGAGGGCGTGTGGATATGATCTGAGGTAGGTGACCGCCTCTGACGATCGAGCGCGGAAAGGCTGGCGGGATGTCCGGACCACCCACCTACGGAGCCCTCGGGGGATAGTCTTCGCCTGACTAGGATAGAGGGAGGTCGCACTGAGCGACTCCGTTTCGTCTTCTGTATTTTCTCTACTGCCTACATCACTTATTTGTCCTTCGATTGTCTGTCTATTGCGATAAACTGTGTTGTTCACGCGTTCTACAACTGCTTTCGGATCGCCGTTCACATACCGGGTTAACTTGGGGGCCAATCCGGTGATCCAGGGCAGACGAAGAGCGCGCGCACAGTATTTCGCAATTTGACCTAGGGCGCGTGATCTGTCGATCGGGCGCGCCGGCATCGATTCTCAGCCCCCTCGGACGCCAGTCCGTTTTCGTTTTTTCTCATTGGTGCTGCGGTACCACGAATACCTCTTGGTGTTCGTGTGTTGCAGCTTATTGACAACGGTAGGGGGGTGCGGTAGGGCTACTTGGTAGCTCGTGCACCCAGACTACCGTGGTGGTTCTTGGATCCCAGCCTAAATAGGGCATAGTGGGGAACCGCTGCCCAAATTTTTTTTTGGTGTACGTTTTTCCCTGGGATCCAAGAACCGCATGTCAGTAAGTGGCTCAGATCGCGCCGCGAGAGCGATGGCTGGTAATGAGGACCGAGAAAACGTTCCTATTGCAGAACGTGGTGCCACTCCGATGGCGGGAGAACGATCGAGCACGACGGGCGAGCTGGAGCAGGAATTCCAGAGACTGTGTGGTGACGACAGCTCTGAGACGCTTCAGGTTTGTGATCGATTGTTGAGAGTGATCAAGGATACCCAGACCTGCGTGATGGCAGAAGTGAGCAGGCACCTGCGCACGGGCAGTCCGGGTAGAGAGGCGATAGAAGCGGTAGGACTAGGGTTTCGAGAAGAGGCCCTTGCGCTGCTTTCGGAATTGCGCGAGGAAGGGAAGAGGTTCGCCGTTATGGAGAGGTGGACCGAGCTGGTGGTTGCCAGCCTTGACTGTGATAGTAGGGACGACTTCGTAAGGAGGTTGGCCGACACTATCGTGACAAGCAAGGTGGTAGATCAGCTGTTGAGCGACCAGGGGTGGCAACGGGAAGAATTGTCAGAAAGGGTGAAAGAGACCTTGGAAGTAAATTCTTCGTTGCAGGAAGCCATGCGTCGACAAGAAGCGGAGCTGTGCGAACTTCGAGAGCTCCGGCAGAAGTATCAGGAGCAGTTTGAGGAGCTACAAAAGCTCCGACAGCAAACGAAGGAAAGCCCTGGTGCTGCTCAGGAGTGCAGCAGGCAGTCACCAGGTAGGAAAAAGGACAGACCTTATGGGCTGGATGCCTTGAGCCTGCTTAAACCAGAAATATGTTCTACGGATGCTGTCGCATGTGTTCAGGGTGGTTGCGAGCAATCTGCCAGAGAGATGGCGTCGACCCGGCACGCTGCCAAGCAGACCTGCTCACAGCCTGGACACCGGATAGCGAGAACAGGTCAGTACTCGTCATGTTTGAGTGATGAGAGCGAGGTAGAGAGCGAGGATGGGGCACGATTGCTGCGGAGGGGGTCCGAGTTGGAGCCCATGGGTGGAGCCTCTATGGCCCAGTACCTCAGGCACATAGCTCTGCCAGAGGTAGTACCGTATTCGGGAGAGGATAGTGGGTACACCTTCCGGAATTTCCTTGAGGCATTTGAACTGAAGTACCCTACGGCAAACTGGGCGGACGCAGAGCTCACTGCCCTGTTTCGTTCCAAACTTTGCGGAAAGGCGAGAGACCAGTTCGAATCGTTGCCTGGAGAGGTGCGTACCGGAGGGTATAGAACTATACGCGAAGCAATGATTAGGGAATGTGAAGCTGAGAGGCGCACTAATAAAATAGTGGCGCTTGGTCAACTGCGGAAATTGCGCATGCTCGAGGGGCAAAGCGTGGCGGATTTTTGCGTAAAGCTGGAGCGCCTCACCCGGGTAGCCTATCCAGAGTTGGATGAAGAGGCTATGGATACGGAGAGAGCCCACCTTCTATATGATCAGTTGGTGCATTGGAATGATTCCTACCACTTAACTGAGGCACTAGAAAGCGGGCGTGGTGCCTACAATCGGGTGAAGGAAACTGCCAAGAGAATTGAGCGTAGGAACTTGACGCTCAGAAGTATAAAGGGAGGCCAGGTTAGCGGCGTCTCGAATGAGGCGAGGACCACGCCGATGGGAAAAGCGGTCAATCCCGGGCAGAGAAAGACGCGTGTGGTGCCAGAGAAGCCCATGCCGCAGAAAGGGAAATGCTATATCTGCCACGAGTTCGGACACCTCGCGAAGGATTGCGCTGAGGGTGACAGAAAGGCTAAGACAGAAAAGAAGAGAGCGCCGACGTCTCTATCGGCCCGATTAGGAGGAGCATGTCTGGCTGTTGAGGCCGAGGAGGTCTCAAAGAGCAGTCCGCTGTTCGGGAAAAGGCTGAGCACCACTGTAGTGATCTTCGGAAGGGAATGGACAGCCCTGCTGGACACAGGATCGGAGATATCCATTCTTCCCGGGCAAGTGCTCAGACAGGCCAGAACGGACGGAGTAGACATTGACCGTGACGTTGTGGAACACCCCCTAGATACGTCGAAGCGAGTTTACGATGCTTCCGGGTCCGTTATGAGCTTCGTTGCTGTAGTGGAGGCTAGTGTTTATGAGAAAGGCCGCGTAAAGGAGGCTGTGAATGCCAAGTGGCATGTCACCAAGGCAAGTGACGACACTGTAATCTTGGGCACCAATCTTTTACCCCTGCTGGGATACGAATTGAGGAGACAAGGGCCCGAGTTGTCGTCAAGCCAGAAAGGTCCAAAGAGAAGAGCCAAGCGGAGGAAGAGGGTGAAGGATCCCAGTCCGACTGTGGCGAGGGACAGCAGCGGGGAAGAGATCCAAGTGGCCCGCGTGTCTGAAAGAGCCTATGTTGCACCTGGGGCAATAAGATGGATCGAACTTCAGGGTTGTCCTGGCGAAAAAGACTGGTTGTTGAATTCAGAAGAGAACCTGATTCCCTCAGGGATTTGCCGTGTGACGGAGAACGGTAGAGTCGAGATTCCAGTCCTGAATAAAACCACAGAGCCCGCAGTTTTCAGGGCTGGACAAGCTGTTGGTCAGTGGGTGGAGACTGATAAAGAGTGGAAAGAGGCTAACGTCAGTGACATCCCTGCCGACATGCTCACTCAACCGACAGAGAAGTTGTCGGATGAAGAGAGGATGTCGGTGCTGAGAAGAACCTTGACTGAGAATCGCAAGGAGGGTGCGTTGGGAAGGAAACTCTGGCAAGTTATTCGGGCAAACCATCAGTTGTTTGCAGTGGAGGACAGAGAGCTGACTCAAACGCAGTTAGTACAGCATGACATTGATACAGGTGACACCCCTCCTATTCGGCAGAGAACTCGACCCGTGCCAATAGGAGCGAGAGAAGAGTTAAAGGGAATCTTGGAAGGTCTACTAGAGAGAGGGATAATAGAAAGATCCCACTCGCCATGGGCATCACCGGTAGTTTTGGTGAGGAAGAAAGACGGATCGTTGAGGTTGTGTGTTGACTACCGTGAGCTCAACAAGAACACCAGACAGGATGCCTACCCCTTGCCAACGATCGATGTTATGTTACAGAGCTTGCAGGGGAAGAAAGTTTTCTCCAGCTTAGATCTCTGTTCGGGCTATTGGCAGATTCCTTTAACTCAGGACGCAAGGGCTAAGAGTGCGTTTACAACCTCAGAAGGGCTGTTCGAGTTCAATGTGCTCCCATTTGGGTTGAGCACTTCTCCTGCAGTTTTTCAAAGGTTGATGGATCGTGTACTCGGAGAGTTGAAAGACAAGGAAGTTTTCGTCTACATAGACGATATCCTGGTTGCTACGGAATCAGAGTCAAGACACTTTGAGGTGCTGCAGCAGGTTTTCAGTGCTCTACAGGAAGCAAACTTGAAGCTCAAGCCACAGAAGTGTGTCTTCATGGAGCAGGAGGTAGCCTTCCTGGGGCATCTGGTGGACGGTGAAGGAGTTCACGTAGACCCTGCAAAGATCGAAAAGGTTAAGGAGTATCCTAGACCTGGTAATGTGAACCAGCTGAGAACCTTCCTGGGCTTATGTGGCTATTACCGGAAGTTTGTCCTAAACTTCTCCAAGATTGCTCGACCCTTGTTCGAACTTACGAGTAACAAGGCGTCGTGGCAGTGGGGTACAGAACAACAGGAAGCGTTCCGCCAGCTGAAAGAAGTTATGACGACCACACCTGTATTGGCCCAACCGGATGTAGAAGCGGCAAGATCGGGGCAAAGACCGTATGTCATCTACACCGATGCTTCTCAACAAGGCATAGGTGCAGTGTTGTGCCAAGAAGGCTTGGATGGTCTCCTTCACCCACTGTACTTTGCCTCGAAGAGTCTGTCGAAGGCGGAACGTAACTACCATGTTACGGATACGGAGGCGCTAGCAGTGGTCTTCGCACTGAGACGCTTCCACTACTTTGTGTATGGAATGGAGGTCATTGTGCGTACGGACCATCTCCCTCTCACATCTCTCTTCAAGCGAACTAATGTATCGGGACGCGTTCTGAGGTGGGCGCTACAAATACAACAGTATCGCGTAAAGATCGAGTATGTGAAAGGGAAAGGTAACCCCGTAGCGGACGCGCTATCCAGAGGGATTGACGTGGAGGCATCGGATGTAAGGCCGATTTGTGATGAGAATGAACGGATTGTGTGCCAGGTGAATGTGAATGCAGATACGGACTGGCTTAAGGAGCTAAAGGCTGACGTCGATTACAACGAGGTGATTGCGGCGTTAGAGTGTCATGATCTTGACCGTGAGGTGCAGTTGCCTAGGGTTGGAAAGCCGCTGAGGGTAGCTGATTTTGTGATGGACGAAGGAGACCTGAAGTTTGTGCTAGAAAATGGAGAAGCCGTACGAGTGGTCCCGAAGTCTAAGAGGCGTGAAGTGTTCCTTGAGGCCCACAGAGGGAGCATGGCAGGTCACTTCGCGAGTAAGAAGGTCTTAAGATTACTGAAGGCCAAAGTGTTCTGGGAGGGAATGGAAAAGGATGTGGGTAAGTGGATGAAGGAGTGCAGGGAGTGTTTCCTGACAAATCCTAGGAAAGCCCACAAACCTCCTCTGAAGCCATTTGTTACTAGCATGCCCTTTGAGATAGTGGGGATAGATATCCTGGAAATGGGATTGAGCGCTAGTGGCATGAGGTATGTGCTGGTCGTAGTTGATCACTTTTCAAAATGGCTGGGAGCCTATCCTCTGGAGAACAAGAGTGCAGCTTTGGTGGCAACCACCTTGTTCCAGAGGTGGATTTGCGAGAATGGGCGTTGGCCCAGGCAAATTCACAGTGACCAAGGCTCGGAATTTGTAAACCGGATTATGGAAGAGGTTGCAAAGGTGGCTGGCATTGTTCTGTCGACTACTAAGGGATACAACTCCCGGGAAAACGGTATGACAGAGAGAGCCATCGGTACGCTTCAAAGGATCCTGAAAAAGAAGGTGGAGTTCGTAGATTTTTGGGATAGCATGGTGCCCAATGCTGTCTATGCGTATAATGTGACTCCTCATGAAACCACAGGAGAGAGCCCCTTCTTTTTGCTACATGGATTCGATCCATACATTCCGTCAAGTGTTGTCCCTGAAGGTCAAGTAACTAAGTACCAGATTGACTGGGATGACTACAAGACAGAGCTGCTGAGAGGGATGCAGCTAATAAGGGAGCAGGTGCAAGAACATGCGGAAGCTTACCGACAAAAGATGAAAAAGAGATATGATGAACAAAATGACGTGGACGTCACCAAGCTTCCCCAGGTGGGTGGAAGAGTGTTCATGAAACTACCCTCAGAGAAGAGACAGAGTAGACATGCCAAGTTGACCTTGGAGTGGGATGGGCCGTTTCGGGTCTTGGAAACAAGTGAAACATCGGCCTTGATATCCCGGATAGGCACCAATGATGAACCGTTAAGGGTTCAGATGGACTTGTTGAGGGTTTGCCCTGAGGAGCTTACCTCTGAGCCGTTGAGACCCAAGACTAGGAGAAGGCAGAGGGCTAAAAAGCGTGTGATGAGGGTGGCAGTGTGTGAAGCAACCACTGAAATGAATTCTGATCAAAATAAGCCCTATTTCAGAGTCGAGAGAGAATTCGACGTTCTGGACACGATGCATTGCTTGCACGTGTTGTTTCGATGTTGCGGTCAGCAAATGCCAGCAGTGCCAGGGATTCCGCAGATGTCGTTGTCCTGCAATGTTAGTGCGACTACAGTGGCTGGAGAGATCATTCCTGAACTCACGGATCCCGCATACAGCCATCGTGTGGAATGCGTATTGGAAGCGGCAAGAGTGATAGCCATTTGGCAGGGCTGTGGTACTCGCACTGACAAGATGCGCTGGATCTTAGACACCTCGCAGAGAAGGATCACACCAAAAAGTGTCGCTCTGGGCTACGCGTTCTACAAGTCAAAGTGCATGCATATCGCACTGATGGCCAGCGTCACGCCAGCAGATGGCATTATGCGTCATGCCGAAATAAAAGGATGGGACTGTGACACGTCGCACATATTCGAGTTGGGCTGGCGAATGGCCACAGGGATTACGTGGAATCCCGCGACGCAGAGTGCTGTGAAGGAGCACAAGAAGGTGCTCTTTGTCGTACCTCACTCTCTTCGTGCGTTGAAGAGAGTGAACGGTATGAAGGATACGAAATTCTTCTACTACAGGCTGTTCAAAGAGATCCATCTTCGCAAAACGGAGCTGTTCGACGATAATCTCGGTCACGTAGTATTCGTGCTGCCTTCGGTCGAACCGCGTCCTGGCACGTGGTTGCCGTTTGTTCATGCCATGAACATGTGGATGGCCATTGGGTGCCGTTTTTACATGATAGCTGGACCGAGGCCCAAGGACGAGGGTAGCTGGTATAGGGTAGCCGCATCAGCAAGGTCGCATGTGGACGCATACTTGGAGTGGAATAAGCAGTATCAAATGCTGCTCGTGGACAAGCTACCTATAGCAGCTGGAGCCATCGACATGTCCTCGCCGTGTTGTTACGTGGGCGTGGTGGAGGACGAGAATGTCATGATCGCGGAAACACAGGCTCGGATGTTCTATGAGGCGACTCTAGAGCAGCTGAAGCCGTGGGTGGCACTGGAGCCACTACCGACTCCTCGCGTAGCCGTAAACTCGGTTAGGAGTGATCGCGGACATGCGACAGTGAAGGAAGGCAGAGTCGATAAGCGGGCGCAGAGACGACGCGAGCAGAGGAAGAAACGAAGCGAAGCTAGAGCGGCAACCAAGGACCTCGAGAAGCTGACCATGCACGAACGCTAAGACCGAGTGGAACGGTCTCTCGGCGGAGGGGCGGCATGTTAGATATGATAAGTGTTTAGTAACTGAACTGTAACTGTACTAATTGTTTTAACGAGTAATGCCTAATGGATGATAGTAAAGAATTTATTAACGACAACATAATAGAAAACCGAGGAGACTGGGAGGATGGGTGGCCCGGCATCCGGGCGGCCAGCCAGAGGGCGTGTGGATATGATCTGAGGTAGGTGACCGCCTCTGACGATCGAGCGCGGAAAGGCTGGCGGGATGTCCGGACCACCCACCTACGGAGCCCTCGGGGGATAGTCTTCGCCTGACTAGGATAGAGGGAGGTCGCACTGAGCGACTCCGTTTCGTCTTCTGTATTTTCTCTACTGCCTACATCACTTATTTGTCCTTCGATTGTCTGTCTATTGCGATAAACTGTGTTGTTCACGCGTTCTACAACTGCTTTCGGATCGCCGTTCACATACCGGGTTAACTGTCTACCGTGAGGTTTCTCAGCCGTCGAGCACAGTAAGGGCTTTGTTCTGCAGCCTCACGCATTTACACTATTTCTTTGGCTGGTTAAGGAGCCGGAACACGTATTATAAGCAGACAGATGAGCACAACGATAATGTTTGGAATAAAAGATTGCAGTAATGCTGGTCAGAACTTCGGGGTTTTGTTTTAGTTTATTGTGACGAAGCACGACAGTGTTCATTTTTGCTTTCGGCCTTTAGTTTTACTTTATGCAGAGCCCATGTTTTCATCAAACAAAAGCAGGATATAACCGAGCAGATGTCGTATCGAATTTATACCACCTTTCTTTATCTAGGAAACTCGCCGTAGTTTAGTTTGCGCGGGTCACCAAAAGTTGTGCATGAGTACGTGCATGAGTACGGCATAAACTCTATTCGCCGTATAGCCACAGCGGGGGATGTTCGTAGTAGTTCTACTGCGCCTGCAGCTCCCACTAGACGACGTCCCTCCATTATTTTTTTCTTAGAGGCGGTGACATGAAAGTTTCAGTGCCGTTCTGGCAAGTGCATGTTGTTTTCTGAATCTGGTTTGTCCAAGAAAGCTGCTGGGAACTCTTATCTTGAAGAAACTTTTTGGCCACGTTGTTCAACTTTCAGCTAAACTCTTTTTCAAGTTACGTATTTTTTTGACCAGCATAGAACCATCATGCCTACCATTAAAAATTGTGCTGGCAAATCTGTGACACCTAATAGACGTGTGTTTCAGTCTTAGTCTTTGAACACCTATGTATTTGAATTGTCTTCCTCGCCGCAATGGTGGTTGCCAATTTTAATGTGAGCCACTTCGTATTCTTGAAATAAAGCTTGCTTAAATTCAAATAGAGTTATTTAATATGGATTTCACAGCACTTATATCTTGCTTTCTAACCCTTAATAGATCCTTTTATTGTAAAATTTTTACATTTATCTGTTTGTGTCGTCACTGTCCATCTTTTCCCATTTTAGGCAGCTCGCGAGAAGCGCGTAGAAGTTATCCGTACGGCACTTCCGACTGATACACATAAACCTTACATAAAGTGGCGAGCAGATAGCCAGTTCGTGGCAGTGTCTTTCTTCGAGGAGCTGTCCGGCGAGCGAAGAGTTGCGGTAGGTATTTTAATTCATTTTCCTGATTATCGAACATTTCTCAATTTTGGGTGCATCACGGGACGACCAGCCTTACATAACATAACACATATCATAAGTTTCCTATAACGGAATGTCTTCAAGAGCGGATTAGAATTAAACGGCTTTAGCAGATACCGTAAATGCATTAGTAAAGACTCTGAGTGCTCTTTGAATTCTTCTTCAGTGAGATTTATGTATTTTTTCTTCCATCGCAAGCATTCTCGGCGCTATCGTTGTTCCAACGTCGTGTTGTTTAATGGGGTTCAATCATCTGGTTGCCAGGCGAAATCATATAAATGCCTTTCGGCAGGCCTGTTCTCCTCACAGCCGACTTGTCCTTCAATGTTCTTGTGTTGTGCCTCGAGTGGGCGGCAAACAAAGACAGACTTGTGATAGGATATATTTATTGGGGGCCGATCGCTCGTCGACGTGGAGCTCACTACACCCCGGGTAGGCGTGAGAGCTGATACTACCAGGTTCATTCGCCACGCAATATCTGAGATCGAGGAGCTAGCATCAAGCCTGAGGTGGATGAAACACTACCTTTCTGTCGGCTCGCCCTCGCATACAGGAAGGATAAAGAACGGTGTTAATCACTCCTTCTTCGGGGTGCACCACGTAATCTTTTATGGGTATCGCGGAGACCATTGAATATATTTGTTCTGTACTATGATTGACGATGATTGGCCGATGGCCAGTGTTCCATCCCCGCCAGACAAACCTGATACCATTTCACTAACCTCGGAGGGATGGATGCTTGAATGACGGACAACAGCCGACCCAAGACCATTTGTTCTGGTGCACACGATAGCCAGCTACTGCGACTGCGCCACCGCGCGTCTAAGCCACTATGACGCGACCTAAAGCCCCTCCATGGGTGGGAGTAAAATTCATCGCCTGCCGAACACATCTGCATTCACCCTTTATTCTCTGTCTTTTTCATTGATTGCGTTTTTTTCTGCTGCAGTTGTCTACTACAGATTGATCTTCTAGGTATTCAATCGCGACGGAGAGTTGATGGCTCGTCTGAAAAATGAAGAACCGATAGAGGAGGCTATCACAGTACGACCTACTGGGAACTACATTGCCACTTTAAAGCAGTCTGTAGGTAGGTATGCAGGGATTTTTTCAAGCTCTCAGATTTTAAATGAAATTGTACTGTAAGTATAATGCGTAAGAATATGTCTATGATACACAACTGTAATGAAGATTTATTCACAATATACTTACTTACTTTGATACTTTGATGGTCCTTTGTCGGCTGGAGGTCTTCTCAGCGGGGACCACAACTCTTCCAGACCGCTCGATCTCTGGCTGCTTGCATCCAGTGAGGCAGACTCCGCTCTCTGAAAGATCTTGAGAATGAGTCTGCCCATCGCGTTGGCGGTCGTCCCAGTGGTCTCTTATGGTCTCTCGGGAGCCATTCTGTGACACGGAGACTCCATCTATCGTCCTTTCGTCGAAGCAGGTGTCCGGCCAGCGATGTTTGGACTTCTTCATGTACTGCAGCGGGTCTGCTAATTGCGACTTCTCCCGTAGCTCCGAGCTTCGTAGGCCTTCTTGCCATTGCTGACGAAGGCTTGTCCTTAGAAGACATCTCTCCAGTGCACGATGCGTAGTTTGCATCGCTCTGGCGATTGTCTTGTTGTCGGGCCAGGTTTCCGTCGCGTAACACATCGCAGGCAGTACAGAGGCGTTGAATATCGAGGCCCTGAGGCCGGGATCCTTGACCTGATCGGTGACTTCGCGAATCGAACTGAAGGCTGCCCATGCTGCGCGTCTCCTGCGGGCGATTTCAGGAGCGAGGTCGTTATCCATGTTCAGCTCTCTTCCCAGATAGACGTAGGAGTCGACCTGTTGCAGAGCGACTCCATTTAACCTTACGAGTCCCGTGTCACACCACTGGTTGACCATAAATTGTGTCTTGGACATATTCATTTCCAATCCAATCTTCATACCTGCCACATTGAGCTCGTTCAGCATTTCCTCGGCTTCTGCCGTGCTGGTAGAGATCAGAACAATATCTTCGGCGAAGCGAAGGTTGCTGATCCGTTTACCGTCGACAAGATAGCCTTTATCGTCCCAGTTCAAGTCTTTCATGGCATCCTGAAGTGCCGCTGTGAATAGCTTGGGAGAAATCGTGTCTCCCTGCCGTACTCCTTTCCCGATAGGAATTTTAAGCTTTCGATCGAACAGCTGGATGGTAGTCGATGTGTTCGAGAAGCATTCGTCGAGAAGTTGGATGTAGGGCGATGGTATACCAGCGTGCACAAGGGCGTTCAGAATGGCGTTGATTTCCACAGAGTCGAACGCTTTCCGATAATCCACGAAGACAAGAACAAGTGGGAGATGGTATTCGCGGCTCCTTTCGATGAGCTGTGAGGCAGTCTGAATATGGTCCATGCAGGAGAAATCCTTGCGAAACCCTGCTTGCTCCACTGGCTGATATTCATCCAAGCAACGCTCCATGCGGTTAAGCAGTATCTTGGTGAAGATCTTGTACACAACCGAGAGAAGACTGATGGGTCGATAGTTGTTGATATCCTCCTGCTGACCTTTTTTGAAGATTAAAACTGTTTTCGACTCCTTCCATGAGTCCGGAATCCTACCAAGTCGAAGGTAGTGGTTGAAGTGCTTGGCAAGAAGTGAGCAGACGGCACTGCCACCCGCACGAAGGAGATCAGCAGAAATGCCGTCCGGTCCGGGAGCAGTGCCCAGCTTCATCCTTCTGATAGCATGAGCAACTTCTGATTCCAGAATGGGAGGTACTTCCTCAGCTGGTGGCATCAAGCATTTCGGGACAGTGATGGAAGAACGGAACAGATCTGTGTAGAATTCCTGAACGATGGCCTCCATCGCTCTTCGAGACGTTTGCGTTGTTCCATCCTTATCCACGAGGGCTGACATTATTGCCTTCTGATCGCAGAGATCTCGTTTGCAGCGCTTTATGCTTGGACCTTTCCCAGCCGCTTCTAACAGCTTCAATCTTCTGTAGGCTTGAATGGACTCCTTCACTGCAATTCGACAGGCCTTTGAGATGGTGACTTTTTCCAGATGGGAAGCATTAGGATCCAGTTTAACAGCTCTTCTTTGCTCCAAGAGTTTAATCGCATGTGCGTTGAGTCTTGAAGCAGACGGCGATGTGGCTTCGCAAGAGCTGCTAGCACATTTCAACAGTCCTTTGGAGAGAAGGTCGTAGTCTTCCGATGGATCTTCAAGAAGATTCCAATCATACGACTTTATCGCATATTCCAACTCCTCAGACATGAATGTGGGGATCCTCACCGGTGCCGGTTTATGGGTGTCACGCTTGAACATCCTCTTTTTGAGAGTCAGCTTCGCACGGACAAGACGGTGATCCGAGCCGGTGTCAAATGAAGGCAGCACGGAGACGTCGAACAGACTCCAGCGTCTGTTCGTAAGAACATGGTCGATCTCCGAACGTGTTTCTCCATTTGGGCTTTCCCAGGTCCATCGTCGGTTTGAAGGCTTCTTAAACATAGAATTTCCATGGTAGAGACGGCACGCGGATAGGAAGTCTATCAGGCGCTCTCCGTTTTCGTTTCCTGAGGAAGTTCCATGTGGTCCTAGCCTCCATTCGTCGTGATCATTCGTACCGACGATAGCGTTAAAGTCACCAACAACAACTTTGTAGTAGCTCTTCTCGTCGTTGACAGTCCTTTCGAACAGCTTGTAGAATTCCTCCTTTTCTTCATCTGTGGCCGCAGATGTTGGAGCATATCCATTTATGATGGAGATGGTTCCTTGATCTTTGGTTTCCAGACGAAGAACAGCTACTCGCGGACTGATGATCTTGTAAGAGTCTACTAGGTGGTGCACTGTCGAATTGACGAGAAATCCAACTCCGCCAATATTCTTTCTGTCCACCTTTGCTCCGATAATGAGAAGCTCGTTGTGGTCGGTCCTTCTTATGGTTTCCGTTCTGCCTTTCGTTTCCTGCAGGGCGATAACGTCGTATTTGATGTTTCGGCTTCTATAAAGCAGTGTCCGAAGATCCTGCTCAGATGCGATCGAACGACAGTTATAAGTGCAGACGAATAGGCAGTTTCCGTGTCGTGGTGGGAGGGAGTTTCCGGTAGTCCGATTCCAATGACGTCCTGATAGTTTAACTCCGAGATTAGATGGCCCCTCGCCGGAGGTGGATGCAACCGACGTCGTAGAAGTCCACCTCCGGCGCGCGGAGGACTGGGGCGCGGGTTTAGTTGTTTGAGCCGTACCGGTGGTCTGGTTACTCGCATGTTCCTGGCCAGGGATACAGGAGAGCCGCCCATACACAACAAGCGTCGCGTACTGCGTGACCGTTTGTGCCGTTAGCCATCACAAAGTGATGTTCACCCCTTCACCGCGGTGAGGTGGCACATGAAGGGGATTCACAATATGTTAAATCTAATTTATAAAAATGTAATCCTTTAAAAAGACACATGAAAATGACTACAAATGTAATCATTTAGATATGACTATAAAAATTATTAATAACAAAATAGGAACTATCTTATTTAACAAAACAGATTCTTTTAATTTTAAAGTTAGTAGATTCCCACACGTGGAATCAGAAATCTCAATTAAAGTCACAAGCAATATTATTTATACGGAAACTTGAAGGATTGCGAAAATATGTTTCCAACTGGAATATTTTAATAATAAAATAAAAGAACTTTATTACATACTTATACAAAATGGATGGTTTTAATAAAAAGATTTATAGTTAAAAACATATTAAAATTTGTTTCAAAAACAAGCTAATTTTTTTATAAATGTGCCATATTAGATGACAGTATAAATAATAAAATGATTAATTTTAGCAAAACTGTTAAGTAATTCAATTTACTTAACTTCCTTTTAAATTCTATATTCACTCAATTTTTAAAATTAATTTAAACCGCTCTAGTACATGTGAGCACCAACAACCAATACTGTATGCACATCAATGATATACCGTCCAGAGAAGGGTCTCAGGCGTAGGTCTGAACAGGCGAAATGGATAGTACTGCGAGAGTCTCCACCCTCCATATAGTAGAAAAGCCTCGACTCCCGTGCTGTGCAATAATTGTGCATTTTTTCTTAACCTCTGCGTCCTTCACCAGTTTACTTTCTTTCTACACAAGGGTGGAGATTCTCGCAGTACTATCCATTTCCCCCGTTCAGACCTACTCCTGAGACCGACTGAAGAAAGCAACCGACGCAAGGTTGGAACTCGGCTCCAGGGGTGCACATTTAACGGCTTACGATTTAACGAATTTAACGAATTAACGGCATTCCTCGTTAAAATCTGGCTTAACGACTTAACGGAAATTTTTAGAAACTTGACGGAGTTTTTAACGGACTTTCTACTCAGTGATTTTATCACATTTACCCTTAGTCTTCACAATTGTTGCAGGTCTCACCCTTCCGATTAGAATTGTTCCTGAAAAACTATTGAAATTGGCACGAACATTTTGATGTTTTCATGAATTTGTTTTGCATTGTTGGAAATAACGCATTTTGGGGCGTGGGTAGCGCAGTCGGAGGAGGTGCCGGCTGTCACCCGATACCAGGTTCATGGTTCGGATTTTCCGCCCCAGCCAACCAAGCCCTCCATTCAGACTTGTCTGGGAGGGTAAAGCGCTGGCTTGTTCATCAGCTCGCCACCGCAAGTAGGTATAGGCCAAACACGCATTCAAATCGCCTCCGCATCTCATAGAAGTAGAATGTGTGGCGCATCCCAAAAGGGATTGAGTAACGCCGTCATTTATCCTTATCTTTTAAAGCCTTTTGGAGCTCGAAATTTCTTCGCCGAGCCCTGAAGTACGTCAACGAATCGACAAAATTATACTGGTCTAACCTCCTTGTAAGATATGCCTATCCTCACTTGGCGCTGCTTATCCCAGAATACTTTTGCCCGCCACATGGAACAGCCGAGACGGTGAGAATATTTTTTAGGCCGCTGGACGTAATTTAAACAATTTCAGAAAAGCGCTAATAACAACAATTTGGGAAGTTACTTTTCCTGAACGTTAACACATTAACGATGTGTCACATCTATTCAAGAGTGTGGGACATGTGACACGTGCCGTGTCATGGTCACGTCTGTAGATAATTTGTTACTGAAGGCTTGTTTATTTTTCTATGTTTGTTGATCTTGAATTGTTTGTGTTGCATTGCAGTGTTGCACTCCATTCCTTGAATTTTAGCTGTTGAACTCTTGAAGTGGAAACCTATACGATTTGCTTGATTTTTTTTCACTTGAAATAAGGTTTGCATCTATTTTGTATTTTTAACGAAATTTAACGATTTACCGAAAATTTAACGAAAATTTTCCGTTAAAAAATTTAACACACAAGAATTTTGTGTGCACCCCTGCTCGGCACAACGTAGCCGGGACGACGCAAGGTCGACAAGCAGACATGGCTGTGGACGGACGATGTGAAGGCGAAGGTTCGAGAGAAGAAGTCGCTGTATCATGTGTTTCTCGGCGACAGAACAGCCGACAACTGGCAGGAGTATCAGAAGGCGAAGAAGGCTGCAAAGAAGGCCGTGGCTGTTGCGAAAGCCACTCATTATGGTGATGTCCACCGAAAGCTCGAGTCACGCGATGGTGAACGGTATTTGTACTGCTTGCGAAAAACCGCCATCGCCAATCCGAGGATATAGAGACTTTGGCATCAATGATGAGGACAGACATCTTCTGACAGACAACAAAAAGGCGTTGAAGCGATGGCGCGACTATTTTGAGGAAATTTCCACTATGGAATTTCCTCATCTGTCCATCCATTCTGTGGCTTCTGTCCACAGTCCCGTCCACAAGATCACCGTGGAGTAAGCAGAAGAGGCTCTGAAGAAGATGAAACGCGGCAAGGCGACAGGCCCCGATGATCTGGCAGCCGATGTTTTGAAGTCGAAGCTCTGATATCCTGCTGAGTGGTTGGCTGAGTTCTTCAACCAGGTACTAAAGGAGAAGAAAGTACCGGAGTGTTGGCACAACTTCACGACAATTCCGATTTGGAAGAAGGGCAGTTCTGCAGACTGCTCCAATTATCGTCCGATTCGCTTGCTTCCGCACAGCATGAAGATCTTCGAGCGATTGCTCGATAGACGAATTCGTGAAATCGTCAGGCTCTCCGACAACCAGTGCGGTTTTGTGTCTGATTGTGGGACCATTGATGCTATACACGCCGCCCGCCTCCTGGTGGAGAAGCATCGCGAGAAACAGAAGACGGTGCATGTACCCTTTCTCGACTTGGAGAAAGTTTTAGACCGCGTACCGCGTGAGCTTATATGGTACGCCTTGCGACAACACAACGTACCTGAGGAACTCATAGAGTGGGTGCGGATGCTCTACTCTTGCCCAAAGAGTAGAGTGCAAGCATCAGCTGAAACCTCAATGGAGTTTCCCATTTCTGTTGGGGTGCACCAAGGTTCTGCGCTTTCTCCACTCCTCTTTGTTATCGTCATGGATGCCATTACGAGAGATCTTCAGAAGCCTGTCCCATGGACATTGCTCTATGCTGATGACGTGATGCTCGCTTGCGAAGATAAAGATGATCTCGAGCTGCAGGTGCAAGCTTGGTGCGACCGCCTTGCGATGTTCGGGCTCAGATTGAACGTCAAGAAGACCGAGTACCTAACGACTGACGTAAACGAGTCCGGCTCCATTAAGATTAATGGTACTGCGCTTGCACGCACTTCGGTCTTTAAATACTTTGGATCAGCAATAGCATCTGACAGCGGTCTGATGATTGAAGTGAACTCACGCGTGAGTGCAGCTTGGTTCAAGTGGCGTTCGCTGACTGGCGTGCTTTGCGACAAGATGATGCCAGAGCACTTCAAGTCGAAGATCTACAGAGCATTCGTCCGGCCAGTAGCAATGAACGGCACTGAATGTTGGACAGTGACCAAGGAAGTTGAAACGCGCCTCAGCGTCATGGAGACGAAGATGCTGCGCTGGACGGCTGGAGTCACCCGCATGGACCGCATCAGAGATGATGCTATTCGGCAGATGTTCGGTGTCGCGCCGATAGCTGACAAGATGCGCGAAACTCGCTTGCGATGGTACGGCCACGTTCTGCATGGAAAGGAAGACAGCGTCCGCAAGATTGGCCTTGAGTTGGAAGTGTCAGGAAAGCGGCCTAGAGGACGCCCGAAGCAGCGTTGGTTGGGTACGTTACACATGGACATGAAAGTAACTGGCGTCCACCCTGATCAAGCGCAGGACCGGGAAAAGTGGCGTCATGACATCAGAAGAGCGGACCCCGCGATGAAGCGGGACAAACGCTGAAGAAGAAGAAGAAGGCCTACTCCTGAGACACTTCCCTGGTGAGCAGTGTAGTTTTTATTTTGGCATTGCGAAGCCGAACCGTAATTTCCCCGGTTGTCCCCGGCATTCTCGTCGTAAAATTATTTCTGGGAATAACCTTATGCGAATTACTTACTCCTAGGCTGCAGACATTCTGGATTTTTAAAATGCCGTTAACCAAGGTGCGTAACGAACATGAAATGTTCAGAGATTTATTTTAGATGGGCGCCGCGCAATGGTATTCTATGAGCGAAACGGTGAGAAGCGACACGAGATGCAGATGCCTCATTCTGTCGACACGCATCAGCTGGTGGACCTGCAGTGGGACGTTGAATCATCTTGCTTATGCGTCCATCTTCGAACTCAACAAACCGACGAATGTGAGTTTCATTTTATCAGCGTTGTTTTATTACTCAAATAGTTTTATTGCTGCGGACCTTTTTCTCTTCTACGAAGTCTCGATATGAATCTTGAACATTCCTGATTTCCCATGTTCAGGTTTATTTCAGACCGTGTCCGAGTCGTCATATACCTTCTTCTTCAGCGCCTGTCCCGCTTCGTAGCGGGGTCCGCTATTCTGGTGTCATGACGCCACCTCTCCCGATCCAGCGCTCGGTCAGGGTGGACACCAGCAACCTTCAAGTCCATATGTAACGTGTCAGACCAGCGCTGCTTCAGGCGCCCTCTACGTCGCTTTCCAATTACCTCGAAGTTAAGGCCTATCTTGCGGACGCTGTCTTCTTCTCCGCGCAGAACGTGGCCGTACCATCGCAAGCGAGCTTCGCGCATCTTGTCCGCTATCGGCGCGACACCGAACTTCTGCCGAATGACATCGTTTCGGATGCGGTTCAGGCGCGTGACTCCAGCCGTCCAGCGCAGCATCTTCGTCTCCATGACGCTGAGGCGCGTTTCAACCTCCTTGGTCGCAGGCCAATACACCGTACATCGCTACCGGCCGGACGACTGCTCTGTAGATCTTCGACTTCAAGCGCTCTGGCATCTTCCTATCGCAGAGCACGCCAGTCAACGAGTGCCACTTGGACCAAGCTGCACTCGCGCGTGAGTTCACTTCAACCATCAGATTGCCATCGGATGCTTCTGCTGATCCCAGGTACTTAAAAACCGAAGTGCGTGGGAGCTCGATGCCGTTAACCTTGATGGAGCTGGACTCATTAACGTCCGTCGTTAGATACTCGGTCTTCTTCACGTTCAATCTGAGTCCAAAACACTTTAAGCGATCACACCAAGCTTGCACCTCTCGCTCGAGTTCACCTTTATTTTCGCTAGCGAGCATTACGTCATCAGCATAAAGCAGTGTCCAAGGGACTGGCTTCTGAAGATCTCGTGTAATGGCGTCCATCACGACAACAAAAAGGAGTGGGGAAAGCGCAGAACCCTGGTGCACCCCGACAGAGATGGGGAACTCCATCGAGGTTCCGGCTGCAGCTTGAACTCTACTCTTTGGGGAAGAGTAGAGGATTCGCACCCACTCTATGAGCTCTTCAGGAACTGCATGATGTCGCAAGGCGTGCCATATCACTTCACGCGGCACGCGGCCAAAGGCCTTCTCCAAGTCGAGGAAGGCGATATGCAGTGGCTTCTGCTTCTCGCGATGCTTTTCTATCAGGAGGCGGGCGGCATGTATGGCATCAATGGTGCCACAGCCAGCTACGAAACCGCACTGATTGCTGGAAAGCTGGACGATGTCACGAATTCGACCATCGACAATTCGCTCAAAGATCTTCATGCGGTGCGAGAGCAAGCGAATCGGACGGTAATTGGAGCAGTCTGCAGGTCTGCCCTTCTTCTTCCAAATCGGAATCGTCGTGCTTTGGCGCCAACACTCAGGCTTCTTCTTCTGCGCCACAACCTGGTTAAAGAACTTCGCCAACCACTCAGCAGGGTACCACAGCTTTGACTTCCACAGATCAGCTGCCACGTCGTCGGGCCCAGTCGTTTTGCCTGGCCTCATCTTCCCCAGAGCCGCTTCTGTCTCCTCCACGGTGATCTTGTGAAGAGGACCGTGAACAGAAGCCACAGAAGGGATGGCCGAGTGAGGAAATTCCATAGTGGAAACTTCCTCGAAGTAATCACGCCATCGCTTCAGCGCCTTTTTGTGGTCTGTCAGAAGATGGCCGCTCTCATCATTGATGCCAACAAACTTTTCAATGTCCTCGGTTTGGCGCTCACCATCGGCGTTACGCGACCCGTAACCGAATCCACCATGACAGCTGTACCCGTCTTTCGTCGCGCCGACGTGCCCATTAAGGTCACCAGCGACCATGATGACATCTTTCGACGGCACCTCTGCTGTCTTCTCATCAAGCAGGCTCCAAAACTCATCCTTGGCTTGATCGGAGCAGCCAGTCTGCGGAGCATACGCAGAGAAGAAGTGATAGAGTCGCTCCTTAGCGGCAACAACGATCTTCATCAATCGATCGTCAAAGCGTTCGACGCTTACAATCGAGTCACGAAATCGTTCGGAGACGACTCCAACTCCACTGGTGGTTCTGGGACTTCCACATAGAACGGCCTTGAAGCCTCGTCCTATGTCTCCTTTGACTTGCGGCAGGACCTCCTCGTCTCCTGTACCGCACAGAGATCAACTCTTCTACACTCCAGTGCTTCAACCAACTCGCACGAGCGGCCCGTCAACGTACCCACATTCAGCGTTGTCACGCGGGTCCTGCTTACGTTACGGGACTTTCGGACTTGCTCAGTTGCCCCCGATGCCGTCCTCGCATCAGGGACCCTCGCATACTTCTGACACTCGCCGGGCTCTGCGAGTGCTCGTCGGCTCCCGCGGACGCCGTAGCACTATCTCGATATACGTGAACTGACATGCACCATGTGATGTGACATGGGTCTTGGTAGGCCGGCCTGTCACAAGGGCCTGTCGCCTGCATTCGAGTGTCCGTGCTTAGCTTAGCTCGCAGAGCGAGCAGTTTCCAGTGGCACCACGTGGAGGAACGGGCATCGCCACCTCCGAGTCGTCATATACATGAGTGTAATTTCTTTAAACTTCCTACGGATCCTTTCCATCTTCCTGAACCTGAAGCATTAAATATTCAAAAATTTCATGACCTATCCACCAAGACCATGTTGTTATTCCAATATGTCTCACTTTCATAGATCGTTAATATTCTATTCAGAGATCGAGTTGTTTCCGTCCTTGGAAGTGTTGGACATTCTTACCCCTTCCATAGAGGAAACAGCTGATAATAGTGGAACGAAGGAACCGCGTTTTGCATTAATAAGTATTGACTGTTTCTGGTTATGATGTTTCTTAATCTGAGATCACATGCGAATTCATGTCTTCGGGTTAAAATATGGCGTAAAATACCACTGAATGGTTTAGTGGAAATATGGACGACGTCAAACTATGACTGGAAGCGACAATGGTCCGCCAGTTTCACCCAGAATATAGTTCGCTGGCAGTGGCACTCTGAGAAGGTCAGTTTCAAACAATTATTTAGTTTTCTCAATTCCTCGGCATAGACTTCGGCGTAGTGCTATTGGCGTGACCTTTACTGCTGCTTTATCCAAAGGCTCACAAGTCTCGTAGGGGATCAGTTTCATCTTTTGATTAGTTGTCTTCTGATTCGCGATAGCTCATATCCAATTTTCCAAACGGGCTGATAGAGCTGAATCCCCAGAAGGCGTATACGTTGCTTGAATGATCAAGAATCCTTGCTCCATTAGCTGCGAACAAAATCATGCGCTGACTTTAACGTGCGAGAAAGGGATGGTCTCTCTTATTGTTGATTCTGCCGTGCATGTTTCCAATCCGGTGTGGTGTTTATTTGGTTTAGAATGTAAATATCCTTTACGTGAAATAACGCTGCATAAACTGCACCCTTTTTCATAGGTTATGGCTGTGCTTCTTTCTAAGGAGGGTCTTCGACTATCAAACCATAGGACAGTTTACAAAACCTTGAAGCATAAGTAGAGTACAAAGAAGTTTTTGGACACAAACATTCCCAAAATGTTCCAAAAGGCCGTTGTGGCGTTCTTGTGGTTTCTGTGGTGTCATCGATTATGATCCTTTGATTATTCCCATATCTGATATCGGAATTCCTATCATGTCGTCTGAGATGCGATTCCTGACGTGCTTGTAAGTAATAATGGCGCTCCAATCCAAATTAGAATTCTTTTCGAAAGAGTTGCTGCATGATAAGAATATCCTACCACTTCATAGAGCTTCGATGTCGTCACCATGTGCATATTTTAGAATGTCCTGTAATTCAAATATAAGACAATTTTGGTTCAAAATTGAGGAAATAATCAATACCATATTTTCCGAATTAACACACTGAAGCTTCAACAAAACCGAAGCAAGTAGCTCTCTACTGTCTATCAATGTCATATTGCTGGATCAGTTTCCATATGCAAAACGCAATAAACCACGATTCGCCTATGGTCTAAAGTAAACCCAGGAAGTCCTCTGTAACACGAATGGTAATAATGTTATAGTCATTAGACCAAATTCCAATCTACGCTCATTTTTAGGTTTTTTTCATTCAATAGCTATCCAATTCTATCCAATAGGTCCGATGTATTCCAAAGTGTTTGCTCAGTGATAAGGGTGATCATCTGAAATGTTTATCATTTCGTTCTTAGTTGTTCAATGTTTGTGAACTTTCAGTTAACGTTGTTTTAGGTGGGACAAATGTCCTTGCTCTTCAGCGACGGTTGCTTTTCTCGAGTTAATTTCGTTTCGAGACCTACGGTCGTTGGAAGTGACGCTTTAGTAGTTGCAACTAGTGAGTTTTAAGGTGTACAGGCAGATTGCAGGTTTCGTTGTCCAACTGATCAGCATTGCTACATAATTATAATCTTGCTAGATCGTAACATGTATCCCAGGTGCCCACCAAACTTCGAACACTTTAGATGAACTTCGCTTTACGAATTTCGATCGGCTCCCGATTCCGCCACCACTTTGTCAATACTCAGTTCCGCATACCGGAGAAGTTCATGCTGTGGCTTTTGATGGATCACGATTAGCCGTTCTAGATGCAAGATTTGCGGCTAATATTTGTGAGTTCTTCGCGTTTCACTTCGTGCAAGTTCTTGCTTGAAATAACCTTTTTATTACAAAATATTGTGTTCAATATACTGGCATAACAGTGCGAAAACGTTGTGGAGATAAAATCGCCATATTAGTAGAGTTAGAGCTTAAAAGTGTTTGGCTGGAATCGAAGGTATAAAAATTGAGGTGTTAATCAGCAAGCAACTTTAGCGAGTGAGGTCTATATTTTGGAGGGCTCCGAGACGTAGACTAGATCTGTGTAAAGGTAGCTGTCATCGAAGCATGCCGGTGGAGTGCGGTCCAGGTCAGAGAGGGAGGCGACTGTGAGTTCCTGAAAGGGCTCGAATGATTGCTGCTCTCGGATTTTCAGTGATGACAAGGTGTATTTTCTACGCCCACCTCACTTGCTTTCTGGAATGCATCCAGCAGCTCCTGACTCGTTATGGTGCCGTAGCTGTCCATGCTAACGTCATCATGATAGAGAAATGAGGCGCGTTGAGGGAATTTGACAGGTGAATGCACCTCGTAGAAATCCTATAATGCTGAGACTCGCCTTTTCGACGCCTCATTCTTTGAACAGGTTTACCTCATCATCCATGAACCGCTGATTGCTTCCACCATCTATATGCAATGTGTCGGATATTGAAGTCAAAGTCTCCTCCAGAATCTGAATTGTCATGCATATACGCGAATACGCTATATATGATATGCCCATAAATTTCCTACCTTCTGAAAGCTGGTTAGTATAGGAATAGTGCTGCTGCTACTGTGCTGGCTGTGCCATTCATCCTAAAACTATCTGGTGGACTTTCCTTGCCGATACTACTAGGATACCCAAAGGCATTTGGAAACATCAACTATCGAAGTAGCTTACCCCAGTAGCAATGATGTCGTCGACGTTGTTGAAGTGAAACCTCGAAGCGAAGCTGAAGTTGGAGGATCATTTGGAACTCTTTAAGAAGTCTGTAGCTCTTGCCTCAATATCCCGGGCAATCATAAGCGTATTCATTGTTGGTATGAGATTAATTGTCGAGAACTAGCTTTTTTCTTCTCTTTGTTTTTGTTTCCTTATCCTCTTCTCTTCTCAGATTTCGGCGCATTTCTCTTTTTATATTAATTTAGCTATCTTTTTATATTAATTTAGCTTTAAGATCTGATGTCTTTCATTAAGTATTAAGTATCAGTATTAATAGTAGTATTAATTATTAGTATTAACTAGTAGTGTTATTAAAGCATTAGGTGAAGTGAGGGAATGTTGCTTCCCTTTCTCCCTTGAGGGGGTGGGGGGCAGGCGAATAAAGCAGGTCAGTCTTCGCGTAATATAAACGCGAGCCAGGTTACGCCTTTGTTTCAATTCGTGGACGAAGTTCTACTTTCAAACACCTGCACCCAGCCCGTTCACCACTGCGAAGAACCAAATATTACTTGCTAATTAGATTTATCATCTTCAGGGCGATTTATGGGCGCGTGTAGCGCAGTCGGAGGAGGCGCGACTGCCGCGTGCACCCGATACCAGGTTTCTGGTTCGGATTTCCCGCCCAGGCCCACCAAGCCCTCCATCCCTCCGGGGTCGGTGAATTGGTACCAGACTTGTCTGGGAAGGATAAAGCGCTGACTTGTTCATCGGCTGGCCACCGCAAGTCATTGTATGGCCAAATACGCATTCATGTCGCCTCCATGACATCCCGTAGAAGTAGAATGCGCTGGCGCATCCCAGAAGGGATTGAGTAACGCCGTCCTTTATCCTTTATTAGATTTATAAATCTATTCACTTTTCCTCTAGAACAGTCATACTGTACCACTGAAAGACGTAACTCCAATTTGCTTCTGGACAGGAATTACGTCATTAGCAGTTAGTACAACGTGACAACGTGATTCTTACAGTTTAGACCACTCCATTATGGTGGGTATTGGTCAGCTCAGGATTTGATATCAGTAGCAGTTTCATCGGCAAAGTGTAGTTTAAGAAGTTCGTTTTTTAAGAAAAATATTAGTGAGATCTGTTTCACTACTGCCACTCATTCGTACACTTTTTCGATATAATAGCGAAGGTTACCTTTCTTGGTAGTTAAAATGTTGAACCCGTTCGGAAAATCGAACTGATTTCTTCGCCTTAAAGAGAAGAATTCATTGGAACTTCGAACTTCTTGGCATAGTATTAAAAGGCTGGAGATTTCAGAAAATTTCTCACCTTGGGACTTTGTAGTGACGAAAGTGTGTCATCTCCATCGTGACCTCTATAAATATTTACTTTAAGTTCTCTTATACTTGTAAGTTCGAGAACTTGATACTCACGTTTCGTTAGGCGATATCCTTTTCAAGCCGTTTGGAGGCGGTGCAGGTACTATGACAGGAATTTCCTGAAATTAGACCAGCTAGCATAGGTTCATCCTTCAAAGTGCTGCAATTAACCGTGCTCAAGCGTGAGCAGCACCAGTTCGGCGGTGCATCCTTCTCCCGCCCTACGTTTTTCCGATTGTCGGTATCCATCCTTTGTTCAAATTCTCCCTTTTTTCTTTGATACGGTTCCATTAGACAAACATTGATAAGCTCTCTCTGTCAGAATGTTATAGAGATAATGAAGAAATTGAAGAAATTCTGATGCCCAATAATTGTTTAATGAGAAGGAAGAAGGTATGGGTAATAAATAATATTCTGCAATGGAAAAGGAATCGTAAATGAGAGCGGGCAAGTGTTTGCCTGGTGAGGTAACTCGATACATCTCGAAGAATTTCAGAGGAAGTCAACCTAATACAGCCTCTATCCCAACCTGAATTTAGCCGAAAGTCCTGGTGTTAAAGTAACTCACAGGTTTGTCGTGCTTCTTGTTTTTAACTGGGGTATCCTTCTCTTGTGAGTTGTAGTTGCGCAAAGACTGTATGACATATGGCTTGTGTTTCTAGAAAAATGTTGACCGTTACACAGTAAATGTCACTGTGGCAAAAATTTCGAATTGTCACCTTAGCGAACCTGCGTAGCTGTCGCTGAAATTTTCGTGCGTCCTGAGCGAAATGAAGAGGATCCTGAAACGGGCTGTCGCATTGAAAAATCTCCTCAGCTAATACCCACGATGAAGCCTGCGTCTCTGACTCTTGCCTTATCTCTACCTTATTCTTATCTTATCTCTACTCCTTATACCCCGCATAGCCACGGGTTTAATTATTGACGAATTTGGCCCCTGAAGAGCTCACTCAAGTTGCGTGCAAAAAGTCAGTACGTACCTGTTCGTTGAGCATTCCATCTCGACATACAATACAGCGACACCATCCCTGAAACGCGATTAATCTGATTTAGATGACTCCTTCAAAACACTACTAACTGAGGTGTACGACTCACTGACTGTCCGGTGGCTCGCAGCCAAAGCGCTTTCACTATTGCTAGAACGGAGCAGGAGTTCGTCATGCGTTCTGAACAACGAGGTTTATATGAATGTATACATAGAAGAAATAGAAACAAGACGAAAGTAACACCGAGCAATTCATCGAAAACTGGTCAACGAGCTCACTGCGTAACGCAGCCGTGCCTGGCTACGTTCCTAATTGCCCCGTTTGCGTTGTAAGGTTCATACCTAAGGGCGCAGCCTACGAAGTTCCTCAGGGCGTGTGGAGAAAGGGACGAGAATGGCGAGTGCCGCAGGCAGTCGTTGCTAGGTCGCCCCACAATTAGGCAAGGCGCGAGCAAAGGGCGCTGATCTACGGATCGTTGAGTGGTGCCGAACTATGCGGATCGGACTTGTGCGGTGGATTGCAGAACGTGGGTGGTACACGATGGCTCATCTGGCAAAGGTATGAGGTTGTGGAGCGCAGCCGTGGGAGCCCCTCAGCGCTACCACAGCTTTGCGTAACCCTGGGATTCGATCCTTATCCCCTGGGTTGATGAATTGGCTCAGGGCTTGCCTTGTAGGGGTAAAACCGCTTCTCCGTAAGGCTGACTCATTACGTCTGGTGCTGTGCTGATGTGACGTCATCCCAGCCGGAACGAGTACCGTGGAGATCTCATGTAGAGACTGACAGAGACTCATCTTCCATTTCTCTGTTCTGTTAAAACAACATTTTGTTGTCGAAAGAAACATTTTTAAAGTTAAAAATTGAAAACGCGAGTAGAGGTAGCAGCGTTTTTCACTTTTTGCTCGGCGTATTCCATTCAGAAATCTTTTCGACGCGAATTTTGGGCGAGCAGACTATTTACGCTATTCAGAGAACATTACCTTGGGAAAATACATGTAGTAATTCATAAAATTCATATCGATCTGGCTAAGTGGAATAGAACACGTTCGTTTAAAGTCTAGCGAGTCGGATATCCTGTGGTGTGAATAGTATTGACGTCGCGCCAAACATAGCTCCAGCACTCCATGAAAGCGGACAACTTTACCACAATTCTCGCTCACAGTGTATGCGCGCTTTTTTCGTTCCTATTTTTTCCTCCGTTCCTTCACAGTCTTGTCCAGTTTATGCTGCTTCTTTTTTTTCAATTGGGTTGGGATTTTGGCTATCCATATGTTATTACTGATCGTTGTTTTTTCAAACCAATTTTCATGGTGTGTACGTCTCATTTGAAAAGTTATTGATAGCACGCTTTAGTGCGTACGGTAAATAAAAAAATATTACACAGTTAACTAATTGGTGATGAAAACGCGAGTTAGATGAAAGAAGACAGTATCAAGTTGGATCCTTTTTAAACAATTTATCGCGACTGGTTATTCAGCTCAAGTGGTAGCTTACTACATACGACTGTTTGTGAAATGGCAGTTAGAGCATCGTACAGGTATCGAACGTTATGCCGCGCTGTGCTCGATTTCGGACCATCTGCTATTCGGGTGCTGCACCATTTTACCACCTCCGCTGTTTGGGTGCACAGGTACAACCACGATACCCTCGTTTAGGTTACCTGACAGCACTGGTATTGGTATTTATTGCTATTTACATGGAAATTTGAAAAGCGGATAAGCATGCGGTCCTGGTGGAAATGATTCAGCTCATTCTATTTAATCCTAAAATCACAGTTACGAGGTTGTAAGCCCTCATATTACAAGAAGAATACCGTAGATATACGCATGCGATCAAACAGCCTTGTTGATGTAACCGTGTAGCATTCTGCTGAATATTAGGGGTGCTGGTTCAACTCGAGCGTTCGCTTCGATCGCAACCAAGCCTCCTTGTGAGAGCTTCTGACCTCAGCCACACTCGCTTGAATAGAACACATTCACGGACGAATCCTATGGACGTCTGATTTTAAAAAAGTTGGATGTCTTAGAGTCACGGTATTGAGCCGCAATAGATCAATCAGTTGTACTTCAGCAGCAACTACTAGGTTGTAACGAAATAAATGGCACTGAACCACTGTAAATTTAAACAGTTAATATCTCGGCTTGTAGGCAAGTTTATTAATCGAATAAAAACCTTCTGATTCTACACTTCTTTGCCAACGTGACACAAGCTTTTTTATCCCAGTAGCATAAAAACCAGAAGTTCTGGAATTGACGAAATCTTCGAAGGCACTTTCGGCATCCTGTTGGTATTTGAATATTTTCCCTACCAAGAAGTCGCCAAGATGCTTGAAGAAATGGTAGTCTGTTGGGGAGAGGTCGGGAGAAAACGGAGGATGTGGTAGAGTTTCAATGCTCAGCTCATTCAATTTCTGCAACGTCATTCGTGCTACATGGGGGGAGCATTGTCGTGCAGAAGGAGAACTCGCCTTCGGTTTACCAAGGCCGGCCGGATATCCTTCAACTTTTTCGTCATTTCTTCAATTTCAATGCAGTACTTCTCTGCCGTGATGGATTCACCGGGAGGGAGGAAGCTGTGGTGAATAATTCCCAGCGAACATCACCATACTGTCACCATTACTTTCTTTTGGTGCAATTCCGGCTTCGCAAAAACCTTGGGGCTCTCATCGCTGACCACCCACTGTGCCGATCGTCGCCTGTTGCCGTACATTATCCATTTCTCGTCACAGGTTGCGATGCGATCAAGGAATGGGTCCGTTTCGTTCCGTAGAAGCAGTGCGGACAAGATCTCATATCGTCGGTTTCTTTGCTCCTCAGACAGCTCGTGAGGCACCCATCTTTCCAGCTTTTTGGTCTTTGCTATTTCTTTCAGATGCCGGGCAGCTGTGTTGTGACTGACGCCAAGAACCTTCGCTGTCTCCCTGGTACCTTTGTGTGGATCCTCCTCTACCACATCTCTCAGCTTGTCCTCATCAACATCACTATGCCTCCCACGACCTTCATGTTCTTCCAAGCTCTCATCTCCATTCCGGAACTTCTGATACCAACGATACGTCGTCCGAATTGTGGAACATCCTTGACCGAATGCGGCGTTGATCTTCTCGTCCGCCTCCAGCTTGAATTCATACAAGTAAATGCCTCGGATTACCCTTTTGTCCATCTGCAAAAAAGTCAATAAAACTCTAAAGTTTTCCCACTTTTACATAGAAAATTTGGTACTCACCAGTAGAGCAAAGTTTGCGCTTCTAAGTGATATGCCACATGTTACGGTTTGTTCTGGATCAAACGCGTAAAGACGCGCCAAAAAATGGCGCGAGCCAGTGCCATTTAATTCGTTACAACTAATAATACCATATCTGACTCTGTATGAGAACCAAAGGCAATCGAGGGATGGTGCGTATGGAGATGAATTTGCGATTACGGAGTAATCAGTCTCCACTCAATGCCAAAATGATTTTGAGAATCGTTTCTATCAAGAACATCAGCTTAACTGGTTCCATGCTGTGTTGATATCAGCGGCCGGCTCATCCCGATATACGGATTTGCTGATGGGTCCAACAAAGGTGTGGATGTTGCGTTCAATCGAATGGCGCCGGTGGTGTAAGGGCGTAGAGCATTCCCGCCCGGTCAGGGATTTTGTGAGTGTTTGATCCAAGAAGCGTCCTTCTTGACTCAGTTCCTACAGCTAGTTGTGGCCTGAAGCATCAGTTTTGAAATTAATTTCCATATCTAGCTAAATGCAGTAAGAATCGCTGCTCCATGCCAAGCTCATGAGGATGCTAATTACGTATTCTTTTGTCATGTTAGACACGATTCTGTCTTTCAAGGAACATTCTGAACTTGTAGGGAAGAAAGCTGGTCGTGTTGTACGCAGCCTTATTAAATCTCTGAGAAGAAATTCAGCAGCGCATTCAGTGCTCGCATACAAGACGTGTTCTAGGCACGTGATATAGCTCCAGCTGAAGCTGTAGGACCAAGTTGGGAGGGAGGTATACCCTGGTAGGCTTCGATGTTTGCGATATACAAATCGTATAGGATAGACTATTTCGCTTTTATAGCGGATATCTATCCCTCTGGATATTGGTGCACGGATACGATTACACTGCATTATGATTCATAGAAAGCTAAATGAGTCTTAGGTGTTCCAATCCAGGATTTTTATGAGGTTCCTTTAACACGGAAGGTGATCATTGGAAAATTCTGATCTCAACGAAAGTCTTATTGACAGACATTCTCAGTATGTTTCTTAAAAGTCAATAATTTTCACAGCCATATTTATTTCTTTGTAACTATAGCTTCACGCTTTTCTTTGCATTCGTGGTTAACCACGTACAGAATAAATTCATAAATAAATCCCTATCCCTGAAGCCCTAAATTCTTTACCTCCTTGCACTTCGGCGAGAATGACTTTGGGAACGATAAACCTGAACAGTCCATCGATTGGCTTTCATAATCGTAGTGCAGGACAGATTCTTAGATGGCCTCCACAAATGCTGGTAAAAGTACAGTGCTCGGCGTACAGTTAATGAATGGGAAATAGAGGTTTTATGACCTTTAAATCTACACCATTTTCACGTCAAATTGGACGCTCTTCTAAATCAGCTTTATGCTTCTGAAATCGAGGTGGACATGTTCCGGATCAAAATATGTGTTTTCCAGGTCAACAATCTATGCGTTCTCCAAGATGGTTAAAATAATTTTTTTCAAGGACAATTCGATATAACTCTGTGAAATGTCTTAGTTCAGTTTCTTAATGTCGTTTTTGCTCGAAAAGAAATTTCGCTACAAGAGTACAAGAGGTAATCTCCATCATTATCAACGACATGTCGCCAAGCGTCCTTGAAAAGAAGTGATCCTTTCTAGAAGAACTCCGGTGGCTGCCACTGGAAGAAGTTGAACACCCAAATTTCGGCTTCGTCATGGTTCTTGAATTTTTTTTTCTCCGCCAAGGCGAGCTGCATCGACCGGAAAAGATGGCATTCTCACGGTGCATGGTCTGGGCTATAAGGCGGGCGAGGCAGAAGTTCCCAGCGCAACTCCTCAATTTTTCGCAGCGTGATATTTGCGGCGTGCGGTCCAAACTGTTTGGCCTGGATCCAGCACTTCAAAATGCACCAGACCTCTACTGTTCCACCAAGCACAGAGCATGACTTTTTCCGTGAATGTCAGGCTTCGTCGTTGTCTTCGGGGCCTCACCGGGGCTCAACCATTGCCGCTTTTGTGTGATATTGTCCTAGTGGATCCACTTCTAATCCGACGTCACGACGGAGTCATAGAAACCGCTGTTCTTGGTCTTGCGGACGAGAATTCCAGCGATGGCGACTCGTGCTGCCTTGTTTGTGTTGCTGAACTGACGTTTCACCCAACCCATTTTCCGCACCGATTTGACTTTCCGATAGCCTGTAAACGATCGTCAATGGTAGAGTGGTGACAGCCGTACCTCGGTGCGAGCTCACGTATAGTTTCTGTTGGATCCGACTCGACAGCTTCTTTTAGGTCCTGGTTATCCAGAACCTCGAGACGCCGTTGATGGTCTTCGTCTTCAAGGCTCTCATCACCGTCTCAGAAACGTTGAAACCATTGAAACCATCGCTGGCATTGACGTCATGATGGAACTTCGTTACAAAGTACTTCGCTTGAAGTCGTACAGCAAGCAAACTCGCATTCGGTACTTGCTCGATCATCATTAATCTAAAAAAATTCCTTAAAAAGATCAACGAATCGGAACGAAACTTTGGTGAAAGATGCCTTCGGAAACGCCTGTTAAACCGTAAAGTTACATGACCCAAGAAATAACAATAGCAGAGAAATGACAAGTCGAACGCAGGCGACATTTGTCATCCGACAACCTATTACAATTGTTGTTATATCATTTGCAGGTGTGAAACTACATACAAGCTGAAAATTTGCTATCATTCGAATAAAAATCGCGATTTCTTGGACGAAGACGTGGGGCAATATCTTCTCTTGGCGTCAAAAAACGGCCGCCTTCCTGCTCTTTAAAGCAAGCAATAAACCATTGTTTTTCCTCAGAAGGTGAAAATTTTGTAAAATTTCAAACAATGTGTTGATTCATTTTGTTGTGAATTAAAACTTCAAAGAAAATTATACTAATATTTTCATTGAACAAAAAATTATTCTAACCTTTATGGAGAGTTTTCAATTTAGTGAGGAAGGAGCTCGTTTTCATTTGGGAGGTGCTCAGTTTGATTTCAAAGGTTAGACTCGTTCATAAGAGTGTCCGATTTGACGTGAAAAGTGTCCAATTTGATTTGAAAAGTGCCTAATTTGACATGAAAATGAAAATGGATTCTGATAGTTTTTATTTTGAGAGCAATGCTCCAGAGACGAGCATTGCTCTCAAAATAAAAACTATCAGAATCTACATATCTTTGCTGACTACATAGTAGATAAAGCCAATTTCATCGAGATGAAACGCACCACTTCTGGTGATAAACTAGCGTTCGGTTGTTCCATTGATTCGCTTTTAAAAATGTACCCTTGCTAAAAGGTTTAGGAGGCGCATGTTAGGATGGTATTTGGCTTTGAAATCCAGCGCAGTGTGCCTGATGCACAGGACACAGGCCATGCCATATCTGATCAGGTTCTGAAAAGTTTCTAACATTCGGTTGAGCACAACTTTACCGAACGTTTTCATGTCTTGTGACCAATCTTCGCGGGATTTCTATATGCTGGGAGCTCTTGTGGGTCAAGTGTGTTTTAGACTACGTTAATTGGGATTGCAGAAGGTTATAACGAAGAATTTTGGCCAAACAATGGCTGCAATATTTTTTGTGCAAATTCGCCTTTGGAAGCTGTTCACAAGCCCTGATGTAGGTTGCGCTGTTTTCCGGAATGGTTCTTGTTGTCGCAGGGGATCTAATTCTTATCATAGGTAACAGTGCATTAGATAAATAGCTTCCACGAGACTAGGCGATATGAAGAAAATTCCTCTCACTACTGACTGCTCTTTTCTTCCCCAACCAAGCCAGGAGGTTTCCAGCTATTAGGCTTTTATTCCTCTCCGTCATCAATGAGCTGCACAAGGTGTATGCGCTGAAAATTTTTGAGCACGTTAGGCATTCAGAATGTTCCACAATTTCTAGAGTGGACCAGCGTCAAAAGTTCTATGAAAGGAAGTCATCAGTTACATAGCAGCGGGCCGATTATCCTTTCATCCACAATCGTAGTGCTCTAACCGAAATTACAACCGTGCAATGAAAATGCAACATACATGCGTAATATAAATTAAGGTAGATTTGCTGATGACAGCCATTCTGTAGATTTCTTTATTTCCTCCATTATCACGACATTTTGGAGGCTATTTCTTTCGAGAAATGTAGCTCTTTAATGAAAAAAAAACGCTGAAACTCAACTTTTTTAGGTGACCTAAAACGAGTGAAGTTTCTGGTTAGACAAGCAGTTTCTCATCGGAGCCATCTGGTCCATTTTCCTCAGTCCTCACAGCATTTTTTTCCATTTTTTCTTCTTTTAGCACTACAGCGCTGCCTGACATCAGGGTGTTTATTTTACCATTTTTCTTTTTCATTTTCCCTTTAGTGGTTTTTCCTTCGGAAACAGTCAGGTACAAATGACTCAGCACAGTAAGTGTAATAGTGCTGTAACCAAGAAAAATACCATTTGAAGGTTGTCCATCTCAAAACCCCACGGGGGCAGCCCCTACGAGTGAATATTTTACAAGTAATATTAGCCTGTAAATTTTTTAGAGCAAATGGAGTGCAACAAGCCCATACACAACAATCCACGCAAGATGTCGCTAAAGAAGACAAAACAACTGACGGTTAGACTGTAGAACACGGCCTGGACGAGTGCATAGCGCACTCTTAGCATCTAACAACTCAGAAAATTTTCGCCTTCCTCCTCTTTGATGAAAGCAATGGGGATTTCTTGTAGCAGAAAGTATGCGATTTTGAGATCATTCTTGTATAAATTTTTTAAGAAACATTCTGATTAATACTAGGTCGGACCGAAAGCTTTAGTGCTTCGAATGTTTCCGAATATGTAGGTATTTTATAGCACGACTTGACATGAATATCTGGTACGAGTACGTAGAGAAAACCATCTCGTTTTGAAAGCATATAAAATCTGTTAGATGAAGAACCGAAGACCACGATTTTCGTCTCCTAGAGCTATGGTTTAAATCTCGCAAACGTCGAGAAATAATGTAATCTTAAGTTTGATGCTGTGTTAGGAAAGAGTTGTCTAAAAGCTCAGTGTGAAAGTATGGACGAGAGCCACTTTGTACGAGCGATGCAGAACCTTAAAACGGGCGGTTTTTTCAGAATGGACGGTGGTCCGGAGCATTTGCTGAAAACAAAGTCCGAATGACTCCGTAATTCAGTCGAAGGTCTGTGGCACCAAAAATATCCTGATAAGCATCCTCCTATCATAAAAAGACAAAGGGGAACGAAGGGTTCACGGTTTATTCCAGGTTCACACTTGTCTGTAGTCTACGATTTGGCTCTCTGACGGATAAGGCTACCTTTTCTCTATAAAGCAGAAAAACAACGGGCTTTTTTGTTCAAAGAAGAAAGAAAAAACAGTTACGCTTTACAAAGGGCGGGCTGTGTGTAGTAACATATAGCGGTTAACAGATGAAATTTATGAAGAATTAGCTCCTTGGAACGATCCCGCAGCTTCTAGTCCACTTCAATTATTTACTGTTGGTACAGTTCACAGTGGAATTCAGTGAGTAAGTTGGAGCAGTAATGCAGCACATGCTGGTAAAAATATGATTTCAACGTATTAAAATCATCTGAAAATGTGTCCTGCTCTGCTAAATAAAGAGTACTCCACCCGAGCAGCAACTCAAATAACACGTCTTTAGAACCATTCATACAAAAGCTATAGGACTATTGGAACTTGAAAATAGTATTTTATACTGATTAATGTGTCAGCATTTTGCTCTCACAAATTTATCTCCTTGGGTTTCCCAGAAAAGTTTCAGGAGACAATTATGATGTGTCGAAAAGGATGTCAAAATTGTTTTCCGGCAGTTCACGACATCTATGTGACCTGTTGTACACAACTAGGATTCACTTGCCATTGTGATTTATTGGTGTAGAAGCTAATACCAAAGTGCCAGTTGTTACCTTAACCTCTGCCAAAATACTAATTCTGGGTGAAGTAGTTTAAATTTGGAAGCCCAAAACGGCGTAAACTTTCTATCCGACATAATACTAACAGTATTGCGGAAGTAGTTTCTGTAAGGAAGGTGAAGCTGAGGGGTTGCCCGCTGCATCGGTATGAAGATGCAGTTTTACATCTGTGCATGTCATTTAGCTCCAACAGAGGAGATATTGTGCGTTCAGGGTAGGCTGTAGGAAGGTCGACACATGGTGACATAGTCCATAAACCTTCAAAAATGTACGTTTTATCACTTCTGTTGATTATTTTCTAAGGTGGAGTGTGGCTAGTATTTCGAGCGGCTTCTTTGGGTCTGGCGTCTCAGCTTCACCCACAGTATGTTTCTTCTTTATAAATCCAACAAAAGTATTTACTTGCTGGGTTTCATACGCCGTACTAGTTTGATGTACTTTATTCATGCTTCCAAAACTTACAAACACAATTGAGCGAGGAACCGAAGAGTTAGGGAAGAGCGAGGAATCTGCCAACGGTTCTTATATATGTACAATAAATATTCATACGTTATTCAAATTCTTATACTTGTCGACAAATAGTAGATAGTAATGGGTTGCAAGGCTAGTTTCGTGTCGAGGTGCAGAACCACGTTACTCAGAGCGGACGACGGTCGAGAGTAGGTGTCGACGTAGAATGTGACCTCGTCGATGAACGTTTCGTTGAGATCGACTCCATCCTGAAATACTTCTATGTAGGAGGTGAACAGCGGCTCGCATCACTAGCTAGCTGGTCGGCGCTTGCAACTAACCAGATCTACAGAAACTCTTAATGATCCTACACAGCCCATTTGGAATGACCTATCGGATATCTGTTAGGGTCGGAAGTTATGGTATTATCTCTTTAAATGCTCATATGAGTTAGGCGCTAAAACCATCCATGTGACTTCTGCCAACGCGGCACCTCAGCCGACCATAGGACTTCTCTCATTGATGGAATTCTGCCTTGCCTGCGAAAACTTCTGAAAGGGACCTCTAAAATGGCCAAAAGGTGCCGTTGATCTCTAATGGGACGAGGCTCGCAGTTTAGTCTCAAGGCAGTTTTTAAGAAACCCTATAGAAGGATGGACGGGGTAAGCGAGCTGTCGTTTACGTCTTTCAGACCTCACACGACTGCAATTTGTATGGTGCAAGAAACAAAGCGCATATGTGCTTGCACCCTCTCTCTTGCTTGTTTCATTTAAAAAATCTGAAAGCTTGTTCGAGCAAACCTCTGTTAGCAGTACAGATCCAGCTCCTGACAGCGTTGGAGTGTCTGTTGGATCGGCAGATGTCCGGCAGTCTTCGATTTCCCACAGCTTAAAAGTGCAACTAAACGCTGAAGCAACTAAAGAAAAACATTGCTTGTTCCGAGATACCCACCGCGTTGTCGTCGCTGTCAATAACTACGAATGTTGCACCGGATAGCGAGTCCGTGGGTGGTGGCGGCGGAGGGATCTTTGGAACTGACTGAAGAACTCCTTGTTAATCATCATGCCGATGTGCGTGTCTTCTAGGCAGTGACACCTACCAGATGTCTGCTTAGAACTCGATGGAAGACTTGGGGTGCACTGGTGGTCGTCACCGTCGAGAGCGTGTCGGAGCTGCCGACCGGAGTAGAAGCACAGATTGGCTGAAGCGTTGATTTCTGCTTAGTACAATTAAAGGAAGGGGATAATTAAGTTACTTACAACAAATAGCGAAGTCTGAGCGCGATCGGTTCGCGACAGCGCCGTCTGCAGGTTGGCTGTTTCCAGCTGTCCAGCACTCTTTGACCTTAGCTGAAGGCGGATGTGAAATTAAACATGGAATTTGAAGTGACGAAGGTGGTGTAGGGCTGGAGCGAGAGATGACAGTTCTAATCGAGTGCTTTACAAGGGATTTGAGAAAGGCTTGGACGGTGAGGTCTGCAGACGGCGGTGCTGCATGTTACTTACCCTTATGTAGTTGGAATTCACTTTAAAAAGCTTTTCGCATCCTACTTTAACATCGGGCAATTTGAACGTCATTGCTTGCGTAAATCCGCCACTGAATCACTGAACATGGAAAGGCTGGATTGCCCTCGGAATGGATTAATCTAAAATCGATTCGTGGTGCAGGTGCAGGTGAGATCGATCGATCGCCACCTATCGGTTGCGACGCATGCTCCCTTCAGCATCTGCTACTAGGATTCAAAAGTATAGTGGTTTAGGTTTGATGATGCAAACTGACGTTTCTCCTTTTCTACAAACTACTCCTTTCACCTTTGCGGATAACAGCCCCTTGACTTTTCCTTGTGTTGATAGCGATCCGTATCAATTAATGCTCGACAACAACGGTTCAATTAATGCTCGACAACAACAAGGCTGCTCTTCTATCTCGTCGGTGGGCAGGTAATAAGGCGTGTGTGTTCGACAGGGACAAAGCACGCTCTTGTTCGCCGGCCGGCTCCACGGGTCAAAGTGGGTCTCGACTGTTCATTTAGAAGGCTCCTCAAACTTACGTACGGATAGAGTGCATGTCGGATCTGTAAGGACTTTGCACCTCTTAGCTTTTTTGCAGGCCATGAACTTAAAAATTTCATCAGTTCTGCTCAGCTAGTTCCTCTTCCTAAGTAAAAGACTTATGAGTCCGTTAACCTTTGTTCATTCCTAGATATACGGCTCGTTTATTTCAAGTTCCATCCAGATTTCAAGTATTTACAAACAATGAAAGTTTTCCAAGAAAAGTGTCTAGAAACAGTTCTTGAAGGCGAATTAAAAAAAAAACTTTTTAGAAGTTTCGTATCGGACTGCCGGTTTTGAGACGTATTTTGCTGTAACGGGTTTTATTGATCGAAAAGGCATACCCTGGTTTGAGCCGTTTTCTTGAGTATAGACTGAAGGTTGCTATTGGCGTCGTGTCGCCTCAGTGCTGTTTGTTTCATCGTCATGAGGCCATCGTTAACGTAGAGCTCCGTATCCTTGCTGCGCTGAAATTGAAGGAAGTGTTGTCGCATGGAATAACCAACTAGTGGTTAAGACTTACAGTGTTTTCAGTGATCTCCCAGTACTCCCTACCAGTTTCCGGGTTCATGTAGTAGAGGTTGTACCTGAACATCACAGATTTTGAATGAAGATAGGACGACAAAAACTGAGCAGTTTCGATCCCCTATTCAGTCTTAACAAGACTAGGCTGCTTGCATCGTCGCGGTCGTTTGTGAGCAATTACCAACTGCATTAGCTGGGCAGAGGAAAACGGCTCGCGGTAGAGGAAGGTGGAGTTTCGTGCAAAACAAAATGCCCTGCTCCGTGCCCACTACACATTCGATCCGAATAAATCATTTTCGGATATCGCTATCAGAATCATCCAAAAATCCGGGACCCGCGAAATTAACCTTATCCGAATCATCCAATTGTTCGAAGATTTTCGATCAAATTCACTGTAGCGATTGAATCATTTTCGGATATCGATCCGAATCATCCAAAAATATGCAAAATCACCCTTATTTGAGTCATACAGAAATCCTGGGTTCGTAAAATCGCCGTTATCCGAATCATCCGAGGATTTTCGGTCGGATCCAATGTATAGTGGCTACCTAATTGACTCCACCGTTCCTACTATAGAGTGGGTTATTTTTTCAGGGAAACATCCTTTTCTACTTATTTGGATATTTATCTCTACTTGGGGTGAAAATACCATTCTTTTCTTGCAGCGAAAAAATTCTTTCTTGCAGCGCCATAAAACTTATGTGAGTTCTCGATATCAAACTGGAAAACGTTACTGAGGGAAGGATAAAGGGAAGAAATATAATAGATAAAACTCTAACGTGTGGTAGTCGTGAAATGCTAGAAAAGTCTTTCAGTGAAAATTATGTCAAACGAGGGCAAAGAGAGATTGTGTCTGGCCAGACAACGCCACTCCTTACTGTGGTGATGTACTCTTCGGAAACCTGGCCCTGCACAAACGGAATGAGCACGCGCAATGGGGAGTCAAGATGAAGCTCGCAATGACACGGTTCGAGTGAGTGAGAGAAGATGGCGGAAGTTGTGAGCTTTTCCACACATGAATCGCAGACACTGCCGCTTGGGCCGAGTCGTTAACAAATGGATGTGGCTGCCACACCCGCGTTCCGTTTTACCGTTTCCAATACAAGGACAGTATGTCACAAGAAGAGAACGCCTGGCAAAGTGTTCGCCGGACTTGTGAAAGACTACTGCCGGTTTGGTACCGCTCTTCACCTGTTCGGCTACCCTAGCCCAGAGACGGATACATTGATAGATCAACTCAACCTGTCAGTGACCCGTTATTCGGCAACTGATGGCGGAGTAAAGTTGAAGTATTTACTTCCTCGGTATTCCTGCATACAAATACTTGCCCCTCTTCTTTTTTGTGCATCTTTCGCCTCCCTCTCGCCTTATCGTAGTTTCGAATTTTATTTCGATAAGCTCCCGCTACAAGAAAGTTTCGCACATACCTTGACTCTTTCATCCTGAACGTCTCCATCTTTGGCGTCGGCGGATGCGGTCGGTTGAAGGACAGATACGTTGGAAGCTTAAACTTAGAGCTTAAAGTTTGAAACGCTATCATAAAAATTTTTATACTAAAAGGTTCGATTTCTTAAATCGCTAGAGCTTTAGAAATGAAAGGTTTTCCAGCAAAGTTTAGGTAGGGTCGAAAAAGGGCCTTGAATAGTACGAAAATCGAAATATTAAAAAAAAACAAAGGCTCAAACGAAATTTATAAGGAAAAGCAGAAAATTAAATATTAATGCATCAGTAAAGGTAGTAATGGAGTAGATGATAAAGAGTAAGGATTACGAGGTGAAAAGACCATTATTTGTGGAAATGTTACCAGTCTCGCAAATGTTCAAGTGTATTCAACATCCCATAATAGACTTACTTTAGAGGTTATGCCAGTTGATTTGTTCCCATTGTTTGCCTGCTTTTTCTGCACCTTGTAAACCTACAACACTGATGGGTTATGCTTATCTTTCCATCGAAACGGGATGGTACAAGGTGTCTTACCTTTCGATTTCTGCGTATTTTCCGCCACAGCAACCGCAAGATGCTTATAACAGCCATCAGTGCGTTTCTGAAATCAATATTTCCACGAATGGGACGAGTTTCCACAGAGAGTTCTACGGGTGTTGACGAAAACGTGCAAGAGCTAGAGTGACAGTGATAGGTAAAGTCGAAGGTCAGTGAGGTCTCGTTAACGATCTCGACCGCCCCAAGGTGCTACGGGGCGTATGACCGTAGGGCGGACGATGACCCCGTTGCGGGCATGCGGACAAGGCGTCTGACCTTATTAAGGACAGGCAAGCAGTCTGTGACCTTTTCTAGAACACGCGTAGGAAACGCTTTCGGGCTATTGCCTGCTCAGGTCTCGGACAGAGGTATCCTAACAGGAGGATAAAAGAGAAAGCGAAGGAAAACTCACTTGGTTTCTAGATTAGCCGAGAAAAGGAGACGCCTTAGAGGTTGTCGGTCAAATATTAGGCTCGTCCATAAACGTGTGATCGGGGCAGTCGCATTCATTAAAACAGCCGCCGCAAACCGGTTTTTCGGTCCTCATAAAAAGCCTGAAAATCTAAACATCTTTGCTACAAATGTTCTTTCGGTTTTGGGATACGCCGTGAACGTTGTGCTTCTGCGCGAGCGTACAGCGTTCGTGCCAAACGTGAAACACCTGCACGTCCTTCACATTTTACTAAAAAAAAACGAAGTGACCAGGAACAAAAATTATTGATCAGAGGCCGTCTAAGAAGAGCTATAAAAATCGAGATAGCTGACACGGATGTCTGGGAAAGATAGATCCCCTCCCCTATTTCTTTCTCTTCTTCATCATCCTTTTTGGCAGCTTATGTAGTATTACGTTCGGTCCTTCTTTGCTAAAGCTTAAAAAGGATAAAAGGCATGTATCAGCTGATATTCATCGCACTTAGAGAAATGCATTGTTCAAACAGTTATAAATTTCCTACGTTTCCGGTAGGTTAAGCTCGTTAGTTTCTTCTAAAGAGCGGGAAAGCAGGAATTTTCTGATGGAAACCCTCTGGCCCTGTTCCACCTTGTCATCTAGCATATCGCTGTGTCTTCTTGATTGCTCAAATGAAAGCCGTTTATACGGAGTCTGTAACAGGGCAACGTAGGATTTTTGGGTTAGGTTTTCCCGAATTTCCAAATTTTTTGAACAGTCGTTTTCTTTCCTAAAACCAGTTATAAAACTTTGAGCCAGAACGGTTGTTTCAAGGGCTACCAGGAAATTGAAATCATCATATTGAGGAGGAATTTTTTATTCACTTATTTTTAGGAATTTTTTTTGGAGGAATTTTATTCATCCTCTTCTTTTAGCATAAGGTGTGGGCAGTGGAAAATCTAGTTTCCTAGACCAAAAAGCAATATGAGATCAGCATTCCTCTCTTGTAGAGCTGGCATGGAATTTCTGAAGTTGTCAAAAAAGCACACAATACCAACAAAATAAAACTTATTGTATGAGTACAGAAAACTTGTCGATCGGTATCTTCAGGGCGGGTGTTAGAAGTTTGTCACCTGTTCATCACCATTTCTACTCTTCACCATGTTGTCTTTTCACTCTTATTCCTGCCCTTATAGGTTCTCTTATTAGTTTTTTATTTGTTGCATGGATTTCAATGCACAAAACACTTAAAAATAATAAATTGTTATTTTCCGGCTGAAAAACAATTTTAGCCGTCTCGATTGTGCGCGCCGCAAGATAAAACGTCGTGATCGTCCAGCCATCTATCCACCACCAGTCGTTTCGATGCCATGACAGTGTATTCGCTTCCTGTGTGGGACTGATAGTAAATATGGGTGTGATTTGTCATTCATGGCACAATCTATGATTTTTCGTGGTCATAAAGAATTTAAAGTCTCTTTATCCAAGACTCTAATTTTTTCTTGGGCGGAAAAGACATGTCTGACCAATTTTTAGGTCCACCCAAACACTAGATTTTACGGATAAGACTTCTTTAAGGAATTATAAGTTACCCAGATTGCATCCAAACTCAGTGGTTCTACAAGGCTAAGCGAGGAGTCTTCGTTTTCCTACATCCAAGTTACATTCTTCCATTGGAAAATTCAATGGCAAGCGTATTACATTTGTGCATCATCCACTGGGGCTTTTTTCAACAAATTTTGTTCGGTAGGAGAAATAACAATATTTAGCAAAACGTGTTTCAAAGGGGGAGCGGTGGCGCAGCCGGAGGAGAGATGACCAGTGCACTCGACTCATGATTCTTGGTTTGGGGCCATCTAAGCCAGCCAAGCTTTCTATCTTTCCGGTGTCAGCGAATTGGTACCGGACATATCTGGAAAGGATAAAGCACTGACCTGTTCATTGGCTGGCCACCGTAATTCGTTGTGTTGTATGTTGAAGTTGAAGTGTATATCAAAGTACCCTCCACGACATCCTATCTAACGATAAGTAGAATGCGTGGCGCACCTCAAAGGAGATTGATTCTTCATCCTTTTTACCTCGATGATTATTATGAACGTGATCGCCATCAACTGCAATTATTGCCTCCCATATGCTTCGTATATGGTCGACCAGTCGTTCGGCGGCTTAGCGGCCGAGAATAGGACGCCATGGCCGCTACGGGTTTCCTATTCTTTCCTAGGCCTTCTGACCATTATGTTAATCGAGATGGATCGGCTGATCTTCCTCGACGTGATCCTCAAAAAATCGATAATATCGATCGATATCGATTGGTCGACTTCAGATTCGTGTTCAGCGACCTCGATTACCCCCAAGGCCGAAGTTTCGCGCCACTTGAACGCCATACTCAAAATTCGATAATATCGATCGATATCGATTGGTAGACTTCGGATTCGTGTTAAGCGACCTCGATTACCCACAGGGCCGAAGTTTCGTGCCGCTTGAACGTCATCCTCAAAAAATCGATAATATCGATCGACATCGATTGATCCGACTTCAGATTCGTGTTCAGCGACCTCGATTACTCCCAAAGCCGATGTTTCGCGCCACTTAAACGCCATCCTCAAAAAATCGATAATATCGATCGATATCGATTGATCCAACTTCAGATTCGTGTTCAGCGACCTCGATTACTCCCAAGGCCGATGTTTCGCGCCACTTAAACGCCATCCTCAAAAAATCGATAATATCGATCGATATCGATTGATCCGACTTCAGATTCGTGTTCAGCGACCTCGATTACCCCCAAGGCCGAAGTTTCGCGCCACTTGAACGCCATCCTTAAAAAATCGATAATATCGATCGATATCGATTGATCCGACTTCAGATTCGTGTTCAGCGACCTCGGTTACCCCCAGGGCCGAAGTTTCGTGCCGCTTGAACGTCATCCTCAAAAAATCGATAATATCGATCAATATCGATTGATCCGACTTCAGATTCGTGTTCAGCGACCTCGATTACCCCCAAGGCCGAAGTTTCGCGCCACTTGAACGCTATCCTCAAAAAATCGATAATATCGATCGATATCGATTGATCCGACTTCAGATTCGTGTTCAGCGACCTCGATTACCCCCAACGCCGAAGTTTCGCGCCACTTGAACGCCATCCTCAAAAAATCGATAATATCGATCGATGTCGATTGGTCGACTTCAAATTCGAGTTCAGCGACCTCGATTACCCCCAGGGCCGAAGTTTCGTGCCACTTGAGCGTCATCCTCAAAAAATCGATAATATCGATCGATATCGATTGGTCGACTTCAGATTCGTGTTCAGCGACCTCGATTACCCCCAGGGCTAAAGTTTCGTGCCGCCGACGTGTTTGGCACGTCTACGGCTCGCCATGCAGGGTTGCCGACGTGTTTGGCACGTCTACGGCTCGCCATGCACGGTTGCCGACGTGTTCGGTACCTCTCCGGCTCGCCATGCACGGTTGCCGACGTGTTCGGCACGTCTACGGCTCGCCATGCAGGGTTGCCGACGTGTTCGGCACGTCTCCGGCTCGCCATGCACGGTTGCCGACGTGCTCGGCACGTCTACGGCTCGCCATGCAGGGTTGCCGACGTGTTTGGCACGTCTACGGCTCGCCATGCACGGTTGCCGACGTGCTCGGCACGTCTACGGCTCGCCATGCACGGTTGCCGACGTGTTTGGCACGTCTACGGCTCGCCATGCACTGTTGCCGACGTGTTTGGCACGTCTACGGCTCGCCATGCAGGGTTGCCGACGTGTTTGGCACGTCTACGGCTCGCCATGCACGGTTGCCGACGTGCTCGGCACGTCTACGGCTCGCCATGCAGGGTTGCCGACGTGTTTGGCACGTCTACGGCTCGCCATGCACGGTTGCCGACGTGTTCGGTACCTCTCCGGCTCGCCATGCAGGGTTGCCGACGTGTTTGGCACGTCTACGGCTCGCCATGCACGGTTGCCGACGTGTTTGGCACGTCTACGGCTCGCCATGCATGGTTGCCGACGTGTTTGTCACGTCTATACGGCTCGCCATGCATGGTTGCCGACGTGTTTGGCACGTCTACGGCTCGCCATGCACGGTTGCCGACGTGTTTGGCACGTCTACGGCTCGCCATGCACGGTTGCCGACGTGTTCGGCACTTCTGTGGCATCGCCAGGCACGGTTGTCGACGTGTTCGGCTGCCGCGCCCCAACTCAAAGTGGGACGGACGGACGGTGTGACACACACAGTGACACACACACACACACACGCTTGCTCCTTTATATATAGTAGGATTCTACGAGCTAAGTAGTCATGGTTTTGGGATGCATTCGGCTACGAGGCGATCCCAATCGTTCCAGATTTTGTTCGCTTGCCGGTTTTTCACCGAACAATTAACGCGGTGGTATGTATGCGCCTCGGTTGACGAGTACGGTGGATGTGGCAGCCGATCCCATCCCCTATGTCCGATGAATTTGATGACGCCACGCTCAACATGTAGATGCGCATTATGTTGCTGGGAAACGATGTGGTTCCTCTTACGTTCATCTCAATTTGCTGCGTGAAGACATTTCATCTCATCGAAGTAGACTCGGTGCTGAGGTTGAATTGTCGCCTCCCATTTTTATTGGGAACAATAATCAGAACACGCTTTTCCCTTAGAACAAAAGGCGCGGAAAAAGCTACAATAATTGTAGGATCCAATCCAATATTTTGCTGCTGGTAAACGCGGGAGTTAAAGAGCAAGCGCGAGATGCTCCTCGCCAATACCCATTAAGAGCAGAATGCGTGGCGCATTCCAAGCAGGAATTGATAAGTTTTCCTTATTCCTAAGCGAGTAGGAATTTCACGCCTACTCATGCGCTTCAGAATATTTTTTAAAGACAATCTGGTGCTTTTACGGGCTGTCGTAGTCGCAGATTGAGTACCACGAGGATTGTGGTAGTTTGACTCATTGCTTGCTGTGCCTACGTATGGACAAGTCACTGCTCTATACTTCCTACCATTAGACAAAAGTAGTGCCAGTTCATCTCCACCGTAATTAAGGAAACGTCGATAGGCCTGGACGTGTTTGGAACCGCGTTTCACCATGCGTGGCGGTTGCGTGCTCTTTCTACAAAACATTTATTCGATGTAACTCCAGAAAGGAATTAAACGGCAAAGAGGTGAAGAATTAATGTTGTAATGTGTAGAAAGTTCCTATCGTTTCACAATTAATCAATTATTGAATTAAGTTAGTATGGACTAGAAATCTGTCCTGTTTAAACTTAGGAGAAATGGTGTCCAATTCTACTCAAGAACAACTGATAAATCTGTGATTTCTTTTAGAAGCACACATCATTGCACATGTAGAGTACTCATCCGTTAACAGTCCTTTCGTCAGGTGTTCATTGCGAAGTGAACAGCTCTCAGATCGTGGATTGGTTTCAAGAAAAGTAACTTTTAAACAGTTAATCGCTGATTGATGATTGGAAATTATATTTCTATAATTGTAAATGTTCCTTTTTAGGTAAGCGTTTTAGCCCATTTTTTTCATTTTCAGACGACAAAAATGCTGAAAGCGGGCAATTCGAGCCGAAGAAATCTGTTGAACTGAAGGGATTGGACTTGGTGCGATTTGTTTCGCACCTCACTTGGAGTGACGAAGAGGTGCTTGCTGTCATACACGGTTCGAGCGACGAAATCGCGAAAGTCGACTTGCAGCATGGGGTTTTGGAGAGGTAGGGGCAGTTGTTTATTTATGTCCATATATGTATATAGGTGCCGTGGTTGAGTCCATTTTTTCTGGAACTCAAAAATGGTAGATAGCATGGGTTTCAGATAGAGCTGGGATATCAGCATTAGTCGATTTGGGTAATAGGTCCCATGCTTCGCAACATCATGAGATTCGTTGATTATATGCTTATATTGTTGAATGTTTCATCCTTCCGCGCTATCCAGTGGAATAATACATAGTAAGTTGTCTTTACCATAGTCACCCGGCCAGTAGCAGTGTACGCCTGCGACCAGGGAAGCTGAATCCCGTCTCAGCAAAACGCAGTCGAAAGTGGTACGTAGGACGGCTGGTATCGAGCGCATCGAACACAGCCGAGGGGATGCCATCCGGCAGAAGTTCGGATTCGCACTCGCCCGATAGCTGACGGGTTGCGCGAAGCTCGACTGCGATGGCACGGCAAAGTGGGAAAGAAAACAGCTTCCGCAACGTAGACCTTGACGCGATGTGTCTAAAAAGCCTGCAGGTCTAATGGGAGATCGAATTAGCCCTGGCCCAGCAAGAGACATCTGTGAGCTTACCCAAACTACTGTTATGTATATCGCCTTGTAGGGTATCTAGCAAGGAGCACAGGGGTGAAATCCGTTTTTGCTGTGGGCCTCTGGGTGGCGAAATTTTGTCACCTAGTAACTCGTTGGCAAAAGGTCGACGAGGGTACATATCCTCCTCCATGCAAGTAGTGCTGATTATTTTGTCGCGCCCACTTTAAATCGAATTCGTGGTTTCCTTTCAGTCATAACCCAAATGTATGCCAGCCTTTCTTTATCGCACGGGTTAATCAGTGGTCTCCATTCCTCTCGAGTCCGCTGTGAGTAGGCACGTGTTTACTAGGCGACAAATTTTTGCCATTTTTGGACCACGCGGTGACCGTAGCAAAAATGGACTTCACCACCGTGCTCCTTGTTATATGCCCTACAGGACCGCATAGTTCTTGTTGAGCATCTTTGGGTAAGTTCACGGAAGTTCCTTGTGAGTCGTCACACATGGTTTTGAAAATAGCTGGAGTCTACCATTATGAAACGATGGGTCGGGAAGGCTGACATCAGGACACTGAAAAAGCAGCGTTTGCTACAAAGCTGCACAAACGTTAAAGAACAAGAGGAAAATCGCTGCTACTAGTTAGCGCTCCTTGGTTATTGAAAGGTTTCAGTATCCTGGCCCTTGAATCGAATTTTGTAACTACTCAAGAATCTATGGGATCCAACCAAGTGTCACGGTTTAGTTGGAATCACTAAAGGGCAATGGTTCGCATGAATCGACCCTTTTTGGGGTGTGTCATGTATTGCACTTTTAAGGGCTATCATGAAGGCGTTTATTGCGTAATTTGGCTTCGTAATTCGTCTGATCAACGGATCATCGTAGTTCATTCAAAGACGTTTTGTGCTAATATAGAGGTCCCGGATAGATAAGCGCTTTGTTAGCCCGGGCGCGAACTGTGCTTACGATCGGTTTGTGATGGTGGTTCCACCGCCCGGCTAATTGGGTCACCTGCACGCGTAGTAGAGCGCAAATCCAAAAATTATCAAGTATTGCCTAAATGGTGCCTTGGACTTGTGGCCTTCATCGGACACCATTAGAAGGACTGCTATGTCTGCAAAAATCTAATATTTCATTGAACTGTGTACCATTTGCAGCCTGTACAAGTCGCCCGTGCCGATTGCGTGGTTGGGGGTGCAACCGCCGAGTACTGTGATGTTTGCGACTGCAGACGGAGTGTTTCTGGAGCTGAAGGGGCGAGACGATGTCCGTGTGCTTTTCACCATTGCAGCGTCAGATCCGTATGATGTGAAGTTTTCGGGGGTGAGTGTTTCCTCTGGAATAACTTCAAGTGGTCGGAATCTTGAATTGATGGTGGATAAGTAGCCATTGGGCGTGTGGAGCGCAATTAGTGAAGGTGCCGGTTGTCCGTGCGCTCGACCCCATGTTCCTGGTTTGGTTTTCTCGCCCAGGCCAACCAATCCTTCCATTCCCGGGATCGGTGAATTGGCACTAGATTTGTCTGAGAAGAATAAAACACTCAGTTATCCATCGACTGGCCACCGCAAATCATTGTATAAACCAAATACGCATTTAAATCGCCTCCACAACATCACGCTGAAGTAGAATGCGTGGCGCATCCTATAAGGGGTTGAGTAAAGCCGTTCTTTATCCTTTATTATCTCTATACGTTTATTTGCAAAAGCTGCCGAGGAATAAAGGATGGATTGACGCAGCCGCAAAGGAGATTCTTCCAAACTGGTGAGACAGATGGTTTCGGTAGGCTAGAAGATCTATGCAATCTCCTTATATCGAACGACTAACGAGAGTACTTACGTACGAGTACAAGGTACTTTATCAATGGTATCGAGACTCTGTAGAAAATCCTCTTGATGCCGTTGGTCGAAGTTGAAGGCGCGTGTTGAAGTAGGAGAAGACGATGAGCTAGTGAATCCAGACAACTTGCCATCTCGACTTCTCCTTGAGCTTTTTTACGATTTTGGATCATAAGCCGAGAATAGGAGTGGAAATCTCTTCTGACCGCTCTGCAAATTTGTCGCGCTTCGCGAGACTGTGGGAGTTAACCATCTTGGGCGATGTCAAGACGAATTGGTGCCCCATTTTTCAAAGCGATGTGTAATTTTTTTAGCCTTGACGGTCTTCTATTTGGTCCTTCCGCTCGTGTAAATTTATCTCAGGTAATTGGTATAGTGCCACGGGTATCTGTTCTGGACTAACCATAGGACAAAATGTGATGATTGGAAGTTCGAAGTGGTTGGTATGGTTCTAAGAGGGCATTGATCTGCGTTATAGTGTCCCCTGCCAAATTGCGGGGTGTGGTTGCATTAACTGTGGGAAGCGCCTTTCGTGCAGTCGACAGCCGACTTTAGGTAACTACTTTGAGTGCAACTTCCTTTAGATGCGCTGGGAATAACCAAGCTTTCCATCCGCGCGGAGTTCTGATTTGGGAATAAACTTGTCTAGCAGAGGCAATTCACTCCAGCTGTCCATCGGATGCTTCCCATAGGATGTTGTTTATGTTTAGTATGCGTTCAAAATAGAAGGAAAATAAATAGTAGGAATAGAATTCGAGGCGCATCCCAAATAGAAAATGATTAACACTGTCTTTTATCCTTTATCCATTGAACCGTTCGCAAATGCCTGTTCAAAAAATCCATTAGGAGCAGGAAAGCGAATTGTGGGGATGGACAAGGAGGTAAAGAAAGAAGCGGGAGAACAAAGGGAGAAAGATAGACAGTGTTAGAGGAAGAAAACACCAAAACATGCGAATGAACATAATCGGTAAATGCGCATCAACACTGTCAAGTGACAGTTCCAAGGCCTTGTTCAAGTCATCGTTTGTCGATCCTTTAACGGAAAAGACAGGGCCTAGAACAGATTTTAATCTGCTTCAGCTCATCAGCTCCATTCCTCGCGTTTCAAGCTGCTCCGAGAGTGGGCTGTTTCCAGGAGCACGTTCTCGCGTTAACCGGTGGGCAGGAACTGTTCATGGACGGCCATTCGTTGGCGAATTCTGTGACGTCGTACACGATCTCAGACGATGTGTGCATTTATACTACGCTACAGAATAAGCTACATCTGATATCGTTGACAACGCGAAAACAGCTCGGTGCAGGTGTGTGGACGATGATTTTCACGAGATACTTGTTCAAGTGGATTCAGGTTTTCCGGTCGTGTTGGGTAGGGTCTTTATTTTTGCGTTTCACTTCATTTCTGTGGTCTAGTGACACAATCTGCAAAATATGTAGTAGCTCGCTGTGAGACTCAGAACACAATCGTATTTCCATCCGTAAATTGATATCGATACTGATGATGAGAGAAAACGGACTTATGGTTAGGTAACACTAGACCTTAGAAAAATGCATGTTGTGTATTATGGTTGAGATGACTAGTGAGCATCATGCTCCTCCGATGCCTTTTTGCCATACCATCATCTGTCTACCTTCGGAAACGCCAATATCGGGGTGTTGTGCTGTGTTTGTTTCTAACTAGGGAAGGGTTTCGACCTCCCATGGAACTTCAAGATGAGACCAGAATTATTAGAAAGAGCTCGGAATGCTGATTACGAATATGGTTGTCAAAATTGCAAAATGAAACTCCTGAGCGAGTTATGGCCTGCCGAATGCGACGGGCCTCACCACAGGCAGGCCATAACTCGCTCAGGAATTTGATTTTGCAATTTTAACACCCATATTCGTAATCAGCATTCCGAGCTCTTTCTAATGATCCTGGTCTCATCCTGAAGTTCCATGGGAGCTCGAAACCCTTCCCTAGTAAGGCCATTCATGGTTGATGTCAGTGTAGATGTCACAGCTCTTGAGCGCAAAAGGATCCGTAGAGGTTGGGAGTTTAGCACCGGGGGAGCTCGAGAAGTTAGGGGTAAGACTAGCATCGTTCGAGTTATCATCTGCTGCTCAGCTCACTAAGTCTGTCGAATAGCGGTTTTGGTGGACTCAGCTGTTGAACTGCTAGCCAAAATGATTTGGCTTCGCTCTGAAGTGACTATGCCTGGTCATTGTTTCGTCCTTCTGAACAACAATCCATTGGGTCGTTTTGTAATACGACATCTAAGGACGGACGCGCTATTGGGGCGATGTACATGCAATTCCTTGACGGAAAGGAGAATGTCGCCCTTATTACCATAAGTACAGATTTTGTAGGGATGTGAGTGCAATTGCTTTGCCATTGCATTTTGTCTAACTCCGAGAGCGTCCGAAATTGCGGTGGCTTTTGCGATGGAATTTTTACAGGATGTAGGGTACCGTGTGGGGAGTCCAAAACCATAGTTAGTTTTTTCGAAATGCTCTTCTGCGGTCGAAAAAAAAGGCGTGTGGAAACGTGAGCGTGAAGTTCATTACACCCTGCCGCCACCCAATGTGGTCACTTGGCGCAGTGGCTAGCTGTGTCGCCTCTCGGGTGCACCGAGTGATTTTATGGTTTATCCTATGTGTCGCCATGTTTTTGCACACATCGGGTCGTTATTATTACGCGCTTGCGGGTTCACAGGAGTCAATATGTACACGATAAAACATCGTTTAGTAAGTAAACGTAGCCCTTTGTGCTTTCATTTGAGTTATCTCAATTTTTTCGCTCACATGAAGTAAGTGAATTTTACTTTGACGAAATCTCTACAGTAGAATTTCCTCATCCAACCATCCCTTCAACGGCTCCAATTCGCAGCCCTGTCCAAAAGATCACCGTGGAGGAGATTGAAGCGGCTTTGAAGAAGATGTGGGCAAGCAACGCAACTGGGCCCGACGATGTGTTGGCTATTTATGGAGGTCCAAGTACTGGTACCCTGCTGAGTGGATGGCGAAGTACTTTAATCAGGTTGTAGCGGAGAAGAAAGTACCTGAGTATTAGCGCCAAAGTGCGACGATTCCGATTTGGAAGAAGAAGGGCAGTCCTGCAAACTGCCCAATTACCGCCCGATTCGTTTGCTTTCGCACAGAATGAAGATCTTTGAATTCATGACATCGTCCAGCTTTCCAGCAATCAGTGCGGCTTCGTGGCTGGCTGTGGCACCGTTGATGCCATTCAGGCCGCCCGCCTCCTGATAGAGAAGCATCGCGAGAAACAGCGGCTAGTGCATATCGCCTTCCTCGACTTGGAGAAGGCCTTTGACCGCGTACCGCGTGAAGTGATATGGTACGCCCTGCGACATCATGGAGTTTCTGACGAGCTCATAGAGCGGGTGCGAATTCTTTACTCTTGCCCAAGGAGTTGAGTTCAAGCTGCAGCTGGAACCTCGATGTAGTTTCTCATCTCTGTCGGAGTGCACCGGGGTTCTGCACTTCCCCACTCCTCTTTGTTGTCGTCATGGATGCCATCACACCATATCTTTAGGCCTTGGACGCTGCTTTATGCTGATGACGTAATGCTCGCCAAGATAAAGGTGAACTCGAGCGAAAGGTGCAGGTTTGGTGTAATCGCTTGGAGCGTTTTGGACTCGGATTGAACCTGAAGAAGACCGAATATCTAACGACGGGCGTTACAGAGTCCAGCTCCATCAAGGTTAATGGCATTGAGCTCCCACGCACTTCGGTCTTTAAGTACCTGGGATCAGCAATAGCGTCTGACGGCAAACCGATGGTTGGAGTGAGTGCAGCTTGATCCAAAAGGCGCTCGTTGAGTGGCGTGCTCCGCGATAGAAAGATACCGGAACGCTTGAAATTGAAGATCTACAGAGCAGTCGTCCGGCCGGTAGCGATGTACGGCGCTGAGTGTTGGCCTGCGACTAAGGAAGTTGAAACGCGCCTCAGCGTCATGGAGATGAAGATGCTGCGTTGGACGGCTGGAGTCACGCTCGTGGACCGCATCCGAAACGGTGTCATTCGGAGAAGTTCGGTGTTGCGCCGATAGCTGACAAGATGCGCGAAGCTCGCCTGCGATGGTACGGCCACGTTCTGTGTGGGAAAGAAGACAGCGTCCGCAAGATAGGTCTTAACTTCGAGGTAATAGGAAAGCGGCCTAGAGGGCGTCCGAAGCAGCGCTGGTCTGACACGTTGCATATGGACTTGAAGGTTGCTAGTGTCTACCCCGATCTAGCCCTGGATCGGGAAAGGTGGCGTCATGACACCAGAATAGCGGACCCCGCTACCAGGCGGGACAAACGCTGAAGAAGAGATGATGATGAAGTAACTGAGTTTATTGCTGACAATAGAAATGAACTATTACAGGGTGAACCAAAACAACGTGGACAAGTTTTTTTTTGTCATAATTATAACACAACCAACAATTCGAGAAAACGAGGACTAAATTACAACAATAGCGCAGATCATGTTCAAGTGGTTCCGAAGTGGCCTCTCTTGGAGCGGATGCAGAGGGCCAAACGTTTCGCGAATTTTTCGACGATGGGCCGCAGGTCGTACCTGGGAACAGATTCTGTTCACAGATGAGAAGCTGTTCACCGTGGAGCATGCGCACAATCGCCAAAATGGTAGGATGTGGTCTACAGAGGCTCCAGGCACCTCTGCTATCGTTCAAAGCCCACAATCTATCATGGTTTGGTGCGGAATCTGCGTCAGCGGCAAGACCCCTGGTTTTCGTGGATAAAGGAGTGAAAATCGACGAAGATGTGTATAAGCGAGACATTCTTGAGTCCGTAGTTCTTCCTTGGGCCCACCAGCACTTCGGTGACGCCCTATGGACGTCCCAACAGGACTCTGCACCCGCACATAGTGCGAAGAGTGCGCAGGCGTGATGCAAGGGCAATTTCCCCGACTTCATCACGCCTTCGGAATTGCCGCTGTATTCTCCGGATTTGAATCCGACGGACTACAGTGTGTGGGCATTTTAGAGGCCAGTGTCGGCGTCAAACGCCACCGCAGCGTCGAGTCCCTGAAACAATCCTTGCGCCAGGAGTGGGAACGGTTGTCTCCTGATGACCTGCGGCCCATCGTCGAAAAATTCGCGAAACGTCTGGCCCTCTGCATCCGCTCCAAGGGAGGGCACTTATAAACCACTTAAAGATGATGTACCTTAATGTTTGTATTGTTGTAATTTAGTCGTCGTTTTCTCGAATTGTTGGTTGTTTTATAATTATGACGAAAAAATCTTGTCCACCTTATTTTGGTCCACCCTGTATGATATATAACTGTGAACCATTCGAAACATAAGCGCTTGTCACACCAGCAGCATCTTAAAAACGATAGGGACGAACAGTGTTCCTCTCCCTGACAAGCTAATCACTTCTTCTTCGATGAAGGCATAATCGGTGGGCGTAGAAAAGGGCTCGGGGTGACCACCAACATATCCAGCTGCTACCAACGCATATGCCAGACATGGGCGGAATACCGGAGAGCACCGGTAGGTCTGGCTTATAATTTGCCATCGAACAAACGCGTGCCAGTGGAATCCAGTTTGTATGGTATTCGACGCTATTTACTTACTTTCAAGATTCTGTCTCGGCTGTGTATGGCAAAATCCAAACAAACGCCATAGAAAGGCTGCATTTGATTTCTACAAGCATAAATCGTCTACAAATTGACTCCTGTGAACCCGCAAGCACATAATAATAACGTCCCGATGTGTGCAAGAAACATGGCGACACCTAGAATCGAACCATAAAAATCACTTGGTGCATCCGAGAGGCGACACAGCTACCCACATTCGGTGGGTGGCAGCAGGGCGTGATGAACTTCACGCTCACGTTTTCGCACTCCTTTTTTGGGCCACAGAAGTGCATTCCGAAAAAACTAACTACGGTTTTAGACCTCCACACGGGACCCTACATTCTGTAAAAATTGCATCGCAAAAGCTCACCGCAATTTTGGACGCTCTCCTTGTGAGCAACACTTATGTTGAAATGTCATACAGAACGTGCTGTGGAACTCGGTAGCAGGTTGCTTGCAAGCACTTCGGGCAGAGCTGTGATAATGCAGATGCCTCGAGGCAACCTGGAAACGATTCATCCTCGTCCGTGAGTACTTGTACTTCACCTTTTGTGGTCCGTTTGCGTACCATCTCTACGCGGGCATCTCTTTAGGTTCGTTACTCGTGTTATCAAGGAGCTCATCGATTCTGAAAAATACATAGAAGCTCTGAAGGAGATGAAGAAACATCGCATCGACATGAATCTCCTTGTGGATCATAAGCCTGAAGTGAGCGCTTCGCTAATGTCGTCAAATATTGCTCATTCAGATATACTAATGTAATAATAATATGATGTCTACTCATTTATTACCCATAGCTACCGTATTACCCTGTAACGGATCTTTTAGTCGTGATCAGCTTTCAAAAACGGATGTCAGATTGGTGATCAGCACCCACCCAAAATAACTCACGTGGACAACGTTTGGTCGATAATCTTCGACCTCCGAATTTGTTGAAGTTCAAGAGAAGCCAGTTTTCTTACGCACAACTTCCTGTCATTGCTTCGCGTATTCCCGTATTGGAGATTGTTAATTTGAAGTCGACTACGTTTGGCGTTGCTATGTCGTTGGTGGCGGAATTTCATTAATCGCTTATTTTCTGGGTCCTTGTAATAGGTCTCGAGAGCCGACAAGGGAGGGACGAGGAAAGGAAACTCGATAGAGCAGTGCAATAGCTGTAGCAGAGGCATATTTTTTACTACTTACAAGGGAAGGGTCTGAAGCGCATGTCTGAACGGGGGAGCGAGTCATATAGGGGGAATCCTCACCCCTCAATTAGTATGAAAATGTGTTTATTTTTTGCCAAGTCGTTAAACCCAAGGAGTAGGGAGTCACAATGGGATACGGCGCAGCACGCGTTTGTGGGTCTTGTACGCCCCCGATGCCTCTGCAGCCAGTGGCTCGGAGCACAGGTGGGTAGAGGTTTGACTCACGTGAGAGAGGTCGGGGGTTTGCTTCCTCTGCACTGCTGCTTTGGATAAATCAGTGACTTTTTTTAAACGCGTGCTCGTCAAAATTTCTGTTGAAATGATCTAATATTATGCGTTCTGTGTGGTCTTCGACGTGAAAGCCTTACCATTGGGCTCGATCGAAAACCTTAAACGAAACCTTTTGTATCCTGTAACGACTGCCAAATTCGCAGGCGGCATAGCTTGTTGCATACACTCCTAAGCCCATCACTTTCATTTCCTTTGTGTCGAATCATTTTCCAGAACTGATGTGCTTTTAGGTGTTCATAGCCAACATATCGAAGTTGGTGCAGTCAGCGAAGGATCCCGAGCTCATCTGCATCCTCATTGCTGCTTTGACAAGTGAACGGAGTGCATTGTGCGATGGGATCGTCATCAGCAATAAGGTTTTACCATTTTTCTCCAATAAAAATTGTAGTCAGAGTGTTAGCGTATTCGGCAGGAGGCAAAGTCAGGGAAAAAGCAAAAACTGACTGGGAAGCTCAATGAAGTGACTGTGAAATTCCTCAAAGTGACACATTCAGTGATTGTAGGACATTGTCTGGGAGGCACCAAGTGGCCTGCAAATTTCCTGCGGCTCTCTGGGTGGCTAAGAATTGGAAAAATTGCAGCACTTCAGTGCAGGCTGAGAAGGCAAAAGTGACGCGTATAACTGCTTTGTCATGTTCGGAAATTAACCTGTGAAAAACAATGCAGTCAGAAACGGTATAAAATGACATTCGTATGACATTGGCAAGTGTTCTAGGCCAAAGTAGGATAATTATGCAATAACTTGCATATGCAACAACAAACATCCAGAAATAAATGAAGAACGGAAGGGAGAACAAACCAAGAGCAGCTCTGCGACAAGATCCCGTTATGTCCTAGAGTTATTTATGAATCGACTAGCATTCCCAATAAATTGTTTTGGCATATTTTGGAGGAAAGGTCATTGCTAGAGGCGATTCTCGTTCATCAATGTAGAGTGCATTTTGTTCTTGGTAGGGTGCCGTGTTCGCTTTCTAATCGTGTTTTTAGCCTATTCTCGGATGTGGAACAGGGAAGTTTTTTTTTTTCGCGTGGAGATAAGTCGCTCGCCCATTTAACTAACGGCATAGATTCCTCCGGAGTCGAACCCCGATAAACAAGCAGCACACCATTGCATAGCCGAATACCTATTCAGTCTGCCTCCACGATATCCCACAAACGTAGAATGCGTGGCACAACTCAGATGGGGTGGCTTTTCCTTTACAAAATTTTATTCAGAACGAGTGCTACAACGTATATGTAAGAGTGGAATAGCAGCATCTTTTGTCCAGATAGAGAACGATGCGTACGAGCTCAAGCAGGTCGAGCTTTTTGCGGCACTGGAAGCAAGCATGGCATCACAACGCTTCAGTCACCCGCATATCTGCTGCGTGCGTTTGATAGCATTCTTGCATTCGTGGTGGTAGCTTGAGACTGCTGGAGGCAGGGAACGTTTTCGGTGGTTTGGAAATAACGTGGCAAGAAAATTGGTGTCGCTACGAGTCTTTCTTTTCTTGGCAAGAAAAGAAAGACTCGTAGCGACACCAATTATCGGCAACTGGAGCTTTCTTCGCATAACTGGGACAGTGTCAAATGGCTGTGTTTATGCTCTGACAGCCAGCAGACCCTTGATCTCTCTCTCTCTCTCATCTTCCAGATTGTTTTGTAACGGCTCTTAACCCCGAAGTGCTTGCAGATCAACAGAGTGACAGAGCTGCTAGCAGACGAGATTCTACGGCTGCCACTAGATCGTCGTGTTGATATGTTTGTTGCCCTCTTGTCCGCACTCTTGAAGTCGTCTCCTCCTCAGGTGGAAAAGGCGCTGCGCCTTATTAAACAGCACACGGACGAAAGTGGGTTTGGCTGGGCGGAGTCTGGCCTGATTCACCGAGCTTCTGCCGTCTTTCAGTGCCTGCCATGAAACGTGACGTCTACGCGCGCAAGTGGCTTCATCATGTGCGGTTCTTCGTGAACGAGGCAATGCTCTTCAACGCGGCTCTTGCCACGTACGACCTGAAGCTGACGCTGCAGGTATGGCGTTCTGCTTGCGCGGAAATCCGATTAAAGAAATGTTTGCACTTGAACCAACGCGTATCGCGATAAAAGAAGCAACTTTATCGGGTGTCTGCGAGGTAGGTTATGTATATGTCCTCTTAAGGGATCAAGAATTCTTGGTGACGTTAGTGAGTGCAAGCTGAGATTAAGGTAGGCGAGATGTGCGTTTATCATTTTCAGGTTGCGGAGGTGTCGAATCGAGACCCCAAGGAGTACGTGCCATTGCTTAACGAGCTTCGAAAGGTTCGCGCTTCAGAATGTATTGAAATGATGTACAGGCCTGCTATGCACGATAGATCGTGTGATAATTTCCTTCTAAAATTCAGGATAGTTGGCGCACATCAGGGCGTTGTATAACATGTGTTGGTTATGCTCACTTCGGTGATGGATGTCGCGCATGACCCTGGCGGTCTGCTTAAGGGAATCGTCTCGACCACGTCAGGACGTCACGAGAAAGCTCGTCTGTCCTCTCCGATTTTCCGCTTTTCAGCACAGTAACTGACTACTATAGCGTACGGTAACTTAGTGGAATGCGATGGCGATTCTGGTCGTAACGAGGACGCGATAACAAGAATAATTTGAACACTCTCCCAGGCCTGTTAAGGCAGTGGCACGTGGAATCGGGTTACATAGACGCTTTGGTGTCCGCTCAACAAACCGTCTACTACCACTAGAGCGCATCTAGCTAAAGTTTTCAGTGCTAAGCGTTTCCGCTGTGTGCTGCTGCTCGGTGGACAGGCAGATGTGGAAATGGCTATAATTCTGTGTACCACCTGCTTCTCTCTTTCGGCCTGGTTTTCTGTACATAGATACGTTGAACGCCCTCTTTCAAGTATTTGTTATCAAAGGAACTGGAATTACGCCTTTACGGCTGTGGACTAGGGAACTCACATATAGATTCTGGGCTTAAGACATCTTCGGAAGGTTTACTAGGGGAGGTCAATACGTCATTGTTCATGTTTATCTGTCTTCTGGAGCAAGAAGTGGTCGTTCGTTTCAGGTTGAGCCTGAAGATTATCGAAAATGCCGGATCGACATGGCGCGCTCAGACTGGGAAAGTGCTCTGAGGCATCTCTCGCTGTTCGATGACAAATGGGACGAGGCAGTGGATTTAATTCGAGCGAGGGATCTCTACGCGCCCGCATTGGTCATCTACAGAGGTTCTGCGAAGTACAAGGTGAGCGAAAAGCAGAGGCCGTCCCTGAAATACCCTTGATCCGATAACTGCAATGCTTAAATGGGTAACGCGTAGATTCGTTTGAAGCGTTAAGAAGGAAGCGCCGCTATCGTGCCCACTAGACGCCGCCGCTTAGTTTCACTCACAGACTACGGAACATTAAAGTGGGAATTTCCCGAAGTTATGTGATCTCCCATTTAGATTCCAAGGGTCATGAGGAATTCCAATACTTTGAAGGAAACCTTCGTTTCAGAGCGTATGTGCGCTTTACGCGGCAGTTCTAGAAGCGAAGGCTCAATGGGATGAGGCGGCAGTGCTGTATGAGAAGGCTGAGGACATTTCGAAGGTTTGTGTCTTTTTGTGATATGGATGGGTCCTCTGGATATGCTGAGCTTCTACCTTGTCCTTTTCTTTGTTTGGGGTGGACTGTCGCGCATTACGTGAATTTTTCTACGACGGACGGTGACAGCATTAAAAGACGAAGGATAAAGGACGGCGTGAATCAATCCCTTTAGGGATGCGCCACGTTTTCTACTTCTACGTTGCGGTAGCCAACCGATGGACAAGTCAGTGCTTTATCATTCCCAGACAAGACTGGTAAAGGTTCACCGACGTCGAGGGATGGATAGGGATGGAGGGCTTGATTGTTTTAGGCGGAACACCCTGGGCAGGAATCTGGGATCGGGCGCACGCGATAGATGGCACCTGTTCCGACTGCGCTACGCGCGCTCACAACGATGTGCGTTGCAGCAGAAAAAGCGGCTCGTCTAAACGCAGAGCTTCTCATAATATTTGATCGCCGCGGATGCAATGAATCGGAGAAGTTGTGGGCAGCTTCTCGCGAGCGCATAAAAGGGGCTTGGGATGAGTAAATGAGTCGGATCTTCTATGCTAGGGGGTCCGAGTTGCGATGTGGCCTGGGCCGCGATGCGTTTCCAATTTCCGTTATCTCCTAAGACTTTAATGTGAACCATGGCTACTTCATTCTGGTGCTCAAAGTTACCTTCACGGTCGCGTTTTTGGAGATAGACTTAAACATCGTAAAACCTCTGATTGACTACAGCGACGGTCTATTTTTCAGCTAGCGGATCAAATTTTCAAATCTGCCAACTTCATTAGTGGAATGGAAATGAGTGTAATTGGAGCACGTGACAAAGGGTAACCTGGTGATGCTGGTAAATAAGCAAACGACGAATTAACAAGCGTATTGCTGCCGTAGATGTCTTCTTCCCTCTCGGTATTGTATTTCTCGTCAACCTTGAAATTACGAACGGACTCGATCATCTCGACTTCAGTTCTATTTGTCAGAGGAGTTCGTATCCAGAGGGATCAAAACGCTTGACTGAAAGCAGCAGATCTTGTTATCACCGGATACCTTGGGCGGGGTATTGACTAGATCTTCTGTGAGGTGGCCCTGGGTCAATTGCATGCGCAGCTCCATCGATGTTGCCGAAATTAGTGCTGCGTTTCTCGCGCGTGACATTGAAAATCTCCCATTTCTACCTTGAAGGCGTTAGACTGAAGAGTAGACTTGTATAAACTAGGCTTCGTGAAAGCGCGCTCAGTCGATTTGGAGTTTATGCTTTCCGAGCAGCGGAAACCCAACGACTCTGAAGGGCTTCGATGGTATGGCAGATGATCGTGCGTTGGATCACATGAAGCATCTAAAGTTGCCCCTCCAAGTAGGAGTGCATCGTGATTGTCAAAACGAAAGATAGATGAAAGTGCCTGTCTGTAGTCTACTGGTAGTGGCGCTCTTTGAGAAGTAGTGGTCTGATGGAAAGTTTGCGGTAATTAATGAATATTAAACTTTTTCGTCAGCATTTCTTGAAATTTTTTTCTGAGCTCAGAATAGCAATGCTTACTCTTCAGACCATGCGATGTTTGGAGATGTCGCGGAACGTTGAGCGGTACATGTCGCGAGCGCATCTCTTCAATATCCCCGAAGACGTCGTTGTGTCGACGTTAAAGAAGATGGCCATTGTACTCAAGTCATCCGGTCGCTGGGCGGAGGCTGCAAAGGCGTTGGAAGTTGCGGTAAGATTAACCCATTGTCGTATCGTCTCCGAGAAGCTTCAGAAGAGAGTCAGCACCAGCATAATGTTTTGTGATGTGTTTAAATTTGTCTGTGTGGCTTGTGCAGGGGCGCTTACATAGCATTCACCATAACTTCTTACACAGCAGTCATCATAAATCATCAAGACCCATATGGTCTTGCAGGGCATCCAACAAGGAGCCCAGACCACTGGGTGGTCCAAAAAATGGCAAAGAAAACGGTATCGCTTCAGTGAGGGATGGTAAGGCAATAGTGACACCTAGGATGGTCATGTCGTGCTCAGAGATTAACCTACAAAAGGTATGGAGCTTCAACTATAGCTAGATCACTGCAGTCTGATAATTTCCTAGGTTTCTTAAATAGAAGCTGCAGGGTACATTCAAGTGATTCTTTTGAAACGATTGCAGTAGCGACTGTGGAGAGGGGTGGGTGGTTCGATTCCATATGTGGAGTTCGTGAATTGCTAGGTGGTCTTTTCCCATTTTTGCAAATGAAGAGTACATTTTGGCTTCGGTAGGATACCGTATTATTGTTTTGTGGTGAATAGTGGTGACGAGGCCGTGACCACTGATTTCGCCCATACTTCGCCTATGGGCTTTATTTAAGCTGCTACCCCGAATCTGTCACTCTTTCTAAATCATTATTTTTTATGTACTACTTTCCATTGCAAAGACGTTTGTTGAAGAATAAACCCGACCACACGGATCGAGAAAGCGATTAAATCTTTACTTGATAAAGGTTTTTAAAATACCGTTGTTATTGAAATATTTTTTGAGTTTGAATTTTGGAAATCAGTTTATTTGAAACAGTTTTACACGATTATTTGTTATTAAAACGATGAAGGACAAAGTAGGCGTTACTCAATCCCTTTTGGGATTTGCTACGCATTCTACTTCTACAGGACGTCGTGGAGGCGATTTGAACGCGTGTTTGGCTGTACGATGACTTGCAGAGGCCAGCCGATGAACAAATTGGTGGTTCATCCTTTCCAGACCAATTCAAGGACCCCGGAGGGATGGAAGGCTTGGTTGGCCTGGGCGAGAAATCCGAACCAGGGAACTGGTATCGTGCGCACGAGACAGCCGTACCTCTTCAGATTGCGCTACACGCGCCCAATAATTGTTATTAAGAGTAGCTAACTTACAGTCCAGCAGTGTGCAGCAGCCGGTTTCCATCGCCTTCCTATTTGAAGTTCAAATGAAGAGGCTTTCCATTTAAAATTCATATAAAGTCGAACCTGCATAATTCTGAAGAAGGCTAGCCTGCCTGTTCTACACTTGACAAGAGGATAAAAACGGGGTCAGGAAGCGAACACGAAGTCAAATGCACTCAACATTCTTGAAAACGCTATAGTCACCATTGGCAATGCATAAACTCTACCCCCGGGATCGTATATCTGTCCTCTCTTCAGAAATTCATTGATATCCACTCTGGCGTCAAGCTGCTGCCGTCGGGATTGGAGTATGAACCTTCTAACACCACCAGCTAATGTGGGACAACGCGGCATGTACTGGATTAAGGTGGCCGATCCACTACGTTGAGGGCTTGTTCTTAGTTCGCCCAGAGTGTAACAGTTGGAAACTTAACACGAAAGGTTGACAATGTGCGAAGTTGTGATCATTTGGAAAGAAGAGATCGTAATCGGCTCATTTGGTCGCTTGCAGAAGTGTTCGGCGGCATCAGTTGTCGAGGCATATGCGAACGCCTATCTCTGGTTGAAGGCTGTAGAGGTTGCGGAGGAGACAAGAGGTAGTTGAATGTGGTTTTTGCAACAGGCTCGGATTGTTCTAAATAATCGGATAGTCCTAAGGAATGTCTTTACAGAAGTGTCGTCAGTCCGGCAGTTGCTCGTTGAACGTGCCAATCACATCCTAGGCGAGGTTACGTCCAAGTCTGAAGAGGCGACCAGGTAAGTTTTACTACCCACTCGTCGATGCAGTCTTAATTTTAAAATCTCCTTGAAGGCAAGTTAGCCGTCTGGATGTAGTACGTGCAACTAAAAAGGAGCGGATGAGTAGAATCGCTGATGGGGTAGAAGATTTTGGTGATCTTGAGGCAAGTCTCCTCTGCATCCGTTAAGCCCTTAGATCTCATTTTTTGCTGTTGGTGGTTTAGAATGCGGACATATTCTCGGAAATGGGAAGCACGATGAGCATGGCTAGTCGACGAACGGGAAAGACTGGTGTGAGCCGGGCCAGTACGACGGCAACTGTACGCAAGAGGAAACAGGTGAGCCAACGGCAACTGACAGCTTTCCAACTCGCGTCTGAGGCTGCGAGCTGCGGAAGTTGAGGTTGCAACGTTGGTCATTCCTTGTGCCTCTGTTTTACTAGTGTGGCACGTTGGTATGGATATGGAGTGCGCAGGTAGAGCGGTGGAGTACCCGGAGGGGCCGATTGTGGCCTGTCTGCTCGCGAATGGATTGAGTTTTTCGGTTCGACTTGGCACTCGGGTCAACTCAGCTTTTTATACCTCCGGGCTCGCGTAGTTAACACAAATCCTGCGTGGGAAAAACGATCACGTCCATCGATTGGTAAATCAGGCTAAGCATCTCGCAGAATTGCTTTTACAACATCATGAAGGTCGTCATCTATCCTTTTTTGTCTCTATTTGGTTGAAGTACTGAAGGTCTTCTTCAGACATCTTCCCGATCGTTTCCTAAAAATGTGCGTCCTCTTTAGCAGCGATAGATTTTTTGGAGGAAGGTCGATTTCAAGACTGGACCTCGGAGCATCTATACGTCGTTGCACGATGGCAACCCCCTAGTGGTGCCGCCTGAGTGTGTTTCCATCCACCCCGTTCGATCCTAGATAGCCAATACTCTTTACCTCTCTCTTGGTTGTTGTAGATGTTGGACGTCCTTGCCGAGACAGAGTCTCACTATCACTCATCCGGTTAATGTGCCATTCTTCGCCATTTCTCAAGAACATCGTCTTTGTAACGTTCAGCTGTATCCGAACGCTTCCACATTGGCCAGGATGAGCTGCGATTGGCTCATGCTGTATGCTACTCCAAAAAAAAAACCATACGGTTCGATTTTTAGATCGATCGAAAGAAGCAGTCGCTGAAGGAGGGCGGCGAGTATGAAGACGCGGCGCTTCTGAAGGCTCTTGCTGCGTACTACAAATGGCTCAATGATTTAATCGGTGAGTGTTGACCTCTCGAGTTCGTTTTACGGTGTTGCGCTACCATGATTGTCCTTGAAGTTTAGTGTAATGCCTGAAAAATCAAATCATTAACTACTATTTAAGGCGAGATGACAGAATTGTTGCCAGCACTGGTGCAGGTGGATGAGTTGTCGTTGGCAGGTTCACTGCAGGGATCAGTAGATCGTATTGTCAGTGAGGCTGCCACACTTCGTCATCGTATATGGCCGTCTAAGCTGCACCCGTGGGATCTTCCCGGGCCAATACATGCCTTGGTGAGCCATTTCGTGATAGTTTTCCTCAAAGAATGCATCGTATAGTTGCTAACAACAGATTTTCCCACTGGAGTCCCTGTCGTCTCAGCAGAAGCTGCCCACCCTTTTATGTCGCTGCAGTAAGAATGCCGTTTCTTTGTTTCCATTCCGGGGTAGCTGCTAGCTGCACTATTATCTGTGCTTGTCATCTGCCCTGGTGTACTATGTGCCGTCTGCGAACTCTCACCGATTTGTTACTCAGAAATTTCCTGGGCGCGTGGTTGGGAAAGGTTGAGGCTTTTCTTCTTCAGCATCGGTCCGGCTTCGTCGGTGTCCGCTTTTCTGCTGCCTTGAAACTTCTTTCGCGGTTCCGTGCTTGATCGCGGTGTACAACAGGAGTGCTTCGAGCGCTCTTTGCGACACTTCGGACTGAAGACGTGTCTTGGGAATGCTGTTTTTCCCCGACAAAGAATATGGGGCCGTGTGATTGCCGCCGAACTTCACGCTACTTCCCAGCCATAGGGGCGAACAGAAATCCTGGCGAATGACGTTTCTGATGCAGCATGACCTAGCCGTCCAACATTTTCGGATACCCATTAGTTCATGGAGAAGAAACCCATAATTTGGATGTATTCAAACTTCTATTTCCAGAAGTTACCTTCGATGGATTATTGCCTTGTAATCAGTTAAAGTCTTTATGTTTTAGTACGCCGTGAACGACAGCTTCGCATTTCCAGATGGTGGAGGAATGCCCGATGTCATAACATTAGGTTTGTCGTTGCTGGAAGTCAGGTGGTTCAGGTTTCCTCTAGCACTGATGTGAACGCTTTCAGAACCAGAGATCTTTGCTCCGGTACTGGATACAGGCCGTAGATGGAAGCTGCAGATTTTGAAGATGGGAGAGAAGACATTTTGAGATGCCGTCGATGTGCATATAAGCGTCCCATTGTTGTGTTACCATCAAAATGTCGTCACATGCTGTTAGGTAGACAAGATTTGGACGATGCGAGTAAATTCTGTGTGCTTCAGCGGGGAAAAAGGGGTCATAATTGACTGATTTTGTGGGGGGGGGGGAATCCTCGGCTTTATTTTGCAGGAAGGTGAGTACCAGAATATTTTTTATTGGGAGAGAAATGAGAAATGAATTAATGGAGTCCATGCCCCTTGTCAGGGAATCAATCCTGCGTCGAGACATGGCCCAAGAGCACGCTATGGAAGGGCGCTATAATCATCCCTAGCTAAGTTGTGCATAATAAGACGAAGCACTGAGTCCAAGTATTTTCGGAAGGCAAAAAGCTGTGCCTTCGACGGCAGCCTCGTCTCACCTGCTTGTCAACCTAATAGTAGCGTAAGTGCGGTTGTGAGAAGTTCGATTGTGTCTGTGCTCTAATGTGCCACTGCTATTGATCGCTGTCTCTGAATTAACATGTTCGTTTCTTTAAGGAGTTTAAAGGCTCGAAGAAAAACATTTTCTTGCTGTTTAGTCCTCAACCCGCTGTAGCAAATTATAGAGCGGTAAGATAGCAGTGACCAGGCTATGTGTTGTTATTGGCGTTGTTGCTGTTTTTGTTGTTAAGTTTTCATATCAGATTAGTAAACATGAGGTCATTTTATAGGTTCTGTTCCCTGATTACGAGTGCGTGCTCAGGTACAGCCAGCTCTCGAAATGCTTTCTGAAAATTTATCGGGCTTGACTGGTGAAATAAAGTGATTTATAGTCGCTGAAGGACTACTATCTCCCTGCTTGATTCCCAGAATGATATTAGACTGGTCTAAAAACAATGAAGGAGTGTAGTTACCTCACTCAAAAATAGAAGCTCTGCATTCGTCGAGTCGTTCCAAATAGAAGCTGTCGGATTCCACGTGCCATCTTCCAACTTTGTTACCATTGTCCTATCGTAGAGATCGAGGGGATCAGCCTTTTCTTTCCATCCAAAAATCCTGAATGAAATTGACGCTGGTGCTTACTACGTCCTAAGCCTCAGCGGACACAAATCATGGCTCCTGTCTGATGATCCGATATTTTCCACCAGCGATGGCTGGGATTTCTGTTTTCTGATTTGTTGTTCATTTTTAGCAATTTCTTCTGGGGAAATGACCAAAACCACTACGTATATATAAAAAGTCCCTTCAGGCCCTTACCCCAACCGCAAGTATTGCCTCGCCCACTTCTCCGTTGTCCCCAAGTTCCACATGGGATAGGGACGTCTCCTTTCCTCGAGGTTCCGCTTTTCGTGTGAAGGAGAGAAGGCCCGCATGTTCAAGGAAAGGAGTGCAGTGTTCTGCTGATCCTATTCAGGATTACTCGAGTGAACAGCTTGTAGACTACGGACAGCAGGCAGATCGGGCGATAGCTGGCAATGTCGTGCACGTCTCCCTTCTTGTACAGCAAGACGGTCCTGCTGGTCTTCCACTGAGATGGAGCCTTGCACTCCGACAAGGGATGGGCGGAAATTTTAAAAATTTTCCCAGAAAACAGAAAATCGCCTTCGTCAGAAAACAGAAAAGCCAAAGAAGTCAGAGAACAGAAAATTTCAAAATTATAAGACGACCTAATTATTCTACCAAAGATCCACTTTTCCAGTATCAAATGCTTTTGTATCACTAGAAAACTAGTCGAGGACAAGCGTTTTAACTTATAGGAGTTTATAAAAATTTCTAGTACACTCAAAATTCAATACAATCAGCGAATTGTAAACCTAGACCCAAAGATCCTAGGATTCTCATCATTTGAAGTATGCAGCATTACTCATCAGCTCCATTTCACAGCTAACGCCCTAACGATTACAACAGTAATCGCAATACTACGAGTGTCTCTGTAAATTCTTTGGTTCTTCCAGGTTAGGGCTAGAGAGGAGACACAGACACACGCACATCGAAGTGTCGTGAGGGTACAAGCTGCCGCTGTGCTTTATGTTCATCGGCCTGAAGAAGGCATTCGATCCCGCGGAACTGAAGCGGTCATCAAAGCCCCGCTCACTCAGGGCGTTCCTACTCAGAGGCACTCATCAGAGACCTTCGAGAGCTGTACAGTGGAATCATGACCAAGGTTTCACCATACTGTGTACAACGACATCGTTATCAACGTAAAAGAGGGATCCGGCAAGGGGATACTATATCCCCAAAGCTGGACTTGGACGTTGCACTGCAGCTGAATCTTACGAAGACGATGTTCACGATTAACGGACAAGCTTCTGATGCCCCATTCCCGCTCAACGGAACGAACATCGCGAGTGCTCCAGCTAATATCTATCTGGGTGGCGAAGTCAACATGGCCAACGACCTAGCACCAGAGCTGAGCAGGAGGAAACGAGCGGCTTGGGGAGCTCTCAAGAGCGTCGAAGAAGTCGTGTTCTTTCTGCGCTGACATACGACTCAGAGACCTGAGCCATAGGAAAGCAGGATCTTCTTCTTCTTCTTCTTCTTCAGCGTTTGTCCCGCATCGTAGCGGGGTCCGCTATTCTGGTGTTATGACGCCACCTTTCCCGATCCAGCGCTAGATCAGGGTAAACACCAGTATTCTTCAAGTCCGCATGTAACGTATCTAACCAGCGCTGCTTCGGGCGCCCTCTAGGCCGCTTTCCTATTACCTCGAAGTTAAGGCCTATCTTGCGGACGCTGTCTTCCTTTCCACGTAGAACGTGGCCGTACCATCGCAAGCGAGCTTCGCGCATCTTGTCGGCTATAGGCGCGACACCGAACTTCTGCAGAATGGCATCGTTTCGGATGCGGTCCATGCGCGTGACTCCGGCCGTCCAGCGCAGCATCTTCGTCTCCACGACGCTGAGGCGCGTTTCAACTTCCCTGGTCGCAGGCCAACACAGCGCCGTACATCGCTACTGGCCGGACGACTGCTATATCTTCGACTTCAAGCGCTCCGGTATCTTCCTATCTCAGAGCACCCCAGTCAACGAGCGCCACTTGGACCAAGCTGCACTCACGCGTGAATTCACTTCAATCATCAGTTTGCCGTCAGACGCGACTGCTGATCCCAGGTACTTAAAAACCGAAGTGCGTGGGAGCTCGATGCCGTTAACCTTGATGGAGCTGGACTCAGTAACGTCCGTCGTTAGGTATTCGGTCTTCTTCACGTTCAATTTGAGTCCAAACCGCTCCAAGCGATCACACCAAGCTTGCAACTCTCGCTCGAGTTCATCTTTATCTTCGCTAGCGAGCATTACGTCATCAGCATAAAGCAACATCCAAGGGACGGGGTTCTGAAGATCTCGTGTGATGGCATCCATGACGACAACAAAGAGGAGTGGGGAAAGCGCAGAACCCCGATGTACCCCGACAGAGATGGGAAACTCCATCGAGGTTCCAGCTGCAGCTTGAACTCGACTCTTTGGACAAGAGTAAAGAATTCGCACCCGCTCTATGAGCTCTTCAGAAACTCCATAATGTCGCAGGGCGTACCATATCACTTCACGCGGTACGCGGTCAAAGGCCTTCTCTAAGTCGAGGAAGGCGATATGCACCGACTTCTGTTTCTCGCGATGCTTCTCTATCAGGAGGCGGGCGGCATGTATGGCATCAATGGTGCCACAACCAGCCACGAAGCCGCACTGATTGCTGCAAAGCTGGACGATGTCACCAATTCGTCCGTCGACAATTCGCTCAAAGATCTTCATGCTATGCGAAAGCAAGGGAATCGGACGGTAATTGGATTTGGAAGAAGAAGGGCAGTCTGTAGGACTGCCCTTCTTCTTCCAAATCGGAAACGTCGTACTTTGGCGCCAACACTCAGGCACCTTCTTCTCCGCCAAAACCTGATTAAAGAACTTCGCCAACCACTCAGCAGGGTACCATAGCTTTGACTTCCACGGATCAGCTGCCACGTCGTCGGGCCCAGTCGCTTTGCCGGGCCTCATCTTCTTCAAAGCCGCTTCAATCTCCTCCACGGTGATCTCCTGAATGGGGGCGTGGGTTGGAGCCGTAGAAGGGATGGCTGGATGAGGAAATTCTACTGCAGAGATTTCCTCAAAGTAATCGCGCCATCGCTTCAATGCCTTCTTGCGGTCCATAAGAAGATGGCCGTTCTCATCATTGATGCCGAAGAACTTCTCGATGTCCTCGGTCTGGCGATGGCGATTCATTGCGAGTCGGTACAGATACCGCTCGCCATTGCGTGACTCGAGCTTCTCGTTGACATCTCCAAATGAGTGGCTTTTGCAACAGCCACGGCCTTCTTTGCTGCTTTCTTCGCTTCTTGGTACTTCCGTCAGTTATCGGCTGTCTTTTCGCCGAGAAAAACGTGATAGAGCGACTTCTTCTCTCGCACTTTTGCTTTCACGTCATTTATTTATTTATTTATTTATTTATTTATTTATTCACTACATGGATAACCATGCAAAAGAAAAACAAGGTAAAACTAAACATAAGTTAAAGTAATTCTAAACAGGAAAAAACAGAACAGGCAACAAGAATCAACATAATACAGTTGAAAACTACTAAACTGCATCCTGAAGATATCGGTCAAGAACATTTTTATACTTCCTTAAGGAATTTGGTATGTGTTTTTTAGATAACCTCAAAAAATCAGAGCCAGCACGGCAAGTGAAAAATTGAGACCTTACACTGCTTTTTGCTCCAGGAAACTGGATCTTCCACTGACCACCCCTTGTGTTCGATGAAGAAAAGGTATAGAACTCCTGGAGGGGAATACGAGTAAGACCGTTTATCATCTTATGTATCGCAATTAAATTATTTCTTCTCCTACGACGTTCAAGGGTATGTAGATTGAAGAATCTGTTTCGTGAAGCCGGTGAGGGGATGGTGTTGTAATCATACCCATGAACTCGTATCCATAGCTTTCTCGTGAAGCTGTTTTGTACAGATTCCAGCCTGGCAATTTCACGCTTATATTTGGGACTAAAAATTGTGGTGCCATATTCTAGAATTGGTCTAACATACGACTTATAGGCAATTAATAGGTGTTGTATTGAATTTGTTCGCAAACATTTGAAGAGGCTGTGCACAATTCGTTCAGCTTTTTTCGATATTGTTTCAATATGTTCTTTGAACGAAAGTTGGGTGTCCAAAATAAAGCCCAAATCACGCAGGGAAGTTGTACTACTAATATGCATCTTGTCAAGGTAGTAAGGATATCTACCTACCTGCTGCCCTAGATAAAGTACTTGTGACTTTTGCGGAGATAGTGGAAGTTCCCATTTTGATGACCAATCCGCAATTGCATTTATTGCTGATTGAAGAGAAAGATGGTCTTCTCGAAGAGCAATATTCTTATAAATTTTTATATCGTCAGCGAACATTTTACATGAAACACCAAGCTGATTAACTAGGGACGGAATTTCGGAGGTATATATAGAAAAGAGGATTGGGGACAAAACACCACCCTGAGGAACACCACTTTTAATAGAATGACGTTCAGAGAATGCGTCATTTACCCTAACTTGAAAAGATCTACCAGATATAAAGTTTTTTATCCATAGAGTAATTCTATGATGGACACCTATATCCGTGAGCTTGACAATTAGTTTATCCAAAGGGACCTTGTCGAAAGCCTTCATAAAATCAAAATAAATTACATCCACATCAATTTTTTGTTCAAGAGATTTCGTCCAATCATTAAGCGTAGATAACATCAGTGTTTCAGTAGATTTACCTGAACGGAAACCATGTTGATCATTAGGGATAAGATTATTGGACTCGAGATATAATACAAGCGCTGTCTTGAGTTTTCTCTCGAAGACCCTAGCAAAAACTGATGTGATGCTAATTGGACGAAAGTTTGATACAAGTTGGTGAGGAGGTCATCTGTCCACAGCAAGGCCTGCTTGTCGACCTTCCGTCGCCCAGGCTTCGTAATGCCGAGTTCCGACTGTGCAGCTTGACGAATCGTGTCGGTCGCCTTTTCCCAAGTTTCGTCGACAGTTGTCACTGTCGGTAACCGCACGCGGGAAATCACAGCTGCTTCCTTCTCTTTCGTTCGCCACCACTTGATTCTTGGTTCACCGCATCGCTCAACCTGCTTCAGCCTCGGAGGGGCGATCTTCAAAGTGCAGATCAGCGGTCGATGCTGTGGGGCGACCGTCTCATACGGCACGATCTTCGCGTCTGTGACAAGACTTCGGTCTCGATCCTTCACAAGGACAAAGTCTATCTGAGACTTGGAGCTCCCACTGTAGTATGAGATAAGGTGCGAGTCGCGTTTTCGGAAGACGGTGTTCACTATGGTGAGGTTGTGCGATTCCGCATATTCAAGGATACGCTCACCATCTGCGTTACGCGACCCGTAACCGAACCCACCATGACAGCCGTACCCGTCTTTCGTCGCGCCGACGTGCCCGTTGAGGTCACCAGCGACTATGATGACATCTTTCGACGGTACCTCTGCTGTCTTCTCATCAAGCAGGCTCCAAAACTCTTCCTTGGCTTGATCCGAGCAGCCAGTCTGCGGAGCATACGCAGAGAAGAAGTGATAGAGTCGCTCCTTCGCTGCCACAACGATCTTCATCAATCGATCGTCAAAGCGCTCAACGCTTACAATTGAGTCACGAAATCGTTCGGAGACGATTATTCCGACACCACTGGTGGTCCTGGGACTTCCACATAGAAAGGCCTTGAAGCCACGTCCTATGTCCCTTGGCTTGCGGCAGGACCACCTCGTCTCCTGCACCGCACAGAAATCAACTCTTCTACGCTCCAGTGCTCCAACCAACTCGCACGAGCGGCCCGTCAACGTACCCACATTCAGCGTAGCCACGCGGGTCCTGCTTACGTTACGGGACTTTCGGACTAACTCAGTTGCCCCCGATGCCGTCCTCGCATCAGGGACCCTCGCATACTTTTCACACTCGCCGGGCTTTGCGAGTGCGCGTCGGCTCCCGCGGACGCCGTAGCACTATCTCGATAAACCTGAACAGTCATACACCATGTGATGTGACATGGGTGTTCGTAGGCCGGCCTGTCACAAGGGCCTGTCGCCTGCAATCGAATGTCCGTGATCGGCTTAGCTCGCAGAGCGAACAGTTTCCAGTGGCACCACGTGGAGGAACGGACATCGCCACCATACGAAAGCAGGATGAACACGCGATCAGCGTCGCGCAGCGTGGAATCGAGAGGACGATGCTCAGAGTGACACGACTCACGCAAGTGAGAGAAGGCCTCCGGAGTTCCGAGCTTCGCCGACGTTCGAAGATCAGAGACGCTGTCGCGTGGGCCAAGTTGTCGAAAATTAGGTGGGCCGGCCACGTAATGCGCTTCGCAGGCACCCGCTAGACGAGAGCCGTCACCGACTGGATTCCGCGGGATGTCAAGAGAACACCAGGACGCCCATCAACGCGTTGGTCCGACTTCTTCGTGAAAGTCCTGAACGACCGCTATGACGCTCTTCGTGTCCCTCGAGCGAGGAGGATCCATTGGACTACTCTGGCACGCGACAGGGACGAATGGAGACGCTGTTGGCGCCCGCTCGGGCAAGTCGATGATCAACGGGACGACAGGTGATACAGGCGGTACTGCCAAGATGACCATGGTCATTTTGGCAGTAAGTCTTTATCGATTATAACTCGGTAATCTTGAAACCTGCAGGCTTCAAGAACGGCGAACTTGGACATTACCGAGTTATAATCATTGTTGTGAACGTCCAATTTTGTCGCTCCAATGACGTCGGTGCTAGATCGACCCGAGCAGTTCCATCCAACCTTCCCTTCAGAAAAACCATGATTTTTTACTGTGCATAGGTCAAGAGTTGAAAAAGCTCAATTAAGCTGCATAGCTGGTCTGCTTCAGGTAGGAAATAATTAATTTTTCTTGAAAAACGAGAATTTTGAAAGCAGTCCGTTCTAATCATATCGAAGATCGCTGCGGAGAAGCTTGGTTTTTACTGTATAATAACGACTCAAATTTTTATGAAGCACAACTTCTCCTCCCTGATATTCTTTCCTTCAGAAGGTAGAATTCTTTCGCGAAAAGTCCATCCTTCAGTTGTGATCTATGAAAAATTCACAAAGCTTTAAGAATTATAAGAAATGTAGATTCTATGCTTTAAAAAGTAGGTTGCATAAATAGCGGTTTTCATGTGATTAGCGGGGTTTCTATTTTTGGACAAATGATGCAGATCGGGACGCTGACCATACAAAAGATCGTTTCGGAAAAACATGGTTTCAGCACTGTCAAAAAGGACTTAAAATTTTGAAGGGTACAATTCCACTTTCTGATGCTGTTTCCTGGAGAACAGAGAAAATTAATTCCGTGACAAGTACATCACTGATTTACAATTTTACGATTTACGATTTACGACATGTGGCCCAATAATAAAAATAAATTTACGATTTAAGACATAGGTCGTAAATCGTCAATTTTCGTAAGTGTTATCGGTCTACGGGCAACTGACTTCCAAATGACGTGATGCGGCCATGGTTAGAAAGACTTGCACACTATCCTTCCTTAGGTAGCCCATTCCCACTTCGTTTTAGCGCAGTTTTTAATGTCCTGATGGGGACCATGACAGATGACACCATGTCGTGCTCAGTCTCCTCGAGTTCAGCTTAACTTTTCTGAAACATTTGGCGAGACATCTTTGCAACATATGGCCCAGCATTACCGTGAGTAATAAACATTCTCCCCTCACGGTCATTTCCGCTGCGTGGCCTCACTCAACTTTTGGAGTTGAAAAGCGTAAATGTTCATAGTCACTGTAATGCTGCTTCAAGGAAGTCGTGGAAGAGCATTCCACCGACAGCACAGCTTTACCTTCTAGTCGTGGACTTCGACTGCTTCGGAGGTGGTTGTGGGCCTATGACTTACGGGTACGCGCGACGTAGAATACGAAAAGAAATGGATTCATCTCCCGTGAGCACTTTCCCCAAAAAGTTCTTAATACGAAAACAGGGAGGGAGGGACTGAGCGATGCTCAGTCTCAGTCATCGATCCAAGTCACGGAGATCGTGGGCCACTCAAGTGGAGACAACATTTCTTATATTCTAGAATACCTTAGAATGTATGGCATTATATTCAAGAATGTGCGGGCTACAAGCTTGTAGCACTAAGCCAGACCGTAAAGGTTTCGTTAAGTCCTGAAAAATACTTGAAAATTTTGTTGCAGGACTATTCCGACAACCTAGTGGAAAATCTAACCATAAGACCTTTTGGTGCGTCATAAGATAGACCTGCGCCATGCATTAGCTTAGTATTAATGAGCGGTGAAAGTGTTTCTAAAATTTTTTTGTTCTAATAGTGACTTTTGCTAATACTTCTGCTAGATCCTAGATTTTTGCGCATCTTAAGAAATGTTAAAAGGCTGGCAATTTAATGGTCACTCAAACCATGAAAACTTTTTGTTGAGTCACTATGCATAGGCTGAGGTAAGTTTTTGAATCAACAACCTTTTCGACTTTCTTAAGACGTGTAATGTTGTTTAAAAGGTGTCTAAACAAATGAAAAAGTAAAAGCAGAAAAAGAAAAAAGTCTGACAAGAAACTATCCAGCCTGAGCTAAAAATAAAAAACAAATAAAAAACAATAGTAGGTTCCGGATCACCTTGTGTTAGGTTGTCAAGAAATGAATGAGCGTTTGCAACTCGAATATTCAAATTATCATAATACAACTTAGAATGTCAGTCGAGGTAATAACATTTAGAATCAGCACATCTTTGCCAACAAGAAACAAATATATTTATGCCGGTAGCATAGAAATCCGGAGGTCTGGAGGCCATGAAAGCGTTGAAGCCATTTTCGACATCATCTTGGTTGCTGAATTTTTTATCCTTCACAGGACGATTTAAATGCTTGAAGAAATGTTAATCGGTAGGGGACAGATCTGTCGAATACGCCGGGCGTGGCAGAGTTTCGTATCCCAATTCATCCAGTTCCTGGACAACAATTTTTGAAACGTGCGGACGCGCGTTGCCGTACGGTAAGATTTTGCCTCTTCGATTGACCAAAGCCGGCTGTTTTTCAATCAACTTCTGGTGCATCACTTCCGTTTCGGCACAGTACTTCTCCGCAGTGATACTCTCTCCAGTCTCCAAGAATTTGTAATGGACTGAACCAGTCATTGCCCACCACGGTCTTCTTTGGATGGAGACTTGATTTCGGCACCTCCTTGAGACTCTTAATCTTGTCCAGCTATTGTGCAGAGCGACGACGATTGTCACAAAGGATCCGTTTTTCGTCGCATGTGACGACCCTGCTCAAAAAGGCTCCCTTAGATTGCGCAGCCCTAACGAAACACAGCTGTCGTGGCGCTTCTCCTGGAATAATCTGAAGAAAAAATGAAAGCCTCTCGTTGAGTCGAAATCTGCCGGCGAAGAATCTTTATTTTTAACTGCAGAGCAGTCAGCATTTAAATTTTTAAAAATATTCAATTCCTTTTTTAATTTTAGGAAACGAAGGTGCTCGTAAGTCGCCACATTGTTGTAGCCACACCAACGGAAAAAGCAACTTATTAAGAGACACAAACATCACCTAAAAACCTGAGAATTTGAGAGAATCCTCTATCAGAACCGAGAGGGTGCAATCCCCCGCCAAAACGGCGTCAAATAATCTCCTCGAACAACAACCGTTTTCAGTGGTTCCTTGATAACTGTAGGCCTAAGATATGATGTGCGATATACTCATTACGGATGTATAGCTAGACCTGTTCTTACGTTCCTGAAGGATATAACACCTTTACTATGCCCCTACACTTATGAATGGTTGCAGTTGCTGTTCTGATGACTTCTCGTTGAATAAACAACGGCAGTAAGCGTGATCGAACGGAGGCAATGCTCTGCCAAAACATCCAAAAACATGACCTGGTCCGTGAATGAGTTGCTATTCGTTTCCCTTACAAGGATTAGGATCTCTGATCTGTTTCGGACCAAATTCGAACGCATCTCCTTTTTCGACACTCAGGAACTGCTGATACAGGGAATGAAGTTGGTATGACTCCATCACCGCCCATACGAGTGAGCACCCTTTGTATTCCGCAGTTTCACAGCTCCACCATCGATTGCCTTGGGGTGAGTATGCCCTGGCAAGAACGTCTTCTGCGCTAATACGGCGACCCAATCGAACAACGCGCCCCAACACATCGACCCGTCCACTGTTTCAGTTGAGGCCGCGCTGGCGGTCGTTGTCCCGCCCGCTGATTCGATTGAGGCGTTTCGCCTCCGATATACTCCGGCGAAACTTTCGCTTTGAAGTTTCTACACATAGAACGGGAAGGCTTTATCTCTCGTCGTCGTGCGTATATGTATACGTTCTCGTTATGCATGTTATACGTTTACATTCATCCATGTGGTGTGGTAGACGCATGCGCGTCGTTTCACGTAAAGGATACATACATACATGTGAGATTGTCGGACCATACGCGTACTGAGGCGTTACAAGATGATATACTAACTGTGAACGTAACATCGCTAGGGTCGAATGGATTATACATGCGAGGCATGAGAAGATTAGATGTTCTGAATCTAATAACAACATATGCGCCATAGTGCGTCCGTGAGCGTCGGCGGAAAGCTGAGAAGGCTGTAGTGTCGATGTCGACGGCCATGTCAGTTGAGACGCTGCCGGCCTTTGGAGGTACGAGCTGACCGTGTCCTGAAGGTAGAACTAAATTCCCCGAGGGGCTGGCCAGTTGCGAATGCGGTCACCCTAGTATGCCAATGAGAATGGTTTCATGGAGCATCCAATTGTCCCTAAGGACTTATCAGCGGAAAGCTGAGAAGGCTGTCGTGCCGACGGCCATGTCAGTCGAGCTGCTACCGGCACTGTGGAGAAGTGGAGGTACGAGTTGACGGCATCCTGAAGGTAGAACTAAATTCCCCAAGAGGAAGGCCAGTTGGGCTCCCTAGTATGACAATGTTGAAGGTTGCGTGGAGCATCCAAATGTCTCGGACGACTTACAACGACCAGCTAACATGATTTTCCCACTGGCGGTCCCAGTTCTTAATGCGTGGGTAGCTGGCCTAAAAACCCAGCCAGCCAATCTTCATTGGCTTGCCTACGTTGCGCGAACTGAATAGAAATGACTGTAGCAGCAGAGGGCTTCTAGCTTTACAGAATTGCTGCCATTATAAGATCTGGGTCAGGCCTAATTTAGTCGCCACGTTAGACCCTACTGCAGCCTGATCGGTCTTGGACCTAGCGATCAGAATCCACCATACGCCCTCACCTTCATAAGAAAAAGTGTTGGAAGTGGAGCATGCAAAGCTCACTGTTCCTCAACGGACCCTTGGAAGCGATGAGGACCATGGCAGCTCCTACGGCAGCTTGTCCGAGCTTTCGTGGAGGATTGTTTTAACTATTATATCTATGTGGGCCTGGAAGCCTTGGAATGGTGTTTATCACGTGGGCGGACTTATTGCTGTCCTAAACAGCGCCTTCAGAACGTGGGACATCTGCCTCCTATGAAGGCAGCGGACCGAAGAAATGTGTGAGGGCAGTGATGTGGATTAGATGAGCCACAGAAACGTTCTTCAATTCAGGGAGGCCTGATATGGGACCCGAAACGTGGAAATAAAATCCAAGAACTGGGTCTTGCTCGCTAGTAGATCTTGAGCGTCCCTGGCGCTACAGCGAGATCGATGCGAGCCTCGATAATGGTGGCTACTTGCTGAAGACCCACTGCTGACTCCATGTAACCCGCGTCAACGGCTCCTGTATGGCGTAGGCCGCGGATCACATCTGTAAATGGATTTTTTTTTCTTCTTCTTCAGCCTTCTCCAACTCAAATGGGAGGGCGGGTGGGGTCGCTAGACGAGAAAAAGCCGGAATGGGTTTAGCCGGGGCCCTCCCTCTTTCGTCAGCGCTGGCGCTTGCTGACCTCAGCAAGCGCGAGGCGCTGCCTCGTGACTCTGCAGGGGCCGGTACCGTATCGCTGGTACCGGCACCTGCATTCGGGGCCGAATGCATCGACCGCTGTCGATGAGACATGTAGAAATTCAAATCATCATTTTGCTGCCACCGGCTTGCACTACTTCGGAATACGAATCCACTTCGTCATTGAGGTGCACCTCCACACAAATTCACGGTGTTGGTTGCAGATGTACGAGTCAAAGACCTGGTCAGGCAGGAGCTCTCGCGGACGCCGTGCCAGACTCAGCAATGCGACGTTTAATAGGTGGGTTCCTTTCCCTTCTGAGGGGGCTGTCAGGGAAGTGAACCGAACATATGCGGGGTGGCCTTCTCCCAGATAGAAATACGGAGCCTCATGGATTAGGTCAATTCGTTTTCTATGCATGGTCGCTTGTTTTCTCCTTAACCGACAATGTTGGCCTCCACGCAGAAGTAAACGTCATAGTCGGTAATAATAATAGTATCGGTCGTAATAATAACCTACGATAATCGGTCAAAATTTCGAAAACGGATGTCAGGTTCGTGATGAGCACCCAAATATCCCCCCCCCATGGACGAAGTTTGGGCGAAATTTTGTAATTTTGTCCGACCTCTCCTCGACCCCTGCAGTCGGTAAAGTACAATATGGCGCAAATAGGGTCCGAGGGGGTCACCTTATAAAAAGTGTCACAACACGAAAAAACGATACAAGGCACACTGATAGTAAAGAGAACAGAGCTACAGCATTATTTGTTCGTTCTCTCTACTATCAGTGTGCCTTGTCTCGCGTCAGCGGAGGAGAGCACAGATTTAGGCAGGGGAAGGGACTCCAGGGTGTGGCTCAAGTGACGCATCCGTGTTAGAATCGCCTACATCCTGGAGTTCCCTCCCTTGTTCAATTAGGAAGCACATAAGACGCGGACCTATAATCGGAACGAGAAGATAAGACTGCATTCACATTCGCTGTATGTAGCTACTCGCCACGCCGGCCCGCCACGTCATGCTGTGGTGACCTCCCGGACCCTATTTACGCCTACAATATTACCCACCCTTTTGCTAAATATTTTGCGCAGTTGGAAGTTCGGTCCTTACGGGATAGTGCCGATGCGCGTACAGAGAACTCCAGGATGAGGTTCACCCGCACCTGTGTCAAGATTGGTCAGAGTTCTTCCCCTTGCTCGGTCTGTGTTCTCTGCAGGAATTCGGCTACATTGCACCACCGCATTACACGGCCTGTCGTAAATTTGGGTGTGTGGTGCACCACACACTGCACCACACACCCAAATTTACGACAGGCCGTGTAATGCGGTGGTGCAATGTAGCCGAATTCGTTATCCCTATGCTTTTCCCTGTATTACGTCATGAAGAAAGCGAAAATGGGATCCCCGTACAGTTCGTGAAATTTGCTTCAGACCTTCATTTCTCCATTATTTCGCCAATCTTACACGTCGATGCACGAAACAATTTGCATGCGCCGACGTTGCACTGTACTTGTCGCAGCTATTTCAAATCATCTTTATAACATTTAAATCCGGACGTTTTCGAGCAATCGGATATATGAGTGGATTCAACTATCAAATGTACATTTTCGCTTGACAATAACTGCATTCTACATCTCACATCCACTCTGCATTTCAATCGCGTCGAATATGTTAGGTGAAGTGAGGAGGGATTAAGCCTCGTTCGACTTCATTGCGGGTCCGGTCGCAAAGCGAACAAGAATTTAATTCGTTGGTTGGCCAGCGGAGCGGCTTTTATCTGTCACAGGGAACACTGTCTATTCCAGATGAGATCTGTCAGATATGTGCCTGGCAGTCGTTGATGATTAGTCCCTGTTTGCGGTTTTCAGTAATCTTGTCCATTTTTTCGACCATTTTCCAGAGTTTTTTAGGCCTTTTAGGAATCCAGGTAGCCTGCACGCATCTAAAACAGGCTGTATTTCAGGCGTTTGTACTATTCCTTGAGTTTTGTTCGGAGAACGAATACCGCTACTCTCCGCAAGTGATCTGTCTAACCTCTTGCAAGGCAACACTCAGTCTTGTTTCCACTGCTTACGATTATTACGTATCCTCCTCATAAACGAAACAAAAACACTCACGTGAATCCTACTTCCTTTATGATTTTCAACATTTCTGTATCATGTGGTCGTATAGTCTATGTAGCTATTTAAGTTTCTTTTTTTTTGTAGAAGGGGCTGCAAACCCTTTAATTATATCAAGTACACACTTGCTGGCGTAGGGGTGCAGACTAAACTTGTGTCGTTCCAAAAATTTTTTCGGATAAACGAGTAATCGAATATGTTCGGTTTCATGAAAAACCCAATATTCGCATAATGAATATATTCAAATTTTGGACTCGTCGAATAGTCGAATAATGGATATATTCGAATTTCGGGCCACGTCGCATAGTCGAATAATTAGTATATTCAGATTTTGGGCCTCATCGAATATTCGGATTCATTCGATAGATGTATTTCAATTGAAAGTCAATTTGAGCCCGGCTAAATTACTGATTCTAACGATGGATAATTTAATCTCTATAGTTTTGGCTACACCGATTTATATCATTTCGAAGAGGCTGTTAAAGTCGTCCATTATTCTAGCACAATTCGCCTCAAATGAAGCTTTAGCAGTAGATAAAATGACCATTAGTTTTATTTTTTAGCTTTCAGTCCATCTGGATGACATGAAGCTTTAGTTTCTTTCTGCAGTTTTAAATACTTAAATATGAAAGGACCTTTATGTTTGCATCGGCCTAATGCTAAAACTGGATCGCAGACTTGGTTAGTACCTTTCATCAAGCATTTTACTGCTATTTGCTTTGTTTGAGAAGCTTGATCCTTGCATTATCGATATCCAACAGGAATTCAAAAGTCCGGTCGAACTCAGCCATTAAAATGAAGCAGGGCATTTCTGCAGAAAGATATTCTTTGTTATGTTGGAGAAGGCCAGCTCATCAGTCTGCCATTAAAATCGTTTTTCTGTTTGTCTTCACTGTTTCATCACTCATTTGCGAGAATGTCTTGCCCTCAGTGTTGCGACACTGTAGCCGTCTAAATGAAATAAGTGAGATTTAGATGGAAATTGACTCCCAGTAATCTAACTTAGTAGCGTCGGATATGTTCGAATTTTTGACCTCATCGAATATTCGAATATTATTCGAAATTATTCGATTCCGCCCGAAGTATAGTGCCGACAGCAGTTGCATTTTTTAGAAGTCCACATCGAGTACGTCACCAGGCAGACAGGTTGGCCTTCTTGGTTACCGTTTTGACTATCCGATCTAAATGGCTTCTGTAAATGAGAGTTGTCATGCGGAAATAGCGAGACAACAATTAGGAGCCGTTAGAGAGATTGAACTCCGGCCTATGTGGGTGCGTAAAAGGCTACAGAGAGCAAGTGAAATGAGGCTCTACGGGTTTGATAGAGGTGTAACCCAACATAACATCTGACGCAGTCTTTTAAACATATGAAGGTATAACTTCTCCTTACTTCATTATGAGCTGTCTCGAAGAGGGCAGAAACGAAAAACGTTTTTTCTTTTTGATATTTCTTCATCTCCATTTTCACTTTGTTCGATATTGGTTATCAAATCGCATGGACAATTGACCGCGGAGTGCACAAAAAAGCTGTGGTCCGCAGTTTGGCTTCCTTTAAAACGCGCTTAGCTAAGCGTTTCATGGGTCACATCCATGGCTTAGTTTTTGTGGATCAGTATGAAAATCAGGGGGCAGGTATTTTTGTTTTCGATAATAAAGCCGCAATGAATGTATTGAAGTTGTGAAATCTTCCAGGAAATCTTGTGGTGAGCCACAGGAAGTAGATTCATCGCCGTACTTTCTTCCACGGTCTCTTCAGCAGCCTAATCCGTGGTGGGTATTTCAGTGGTTTATCACTTGTTGGTCATCAACTATCTACATTGCAGGGAAGACGCTGGGCCAGGCTGCAATTTTGAGCGGGAATATTGTGATGACTCATCTCGTTTGTCTCGCAGAAGCTCACCGAAAAGCTACGCTGCTCACGAGTATGTGAATAACTGATTTATAACCGGGCGCACCTACGTTCTCCCTCGGAGTTGGTGTCCTGTTTCAGAGCTCGTCATAACCGCAGTGAAGATTACGATTATGAGCCGGGTAGCTATGAGTACAGAGGTCGCTCATCAGGACACAGTCACTGTGAGGACGATGAGTACCGGCGTTGTGACTCGTCGCGAGGAGATAGATTTGGTTCTCCATACTCCTGTTACGAGTGCGGTGAGCGACACTCATCTGCACGTGACTGCCGCCCACCCCGTCGCTACCACTCACCAGTGAGGCGATGCGAGCGGTCCGAGTTGTGCCGCCACGGATGTAGATGTGACAGAGGACGGCATGAATTCAGGTCAGTATGGATTGGACTCGCTAAGGTTGATGCTTCTTGCGCATATGTTGCGCATATGGCAAGCCTAGAGCTTGACTGGTGCACTTCATTGTCTGCATTTGTGGGAAATGCTGACTTTCGTGCTCAACCCTACGAGCTATAAGTGAGGGGATTAGTGACGTCCTTCTTACCAGAGCTTACCAGGAAGGGTTTCGACCTCCTATGGAACATCGAGTGGAGACCAGGGTCATTAGAAGCTCTAAATGCTGATTACGAATATGGGGGCCAAAATCGAAAAAAAAAAACTGAATTGGTTCTGAATTATCGAGGTTCACCAGGTTGACTGTAGGCTGCCCGTGCAAACGATCTTTAGTGACCCTAATCTCCATTGAAAGTCCAGCGAGGGGTCGGAACTCTCCCCTGGTTACAGCTATTGTGATCGCGCGGACGCTACGCATAGCTAACGCATATGTTAGCTTACTTTAGGAGATAAGTCATTCGCTTTCTTTCGTGTAGTGCGTATATACCTGTTATTATAGGATACATATAGACGAGGTGAAAAAAGAGGGGGTGCAGCAGTGAGAAGAACAGCGGGTAGGTATGAAAAGAAAGGTTGGCAAATACGAACATGGGGAAGATCTCAGAGCTTTCACGCTCTCTCCCTTCAGTTTTCAGAGATTCTCTTGGCAGTTTTATGATAACTTATAACAGCTGCGCTATATCTAACAGAAATACCTTTGGACATGTAGAGCGCGGAAGCGCGAGCATTTTTGCGGTGAGTCAAACGGAGAATCGCGCTTCGCACTCATTATGTGCGACGATTATATGACCGTTGATGCTGAAAGCTAAAAGCAGTCTATGTGAAGGGGCGCGAACGAGAATCGCATGTAATTTGTGTTCTTTCTTCCTTTTGTTGACCAGATTATTTGGAATAGTTCGCGTAAGCAGAATCAAAGAAGTAAAGGGCGCTACGTAATGGATGGGTACATGGCGTAATTTTCGAATGATGCACGAAAACTTTATTTTAGGTACTTGCCCTCAGTTGAATAGTTTCTTTTTTAAGTGCTTTGCATAGATGGGTTTCTATTCCCTTAAAATGAAATGTTGACGTAAGAGACGTCCACTGTTGCACTGTTGTCTGAAAGCTGTCACGTTTAATGTGAACGAAGGAAGAGTGCGTTAGATTCCGACAATAGGTTAAATCTGCGTTAGCCATTCATCATGCCTCTAGCCCAAGCGAAGTTGTTTTCGCGAGACGTTTTCAGGGGATTTCATTCGAAGAATAGTTCGTTTGCGGCTCCTTGCAGGATAGTGCTTTTCTGAAACCACATCTGTCAGGTCTTGAATCAAGTTGCGCTTAAGGAGCGGAGGGCATAGCAAAGAACTGACCCGCTGTTCCTTACATCTCCCCACTTCTTTGTATCGGATTCGGTTGATTCCAAATAATTCGCTTTCTGTTCATCTACCTCGTTTCTCTCATGACGCAGAAACCCAGGAATTGCACTCGGTAGTAGACGCCTGCCTCGCGCACATGGAGAAGGTGCGGTCGTCATTCACCCCGCACAAGGGCGAAACTTGAGCTGTTCTAGCGCTTGGCTTGGCGTGTTAGTATTAGTGATTTGTCTGCGATGGAAAATTCACTGGGTTATCCGCCAACGAACCAAGATCCTACTAAGATAACGTAACCTGTAAGGTAGGAGTAGTATGTGCAGTGGCGTCAGAAATCGGTCACGTCGATTCTGCTTCTCTGAATAACAAGATATATGCTCATTCTTCGCCAGAATTTTCTCGAAGTGATTGGACTTATCTTCAGTGAAGACGACTATTATTCCTCTCGCTATCATGATCACCATTACTCACCGAGGAGATTGACTCGCGAGGAATGGAGGCAACTGGAAAGACAGTAAGTTGCTGTTGGCAAAATCACACGGACACGGTTTCCGTAATACTAATTTGTAAGGTTCTATAAGGGAAAGTAATCTGGCCAGCAGAAAGCGCGCCCTGTTGTCTATGACAATGGTTAAATGAATAAACCACAACAACCTTGTAGTACGGATCAGGCAATAGCTAGAAGATTCCTGCAGTTCTGCAGCTTTACTTGTGTAGCGTGAAGTTTTGCCTGCTCAGTGGACCCGAGCAACGTTTTCTTGGCAAGCATGACCTGATGTCCATGATATGACTGCAATTTTAACAGATTTCTTACTCTTCGCTACACATTCTGCGCTTTCGCCACAGCACACGGATCTGATTAACTGAGAGGAACGCAGTAGCATCACTCATTTATGGATGAGGGATCGTTCATCATTTAGTTGGATCATCCTGAACCGTGGTTGCTTGAGCTAATAGCAACCTTCTGCAAGATCACTGACAGCGGTGAAAACAAACTTTCTCGTTCCCTTAGATCGACTAACAGTGAGCTGACATAACGGCAGATACGTTCCGTACAAGCAGATCCACGCGCTCTTTGTTACATACGCGACTCAAGCGTGGTAGGGTAGATTCCAGACGGAAGAGTTCGTCTGTTCCCGTGCCTTGCCCAACGCTCACCAGTGATGAGTCACCATTAGGCACCGTGGGTCTTCGGGCAACTCGTGCAGTTGTATTCTTCTCTGTGTCTTTGTGTGCCTCCGGCTGCTTTGCGAGACACAGTGTGTTAGTCGTATCCCTTGCAGTGGCGAGATTAGCTTAGGGAATGGACTTTGCATAAAGGCCGGCACGTTTTGATGATTTTATTCTTTTCATAGTTGTACCAGACGTTTAGCGGCCCGTCGTCCGCAAAACGTCTGGTTGGGGCTTCGATTCCAAAACCCGAGAACAGAACAAACCCGAATGTTTCTTGGGCTTTCTTACTTTCATTGCAGTAAAGAACTGGTTTTGCTATCACCACACTGTACAATATCCGTTAAAAGCTATCGATCGGCGTCATGCAGAAATGAAATTACCCAGACGTCTTCTACGTGCCTGGGGATTCAGAAGGCGTGACGAAGACGTTATCTAGTGTGCGTGGGGTTCACAAGACATGCAGAACACGACGCCCAGCGTGCCTAGAGGTTCAGATGACCATCGACGGAAGGCCTTCATGGCAGGGGAGGCGGTCATTATCGATCGATATTATCGATTTTCTTTCGGATTTAACCGATCAGGGTGGGAGACACACGAGTGTTGTGGCGGACAGAGTGCTTCACATCAGGTGGGAAGTTTCAATGGGGAGGCCAATAGCGATCGGCACTGATGATGATGATAATACAATATGTGGTAAGGCGCAAGTACGAGGCACGCCGATAGGCGTGACGGTGCACTTGTATGGAATAGTATAGCGGGAAACGATGGTGAAGGAAAACTTCGAAAATGCATATGGGGCCTGTCCACCCTCTATCGCATATAGCGCCTGGAGTGCAGTGGGGAGGTGCCGGCTGCCGCGTGCACTCAGTACCAGGTTCTTAGTTCGGGTTTCCCCACCCGGGCCAAAAAACCTTCCATTCCCCTTCGTCGGCTAATTGATACCAGGATTCCAGGGGATGGATAAAGAACCGACTTTTTCATCGGCTGGCCACCGGAATTCATTGAATACGCCAGATATGCAATGAAATCGCCTCCATGATTCATTAGATGTAGAATGCGTGCGTATCCTAAAAGTGGTTTAGTAACGTCGTCCTTTATCCTTTCATGCTTATACCAGACGTTCAGCGGCCTAGCGGCCGCCAAACGTCTGGTTGGTTTCACCCCCAAACACCAAGAATAGAAAAGCCCAATCTTCTCCATTCTCCTTTAGTCCTTTTTAATTATATTAAGTAAGAAAACGGTTTCGCTATATATCTTAGTGCAACGGGATACGGAAAGGCAGAACCTTCACTGCTCCCATGAAGCCTGTCCACCCTCTATCGCATGTACGCGATTATTCTCCGGACTGCATGTTGTCTAGGTGGCGAGAATCATTTCATGAGAGTCCCATTCCGAAGTGCATAATCTGCAAAAACATAAATAAAATAAAACGGTATTGGTCGGTCGACAGGTCGACACCGTTTACTGTCCGACGGCAATAGTACTCCGAATTCCATAGTCACTCTCTTCCTCTCCAGACTCACGTGTCTCCACGTTGCCACGACGTTTATGACACTCCTGCCCCCAACACTCGTGCCACGACATCTGTGACCCGTCTTCAGAAGACCGGCGCACATTGGACGATATTGAGGAAAAATGCTGGTCCCCTTACTCTCCCCCTCTAGTGGTCTCCCTTTGCTGATACCCTCTTCACTGGTCCCTCCAACTGCTATTACTCGCAATCTCTACGTATATTGGACGTCTGCGGCAGGTTTTCTAAATCTCGACACACGTCGGGCGACGTCTTCAGCACGTCATCTGAATCCGTTCTTGGTTCCCATTCATACCGAGACGTGTTTCCTGCTGAATATGTCGTAAACTTGAACGATCCGCCGCCATGGATATAGTTCTCCAGCAACCGCCCATGATTAAACTCAAAGAAAGCGCGGCTGGCATACGCCGCACTGTCGTAGGCATCTCTTTGCTTCAGTCTCCCCCCCCCTCGAATCGATTCAAACTTTGCGTTCTGCCCAGCTGAGCCAAGTTCTCTTTGTTTGGGGCTTGGGCTATATTCTGCAGTGCCATATCCATCGCCTGGACTACCGTTAAGCAATTTTCTCCGTGATACACAACAGAAGAAGCATTCGGTTGGCGTATAAGTGCTCTGGCACTACAGATGTTTCCGTTTAAGTGGGCTTTTGCACACTACGGGCAATGCGCGAAGGAGTGAAGGGGAAACCGTGACGGTGCAAGAAAGCTGTACAGAATCTTCCTCAACATTTGTTCTAATCTAGCTCCTGGGTGGTATTACGTGACTTTATAATCGCGTTTTGAACCGCAAATCCGCAGCGTCTTTCTATTCCTATTCCTGCTTTCCCTCAAATCTGATCAGTTGTTCTTGAAACGATGTGTGTTTACAAGAATAATTCTTATGTTTGCCGTCTATCGTTTGTTCTGAAAGTTCAGAACAAATGGTGGCGATGACCATTCCAACAAGGATACAGACACATCTGAGCAACTGGTGCTGGACTAGGAGATGCTGGTTTCCAGCTGTCATCCACTGTTCATATCACACAGGCAATTGTAGTTCGTGGACTGAAATCGATTGGCAAGAATAAAAAACTGTCGATTGTTACCGCACGTAATGACAGCTCGGCATAAATCTACTGGTCGAGACACCACTTTCTCCCCCACATTTAAACGCACCGAAGGCTTCTGCGGAGATACTATCACAGTACCAAAAGGTGGGTACTCCACTCTAAGGTCTTTCGTCATGCTTAATGGATCGATCAAGGAAACGATGCAGAAGGAGTCCTGCAATGCGACATGCTTGTAAAAAAACGATGACTTGTTTTGGAGGAGCGCTCAGGGTGTAATCTATATAGAGCTGTTAGATGAAATTAGGCAGTAACAGTATGCCTACTTTAGCAAATTGCAGAATTTGGAAGCCACCGTGAATTTTCAAGTGGACAGCAGAGCAATCTGTACCTCCGACAGGACAACCGTAGGTCACGCATTGCAAGGTCGATGAAAAATGAGATGGTAAAGTGCGGCTGGACTACCATTATTCATCCATCATACACCATCATATTGCTCTCCGACTACCACCTTTTCTCCAGCCTTGATCGCAGAGTCAGTGGTCCACACCTCATAATTTGCGACAAAATCGAAGAAGCGCCTAATATGTTCTCTAATTGTACGGCCTGACATTCTACGTTCCAGCAAATGTATCCATAAGGTTCAACAAATTGGTATAGGTCGACCGATGTTAGTAGTACTCTTTTCACATGACCCGGTTATTGTGTAAAGAAAGGATAAAAAATATTTTGGGCATCAAATGTCCGAGAACTTCGGTATCAACTAAGGGAGCGTTATCCGGTTTCGAAGGATTTTAGCCTATCTGTTTTGTTGTTTGTTGTCCGACGATTCTTGGACCGGAAAACGAACAAATTAGCTGACTCCTCGGGTTTGACGTGATGTTGTATGGTCTGTGTATAGGGCCCTTTACAATCGTAAGTGACCGTGAGCAGCAACAGAAATTTGGAGAGATTAGACGGGGTATTTCCTCTCTTAGGCACTGGTGACATAGATGGATGCCTAACTCCAGGGCCGATAAACATGTTCCATACCTCTGTGAGACTCCTTACACATTAAACTGTTCAACGGCTTATCATCGCTTTGTAGACCAAGTACGCATACAAGGACCCCAAATGGTATTATTGACCGTTAGAGGTGTCGCATACGCATCCCAAGATAAGAATTGTTCAGTGTCGACCTCTGAGATGTTCCGTGGTCGCACGGCTGTAGTGTCCTTCAATTTGGTTGCATGCGGTAATGGTATCCTTTTAATGGTAGGGTGTTGTAAAATATCAACCAATTCTGTGGTTTATTTAGTAATGAAAGAGGCAAAATGGGAATAGGTTTTAATCCAGATAAATGGCAAAAGCGACGCTGTTGTAACTGCTTAAGGTGTGCTTATAAAAACGCCTGCATAAGAGCGTTTTCTGTCCGGTTCCCGCTGATATTGGTGGTGCGTTCGTATGCAAAAATTGCAGATCCATTTCTGATTGGCGGGTTTTCTATTGACAATTCTCTAACATATAGGAAGCCGTTCCCCTCCCCCCCCCCCCCCCCCCGCCCTCTATAATGCGCCGGATATTGTGCTTGAATCCTTCTAGATGTCATCGACATTTTTTGAATCTGTATTTGGACCTGCAGTTGCTAACTGATAAAAATTAGTACTTCATCCGTTCCAGGAGTTCGACTGTATTCGGATACTGTCGAATGACAGTAGTGATTATCTTCAAACCTGGAACCAAGACTGCAGTGCAGGTTTTTTCCTACTATATATAGGGAGGAAGGTTTTTTTTGTCTGCAGTGTATTCTGGGTAATCGCCGCTGCAGAGGAGGACAGGCGTTGCGAAAGAGGTGGGTGGCACCGTGGCTCTGCGCGCACGTGATGGAGGCGTCAGCGCGCCTTACAAGTTCGCCTTTTGTTCCCTCCTGTTCCTGCGAATTTTTGGCCGTCTTCCGCGCTTTTTGTTCCGTCAACCCTTCCTCATCAACGTAAGTGCAGAATGATAGCCGATTGCTCTTTTCGCATCTCTTTTGCTGTGCTATCGAAAGCTAACTTTTACTCATATCTTCACTTGCTTGGCACTTCCTCAGGATAAGACACGTAGTCTAACATGCTCCTAGATTAAGACTACCTGCCGCAGACGTCCACCGTGCGCCGGGATTTAAAAGGCGTTCGAAGACGTCGTTTAACGTTTTGACTCGGAAGACCTGCGTGAGGGCGTCGTTTAACGTGCGTCTTGACTCACTCTGGTCAGAAGACGTGCTGAAGGCGGAGTCCAACCGTCAAGCAACACCAGGCAACTAATATCGACCGATATTATTGACCTCATGAACGGCGATATCAGTTTCCTATCAGATCTAACTTTCACATAGGATTAATCCACGTGTGGCGTGTATCAACCGCAACCAATATCCATCGACTGACCTATGTCTTGACCAAGCTACCGGTTTTCCCTCAGACTTAAAGGATCGGGATGTGGCTATGATCGTCGATTGAAAGGTACATAACAGGGAAATGCAATCAATATCGATCGATATTTCTATCCGTTGAGCGGGATTAACGGTTTTTTCTCGGATTTTACCCAGAATTTGTGTATCAGTAGTGTCCGCTGTGTTCTTCTACACATCGTTCGTCTCGTTGCCTTTCAGTCTTTTTAAATTACAAAAAAGTTGTAATTTGTAAATTGCTAAATGATCCTTGGACAAATAATGAGGTAGATTGATAGAAGAGCTAGATCAGAAGTCAAAATTCGTTCGAGTAAATCACGTATAGTAAGTTTTGCACGACGTTTGGGGTTGCTGTTTTCAGTGTCTCTATCCGCATCGGGAAATGTTTTTTGGTGCTGTCGTTAGCAAAGGGCATCAAGATTCGGGCGTGAGATAAGCATCCGAACATTGCACTAGCAGAGTTGAGGAACTCGTTATGCTTCCTCTCTAACCATACGTTCACTTTCACACAATGCCGATAACACGTCGTCAAATTCTTCTTCTTATTCTTCAGCGTTTGTCCCGCTTCGAGGCGGGGTCCGCTATTCTAATGTCATGACGCCACCTTTCCCGATCCAGCGCTAGATCGGAGTGGACACCAGCTACTTTCAAGTCCGTATGTAACAGCGCTGCTTCGGGCGCCCTCTAGGCCGCTTTCCTACCATCTCGAAGTTAAGGCCTATCTTGCGGACGCTGTCTTCCTTTCCACGTAGAACATGACCGTACCATCGCAAGCGAGCTTCGCGCATCTTGTCAGCTATCGGCGCGACACCGAACTTCTGCCAAATGACATCTTTTCGGATGTGGTCCATGCGCGTGACTCCAGCCGTCCAGCGCAGCATCTTCGTCTCCATGACGCTGAGGGGCGTTTCAACTTCCTTGGTCGCTGGCCAACACTTAGCGCCGTGCATGGCTACTGGCCGGACGACTGCTCTGTATATCTTCGACTTAAAGCGCACTGGCATCTTCTTGTCGCAGAGCACGCCAGTCAACGAGCGCCACTTGAACCAAGCTGCACTTACGCGTGAATTAACTTCGACCATCAGTCTGCCGTGAGACGCGACTGCTGATCCCAGTGCGCGGGAGCTCGATGCCGTTAACCTTGATGGAGCTGGACTCAGTAACGTCCGTCGTTAGGTATTCGGTCTTCTTCACGTTCAGTTTGAGTCAAATCGCTTCAAGCGATCACACCAAGCTTGCAGCTCTCGCTCTAGTTCACCTTTATCTTCGCTAGCGAGCATCACGTCATCGGCATAAAGCAACGTCCAGGGGACGGGCTTCTGATGATCTCGTGTGATGGCATCCATGACGACAACAAAGAGGAGTGGGGAAAGCGCAGAACCCTAGTGTACTCCGACAGAGATGGGAAACTCCATCGATCCATCGAGGTCCCAGCTGCAGCTTGAACTCGACTCTTTGGACAGGAGTAGAGAATTCGCACCCACTCTATGAGCTCTTCAGGAACTCCATGTTGACGCAGGGCGTGCATATCACTTCACGCGGTACGCTGTCAAAGGCCTTTTCCAAGTCGAGGAAGGCGATATGCACTGGCTTCTGTTTCTCGCGATGCTTCTCTATCAAGAGGCGGGCGGCGTGTATGGCATCAACGGTGCCACAGCCAGCCACGAAGCCGCACTGATTGCTGGAAAGCTGGACGATGTCTCGAATTCGTCCAACTCGCTCAAAGATCTTCATCAGATGCTGTGCGAAAGCAAGCGAATCGGACGGTAATTTCAGCAGTCTGCAGGACTGCCCTTCTTCCAAATCGGAATCGTCGTACTTTGGCGCCAACACTCATGCACTTTCTTCTCCGCCACAACCTGGTTGAAGAACTTCGTCAACCACTCAGCAGGGTACCATAGCTTTGACTTCCACAGATCAGCTGACACGTCGTCGGGCCCAGTCGCTTTGCCTGGCCTCATCTTCCTCGAAGCCGCTTCAATCTCCTCCACGGTGATCTTCTGAATGGGGGCGTGGGTTGGAGCCGTAGAAGGGATGGCTGGATGAGGAAATTCTACTGTGGAGATTTCCTCAAAGTAGTCACTTCAGTGCCTTTTTGCGGTCCGTAAGAAGATGGCCGTTCTCATCATTGACGCCGAAAAAGTTCTCAATATCCTCGGTCTGCCGATGGCGATTCTTAGCAAGCCGGTACGGATACCACTCGCCATTGCGTGACTCGAGCTTCTCGTTGACATCTCCATAATGAGTGGCTTTTGCAACAGCCACGGCCTTCTTTGCTGCTTTCATCGCTTTTTGGTACTTCCGTCAGTTATCGGCTGTCTTTTCGCCGAGAAACACGTGATAGAGCGACTTCTTCTCTCACTTTTGCTTACACGTCATCTGTCTACAGCCAGGCCTGCTTGTCGACCTTCCGTCGCCCAGGCTTCGTAATGCCGAGTTCCGACTGTGCAGCTTGACGAATCGCGTCGGTCGCCTTCTTTCAAGTTTCGTCGACAGTCGTGACTGTCGGTAACCGCACGCGAGAAATCACAGCTGCTTCCTTCTCTCTCATTCGCCACCACTTGATTCTTGCAGCACCGCATCGCTCGACCTGCTTCAGCCTCGGAGGAACAATCTTCAGAGTGCAGATCAGCGGTCGATGCTGTGGGGCGACCGTCTCATACGGCACGATCTTCGCGTCTGTGACAAGACTCCGGTCGTGATCTTTCACAAGGACAAAGTCTATCTGAGACTTGGAGCTCCCACTGTAGTATGAGATAAGGTGCGAGTCGCATTTTGGAAGACGGTGTTCACAATGGTTAGGCTATGCGATTCCGCATACTTAAGAATGCGCTCACCATCGGCTTTACGTGATCCGTATCGGAAACCATTATGACAGCTGTAACGGTCTTTCATAGCACCTACGTGCCCATTAGGGTCACCAGCGACTATGATGACATCTTGCGACGGTACCTCCGCTGTCTTCTCATCCAGCAGGTTCCAGAACTCATCCTTGGCTTGATCGGAGCAGCCAGTCTGCGGAGCATACGCAGAGAAGAAGTGATAGAGTCGCTCCCTAGCGGCGATAACGATCTTCATCAATCGATTGTGAAAGCGCTCAACGCTTACAATCGAGTCACGAAATCGTTCGGAGACGATTATTCCGACACCACTGGTGGTCCTGGGACTTCCGCATAGAACGGCCTTGAAGCCACGTCCTATGTCCCTTGACTTGCGGCAGGACCACCTCGTCTCCTGCACCGCACAGAAATCAACTCTTCTACGCTCCAGTGCTTCAACCAACTCGCACGAGCGGCCCGTCAACGTACCCACATTCAGCGTTGCCACGCGGGTCCTGCCTACGTTACCGGACTTTCGGACTGGCTCAGTTGCCCCCCGATGCCGTCCTCGCATCAGGGACCCTCGCATACTTCTCACACTCGCCGGGCTCTGCGTGCGCGTCGCTCCCGCGGGCGCCGTAGCACTATCACGAAAAACTGTCAATGTCATGAACCATGTGATGTGACATGGGTGTTCGTAGGCCGGCCTGTCACAAGGGCCTGTCGCCTGCAATCGAATGTCCGTGTTCGTCTTAGCTCGCAGAGCGGGCAGTTTTCAGTGGCACCACGTGGAGGAACGGACATCGCCACCGTCGTCAAACTCTCATTCTGAAAACGTGACAAGAGTGCTATCGCTACTCTACTGCGCATTTCATCGTCGAATATTTTGAATGCCCATTCAAACGAACATAGAAGGAACATAGTTTCGTGGTGAAAGAATGAAGGGGTTACCCCTATAATTGCCGTCCGAATCGAATACCGTGAGTCTCCACCGGTTATAGTATGTTACAGTGCGGGTACGAGAGCATTGTTCAGTTTTCTAGGATACTAACTAGAAATGCAGCATCACATACCTATCTCACGGTAGATACATCACCTGTATCACCTGTCGTCCCGTTGATCATCGACTTGCTCGAGCGGGCGCCAGCAGCGTCTCCATTCGTCCCTGTCGCGTGCCAGAGTGGTCCAATGGATCCTCCTCGCTCGAGGGACACGAAGAGCGTCATATCGGTCGTTCAGGGCTTTCACGAAGAAGTCCGACCAACGCGTTGGTGGGCGTCCTGGTGTTCTTTTGACATCCCGCGGAATCCAATCTGTGACGGCTCTCGTCCAGCGGGTGTCTGCGAATCGCATTACGTGGCCGGCCCACCTAATTTTCGACGACTTGGCCCATGCGACAGCGTCTCTGATCTTCGAACGTCGGCGAAGCTCGGAACTCCGGAGGCCTTCTCTCACTTGCGTGAGTCGTGCCACTCCGAGCATCGTCCTCTCGATTCCACGCTGCGTGACGTTGATCGCGTGTTCATCCTGCTTTCGTACAACCCAGGTCTCTGAGGCGTATGTTAGGGCAGGAAGAACAGTGGAGTCGAATAGGTGGGCACGGAGTCGGACGTTCTTCGTTTTCTTCACGACTTCTTCGACGCTCTTGAAAGCTCCCCAAGCCGCTCGTTTCCTCCTGCTCAGCTCTGGTGCTAGGTCGTTGGCCATGTTGACTTCGCGACCCAGATACACATAGCTGGAGCATTCGGAGATGTTCGTTCCGTTGAGCGAGAGTGGGGCATCAGAAGCCCATCCGTTCTTCATGAACATCGTCTTCGTAAGATTCAGCTGCAGTCCAACGCTTCCACATACACGATCGAAGTCGGCCAGCATTCGTTCCGCTTGACTGATGCTCGGTGTTATGAGCACGATGTCGTCAGCGAAGCGAAGATGGTGCAGTTGCCGGCCGTCGACCTTCACTCCCACGTCATCCCATTCTAGTTCGCGCATGACGTTTTCGAGGGTGGCGCTGAAGAGCTTCGGGGATATGGTATCCCCTTGTCGAACCCCTCTCTTCACGTCAATGACGACGTCGTTGTAGAATGGTGAGATATTGGTCGTGAATCCACTGTACAGCTCTCGAAGGACTCTGATGTACTGAGTAGGAACGCCCTGGGTGAGCAGGGCTTCCATGACCGCTTCAGTCTCGACGGAGTCGAATGCCTTCTTCAGGTCGATGAACGTAAGGCACAGCGGCAGCTTGTACTCTCGCGACACTTCGATGAGCTTCGTAATGGTGTGTATGTGGTCGATCGTGCTGAATCCTCTCCGAAATCCTGCTTGTTCGCATGGCTGTCCTTCGTCCAGCGTTCTACTAATCCTATTCAGGATGACTCGAGTGAACAGCTTGTAGACTACGGACAACAGGCAGATCGGGCGATAGTTGCCAATGTCGTGCACGTCTCCCTTCTTGTACAGCAAAACGGTCTTGCTGGTCTTCCACTGAGATGGAACCTTGCATTCGGACAGGTAGCGTGTTAAGAGCCGCGCCAAGGTGTTGATGAGCGCTGGCGGGAGGTTCTTCAGGTGTTCAGCTCTGATCCTGTCAGAACCGGGTGCTGTACGTTTCTTCACCGACGAGATGGCATGTCGGATTTCGGAAGAGAGAATAGAGGGTACGACGTATCCATCCTGCGGAAGATGGCATGGGGGCAGGTGGACGTGGCTATCGAAGAGATCGGAGTAGAAGTCGTGGATGACTTTCTCCATGGTCCTTCTGGAAGAGGTGATGGTTCCGTCAGGACGTCGGAGAGCGGTCATCTTGGTCTTGAAGTTGGCGAAGTTCCGGCGGGCATTGCGGATGCTCAGCCCTGCCTCTGCTGCTTCAGCCAACACTTCCGCCCTTCTCTCCTTGAGATCTTCCTTTATCGCCGCTCTGCATAGCTTTGCAAGCTCGGACGTCAGTTGGTAGTTGCCTGACGCTCGTGCTGCTCCACGCTGGCGTATCAGCTCGAGAGTTTCCGGAGACAGGCGTCTCTTGGTGGTCTTCAAGCTCTCGGCTCCCTTAGCACTATCGTGGAGATGATGCACGAAGCGATCGTATTCCTTGTCGATGCTGTCCATAACGGTATCTTCCCAAAGGCCGGCAAAAGAGGTGTAAAGGTCCCAGTTGATGGTCGTTCTGGGACTCCTCTTCTTGAACTTCACGGCCTTCTCTCCTTGACGCGAAAAGCGGAACTTAGCGCGAAGGAGGCGGTGGTCCGATCCCGTGTAGAATTTGGGGACAACGGAAACGTCGGTCAGGCAATACTTGCGATTGAAGATGGTGTGGTCGATCTCGTTGTGGAACTGGCCACCGGGGGATTGTCAGGTCCATCGTAGGGAGGGAGGCTTCTGGAACTGTGAGCTTCCATGGATGGTCTTGGTCGACATGATAAACTCAGACAGCCTGGCGGAGTGGCGTTCTATCCCCCGCCCTTTAAACAGAGGCGTGGCATATGTCTGCGTCTCCACTGTCTCGTAAGGCAGCCACTGGACTCCCGAGCAAGCCCAGGGGGCCAGGGGGACGAGGGGGTAGAACGCTCGACCCCAGACAGCCTTTCACCTTGCTCGTTCCACTCCAAACCGTGGGTTCCGATGTGAAGTTCCTCTGGCGACCTTCGCGGTTCGATCTTGGCGCTGAAGTCGCCGACGATCACCTTGTAGAAGGTGTGATCTTCCTTATAGAACTTCTCCAGCTCCACGTAGAAGGCCTCGACGTCTTCGTCGTCGTAGTCGGATGTTGGGGCATACGCGACGAACACAGTCAAGGCTGGCACGGAGCCACATCGCTTCAGTCGCAGACGTCCGATTCGGCTTGTCAGAGACTCGTACGAATCGATGTTCATGGCCAAGTGCGTGTTGACGAGGACACCAACGCCGCCTACTTCCCTGCTGTCGCATGTTCCGAGGAACAGTTCTTCTCCGGAGTCGTAGGCGGCGTGTAGGGGGTGGTGTCTTCTCGTCTCGGTCAGTCCGATGACTTCGTACTTGATCTTCCTGGCTTGCCTCATCAGGTCCTCGACGGATGCTTCCGACGCAAGCGTGCGGGCGTTGTAAGTACAGATCGTCATCCTAGTCCTTCTCAGTTTGCGCAGCCTGGTTAGGCCCTGAGATTTTAGCAGCCTCTCCGTACTCGTCCTTCCCATCGGTAGATACATACTTTTGTACTTTTCTTGGCTGATGAGGTTCTACTGTTGTTGCTAGTGGTGTATCACGGAGAAACGGTAATGTAAACGAAGCGGGGCGTGCACTTCTAGTCGAGATTCTTGGTTCAAATCACGGCCATACCAAGCCTTCTAACTCTTCGAGGTCAGTAAATTGGCGCCATATCTATAAGGTAAGCATAAAACTGTGAACATTTATTGTCATGGAGTTATCCAAGGAAGTTAACCTTGTTTCCTAACTTGCGTTGGTTTAATGTGAATTCAGCTGTGTAAGGCCTATGTTATACTTCGGGGACGCGTCGTCGACGTCACTAATGCTGTGTTGTGCGGCTGCTACGCACTGCGTAGCTGTCCGCGCAACACAGCATTAGTGACGTCGCCGAAGTACAACATAGGCCTTACACTTCCGTCTCCGACGTCATCCAAGTGTAGTAGAAAATGCGCTTCGATGGAGTATTTTGATTGTGGGTTGATTTTTCGTTCGCGGTAGTACCATCATCCCCACAGGACTTCGAATTACGAAGCCGAGAAGTGCAAAAACGCCCGTCTTGCGGACATCAACAGTGCCATTTCTACTCTCAGCGTTCTTCAATGGTTAGTCTCACAACCATTGCCTAATGCTGTGCGAAAGTCCGTTCAGTTTGCTGGAACACTAAGTGTTTTGGGGGGGGGGAGTGGGAGCTTAATCCTTATGTTCCATTCCCTTTGTCACCCTCCTCGCTTTTCTGCCCTTCTCACTCTTTTTATTCGCGTTTTCTAGGCCTTTTCGCCTCCTTGCAGAGCAGGTAACGCAAAACTGTGACGAAAACTGAGAACGTGAAGAGAACGGTGAAGAATTGTGGGAAGCTCAGCCAAAATACAAAAGACGGACTTGAAACAGAAAAATACGAAACGGCGGTAGAGAAACTGATTTAATTAAGTAGTGTTTCCTCGCTTTCTGAAATGATACTGCAAGCCTCTACGAAGAGCTTTTTCGAAATGCAATTTACATTAATTAAGAGTTAAATTTTCCTGTGAATTCGGAAATTCCGCGTAAATTTAACTTCGATGCGATTTAGCGAAAAAGGCCTTTGCTAAACTCCAATAAAGAAATTTAAAGAAAATGTTGGTAAATTGGTAAATTGGTAAATCGGTAAATCGGTAAATCAATAGTCGTGAAATGCTCAACACTGCAATAAAGAAATTGGAGTAGGTTGCAGTGTTGAGAATCTGTCGACGACGTCTATGACTGGTCGCAGCGTCGGCGACGCGCCGCCGAAGTATAACATATGCCTAACCAGGAACTGCATCTGTTCTTTCTCGAAACCCTCTATCGATTAGACTTTTTTTGAGGAATTGCTTCTGGCGAAATTGGGACTGTCGAAATCGTCTTGTCATACGCTTGCCTTCCAGGGAATACGAGCGACAGCACCGCGATCGCAGTCCCGACCGATCTGTCCACCGTGAATCCCGAGACTTTGAACATCAGCGAGACAACCGTTGGAAACAGCACGATTACGACGAGCGCCCTCGCAGTCAGGCTTACTCCGACCGTGATAGCCAAATGAGTGAGAATCGTGGAAGGAGGGCAAACCCAAGAAACTTCGACGCTGAAAAAGAGGACCGCCGAAGATACCCCCGCAACAACGGCGGTGGCAGCAGAGGTCGTGGCAGTTCTTACGATAGAGGAAGCGACAGCTCGCGCGGTAGCAGAGGTGGAAAATGGCGCGATAACCGCAGATCTGGGTGAGTTTTCCTAAGGTTAAGGTTAACAATTTATAGAGCAAGCTAGGGCGCGACATTAATTGCTGTCTGTCATAGGCATTCTGGATATAACAAGTCGCGTGGTCCTCGCGGAGAATTCGGCGGAAGAGTGGCCGAAAATGACTGGGAAGAGGAAAGGCGAGCCATGAGTGGATTAAGATTGGATGACGGTGAAGGTCGTATTTTTTCTTGTGACATGATATTTATTCATGTTTGTATTCTTAATTTATTAGATGGAAGAAAGATTTTTCAGGCGATATTGCCGGTGTCGACATGAAGATGGAAGCTGGTGACTCTAAAATGGCTAATGGCGAGGTTGGAATGCTTCGCTAAGATGCATGCATCAATAATTACGAATTCCTTAATAGTTGTATTAAGGGAAGTTTCCTTTAAGGTGCCGTCGAATTCAGGCAGGAACTCCAGCAAAGGTGAGCTTTTCAAAGCACTCGATGACGGAGTATCGCCTAGCGAGAAGGTTACTGCTGCAGCTGAAGAGTCGAAGAACTCGGATACCGAAAGTGACTGTGGTGAGTTGCGTATAAAGCTGATTTCAACAATCCAAAATGGCGTTTTAAACACATGTGTTGGTTTTGTGGGAGAGTCGATTTAGTCAAGCGGTTGCCAGCAAAGTCTGCAATAGTCCCTTCCGTTTCCAGGATATCCCAGTACCCAGTACCCATTTTCTCCTCAAGATCGTCGGTCTGTGGTTCAATTCCATGATGTTGAAGTTGTGCCTCCTGTCTTCTTGGGTCCTTTTGACATTTGAAGCCAGCTCAGTCACATTTTATGATGTCAGCTGGATTGGTATAGACGAGGGGTAATTATTGTGAAGCGAAATTTTTTCCAAGGGGTGCACAAATTTAAACCTTAATTTAACCACAAGAAAACAAACTAGCTGTTGCCTATCTCGAACAAGGATATAATGGGATCTAATAACCTTTTATTTTATTGGCTGGTTGGTCCTAACAAGGGGGGGGGGTCGCTGAGCTCGGTCTGAAGATTCTGAACGAGACCTATATGTTCCTATGGGGCACCATAGGAACATATAGGTCTCGTTAAACTTGTACTCACTTCACCGTAGAGGACGAGAAACATATTCGCTCAAAGTTTGCCGAAGGTTTTATTTGGAATACTGCTCACCAATCTGGCAACCTTTTTCGGTGAAACGATAGATTGTAGTAGGCTATGATTGGTACGTTAAAGTAAAGGGGTGAGCGCAGAATAACCTTCACTGCTGTGTTTCACGACTTAAGTAAAAGATAGCTTGAAAAAGTATTTCGCCCAGACATCACCCACGAGGGTTCCCTGGGGTGCTGATCACGGATATGATGTTTATTTTTGAAACCTCGGTCGCCTAGTGCAGGTTACGGTAGGCATCAGGGGTGCACATTTAACGGTTAACGAATTAACGACATTTTTTCGTTAAAATCTGGCTTAACGACTTGACGGAGATTTTTAGAAGTTTGACGGAATTTTTAACGGGATTTTTTCTCAGTGAGTTTCTCACGTTTCCCCTTAGTTTGCTCCAATGTTGCAGATAACATTCTCACGATAAGGACTGTTCCTGAAAAAAAGTATTGAAATAAGCAAGAATATCTTAATGTTTTCATGAATTTGACTGAATTTTGGCAATAGTGCATTTTGGGGGTGCGTGCAACGCAGTCGGAAGAGGTGCCCGCTTTCTGTGCACCCGATTCCAGATTCCTGGTTCGGATTTCCTGTCCAGGCCAGCCAAGCTTTCCATCCTTCCGTGGTCGGAGAATTGGTACCATACTTGTCTGGGAAGGATAAACCGCTGACTTCTTCGTCGGCTAGCCACCTGAGGTCTTGGTCTCCAAATACGCATTCAAATCCCCCACAATATCCCGTAGAAGTAGAATGCGCAGCGCTTCCCAAAGGAGATTGAGTAACGCCGTCCTTTATCCTTACTATTTTGGTGCTAGACATTTTTTCGCCGAGCCCCCAAGCACGTCAACGAATCACACAAAGATACTGGTCTCATCTCCTGGTAAGTTATGCCTATCCTCACCTGGCATTGATTATCCCAGAATACATTTGCTCGCCACCTGGAACAATCAAGACGGAGAGAATGCATTCGGTCACTGGACGTATTTTAAACGATTTTAGAAAAACGCTAGCAACAGGAAATTTTAGAAAGCTACTTTTTCTGAACGTTAACATGTTGACGACGTGTCACACCTTTTCGGCAGTGTGGGACCGTGTGACATGATGTCGTGTCACGGTCCCGACGTTGCAAAAAATGGATTGGTCCCGAGCACCAGTCACTCAAAGATCAGTCGACAAATACAGTCGACAACGTATTACCATTCCACTGATAGACTTAATTGTATTTTTTATTATTAATTATTAGGTTGTAACGAATTAAATGGCACTGGCTCGCGCCATTTTTTGGCGCGTCTTTACGCGTTTAATCAAGAACAAACCGTAACACGTGGCATATCATTTAGACGCGCAAACTTTGCTCTACCGGTGAGTACCAAATTTTCTATGTAAAAGTTGGAAAACTTTAGAGTTTTATTGACTTTTTTGCAGATGGACAAAAGGGTAATCCGAGGCATTTACTTGTATGAATTCAAGCTGGGCACTACAGCTAAGGAGGCGGACGAGAAGATCAGCGCCGCATTCGGTCAAGGATGTTCCACAATTCGGACGGCGTATCGTTGGTATCAGAAGTTCCGGAATGGAGATGAGAGCTTGGAAGAACATGAAGGTCGTGGGAGGCATAGTGATGTTGATGAGGACAAGCTGAGAGATGTGGTAGAGGAAGATCCACACAAAGGTACTAGGGAGATAGCGAAGGTTCTTGGCGTCAGTCACAACACAGCTGCCCGGCATCTGAAGGAAATCGGAAAGACCAAAAAGCTGGAAAGATGGGTGCCTCACGAGCCGTCTGAGGAGCAAAGAAACCGACGATATGAGATCTCGTCCGCACTGCTTCTACGGAACGAAACGGGCTCATTCCTTGATCGCATCGTAACCTGTGACGAGAAATGGATAATGTACGACAACAGGCGACGATCGGCACAGTGGGTGGACAACGATGAGAGCCCCAAGGTATTTGCGAAGCCGGAATTGCACCAAAAGAAAGTAATGGTGACAGTATGTGGTGTTCGCTGGGAATTATTCACCACAGCTTCCTCCCTCCTGGTGAATCCATCACGGCAGAGAAGTACTGCATTGAAATTGAAGAAATGATGAAAAAGTTGAAGGATATCCGGCCGGCCTTGGTAAACCGAAGGCGAGTTCTCCTTCTGCACGACAATGCTCGCCCCCATGTAGCACGAATGACGTTGCAGAAATTGAATGAGCTGAGCATTGAAACTCTACCACATCCTCCGTTTTCTCCCGACCTCTCCCCAACAGACTACCATTTCTTCAAGCATCTTGGCGACTTCTTGGTAGGGAAAATATTCAAATACCAACAGGATGCCGAAAGTGCCTTCGAAGATTTCGTCAATTCCAGGACTTCTGATTTTTATGCTACTGATATAAAAAAGCTTGTGTCACGTTGGCAAAGATGTGTAGAATCAGAAGGTTTTTATTCGATTAATAAACTTGCCTACAAGCCGAGATATCAACTGTTTAAATTTACTGTAGTTCAGTGCCATTTATTTCGTTACAACCTAATATTCCTGTAATTAATGGGTTGGTGCTCGCATCGACATTGTATATGCTCGTAGAACAGTCACAAAAAAGAGTTTCGCAATTAACTAGGAAAGGAGGGAACTCCGGATTCTACCTGGTCGCACATTTTAAAATGCCTTGTCGACGATCATCTTAAATAATAATTCCATAGCCGTCCTTATTCCACACCTTGTAGATAATTTGTTGCTGAAGGTTTGTTTATTTTTCTGTGTTTGTTGATATTGAATGATTTATTTTACATTGCAGTGTTGCACTCCATTCCTTAAACTTTAGCTGTTAACCTCTTGAATTTGAAACCTGTAAGGTTTTCCTTGATTTTTTTCACTTGAAATTATGGTTTGTAGCCAATTGAATTGTTTAACAAAATGTAACGATTTACCGGAAATTTAACGCAATGTTTCGTAAAAAAATTTAACGCACAGAGTTTTGTGTGCACTCCCGGTAGGTATGGGTGAGTAATGCTGTCTAAGTTAGTATAATAGAATCGCTCCCTTCATCGGTGTGGGCAGGCATATCTTTCAACCATCGAGTTTGAATTCGAAGGTGGTGGACGAAAAATTGATAATTTAGAGAAAGGGTGGCAGATTCGTTGTCAACAGCTAAAATGATACCCATACGCAAAGTATGGGCGAAATCGGTGGTCATGACTCCCCACCTGGTTCACCGCAACCCAGTAATTCGGTACTCAACCGAAAGCAAAATATACAGTTCATTTGCAAAAAGAGTACGAAACCACCTATCAGTTCGCAACTCCCACCAAGGGAATTTGACCCTCGATACCCCAGTCACAGTCGTGGCGAATGAATCACGTTAATGTACCCTGCAAAATTCTTCTCGGAATTCAGGAAAAGGAAATTATCAAATCGCTGTGATCTAACTATTGTTGAAGCTCCAGATCTTTTGTAGTTTAATTTTTGAGCACGACAAGAACCCTTCAGGCGTCACTTTTGCCGTCAAGCAGTGAAGTGACCGTTTTTTCTCATTTTTGGGCCCATCAAAGGCATTTAGCAAAGAGAGTTCTGTAATCATCGTCTGGTGCCCTACAAGACTATATAGGTCTCGTTCACAGTCTCCGGACCGTGCTACAGCAGTGGCCGCGTTTGGCCTATGTTATACTTCGGCGACGCTGTTATCGGCGACGTCGGCGGCAGTGTTGAGCGAGTCCTACGCAGTGCGTAGCAGCCCATGCAACGCGGTCGTTGACGTCGCCTACAACAGTGTCGCCGAATATAACATAGGCCTTAGTGAGCCATTTGCATTTGAGCCTGACCATCTTACACATGTGTCGAGCCTGTTCAAGTGAATAATGCCTAATTGTTTGCAGATAGATCGCGGCCCGAACGCGAAACAAAGTCGGCGAGCGGAGAAGCCGCAAGCCTGCCAAATGGGTGCTGCATGATCGCTCCCAAGATAGCTCCAGCTACCAGAAAAGGGAAGGAACGGGTACGCTCATCTCTTAATCAGAGAGTTCTTCAATGTGCACGACTGTGTTAAGCTGAAAATATCTCCGTATGTCATGCGTAGTCAAAGATGAATAGTGGATTGTTTCTTTTTCATTTCATTTCTTTTATTTGTGCCAGTGCAGCCCCAAGATAACAAATGGGTAACAAAAGAGCAAGGAAATTGGCATTAGACCGAAAGTAAAGGCTGAAAAAATTGTTGTTCAGGTGGAACTGCTGACGAACTTCTGGGAAGTCCACGTGGAGAGCAAAATAGTCTATCGCTACGATGTCGCAATGTTTCTGGGTACACCAGTGAACGAAAGAGCTGTTGACTGCTTGCGCGGACCTCGTGACGAGTATGTTTGTTCTTTTGTTCCCAGATCGTGTTGCGGCAGCCGACGAAGGAGTCTGTTGGTTGAGTAGGCTTGGCGCAGGCGTTCCTGTATGAATTTTTTCTATGAAGGTAGTTGCTCGGATTATAGTGAGACTTCCCAACCTATCTCTTTTTGAAACTTCGGCGTGGTGAGGTATATGCGTGTCAGTATCTTGTGCCACGCAAGGTTTGTAGGTGTATCTTTATTAGCGGCTTGATGTTTCGACTTTCTGTCGTCTTCGGAGGCGTAAAAGTGGAGCACAGGTTTACGTTGCGCTGTTCTCCACCAAGCGCCCAACTGCCCTAGCATTTTCGACCCACCCCCAGAACCACTGCGGATAGCCAAAATGAACGAAACGAACTCACGCGTAGGATCCACAGCGGGCTGATGATCGCCCTCGTTAAATGACCGGTAGAGGCGAATAAGATACACTGAGTGGGAGCTGTCGCCGACCGCCCATTTAAGGCCTCCGCACACTTCTGCGGCAACGCGGCAGCCTTATCTATATCTATCAGTATCCATAAGTATAGTCCAGAGACATCGAGCTAGCTGTTGATGTGCCGCCAACGCGGCTGTTGCAGTAATTATTCAAGGCATTATTGCTGCTGTAGCCGCTTTGTCATGGAAACTGATAATGATGTGATGATGATAATGATAATGAAACAGCATTGGCGATGGAGTAGGGTGGCAAAGCTGAGGATGAGTGCCTCTTACGCGCCAGTCTTGCCCCTCACGAGGCAGTTTTGCTGCCTGTCGCATGCTGCGTTGCCGCAAATGTGTGGGGAGGCAGGATGCCTTTAGAGTTCGCAGTGAGGCACAAACGGCAGAAGGTCACCCTTGACAGAGGGGCACTTATTTCGGATGTTCATTACTGGACTTCTTGTGAAATCAAGAGCTCCAACGCCTTCCTAGCCGAGATGTCTCCTTCAAGAGCACGAGTGGACATGCACGAGCAGAGTAGGGAACTTCGCTCATACAGATAGTGATTGGCCCTTGGTCGGTGACTCATTAAAAATACATGACTTTGTATTTTCCGCACCACTTATCCTTAGCACTTATCGGGTAGAATTCTTTGTTGTCGAAACTCCGTAATAGTCGCCTCTTCGAAGAGTTGACTTGGGTGATAACAGGGGACACAACGGCACCTCCTCCCAGTTCGCTCCACAAGGCCTCCGCTGGTGTCCTAACCATCAAAATTGCGGCATTCTGATATGTGAACAGAATATAAACAGTGACACTTATGTAAAGCGCCTGTTTAATTGGAATTTTGCCCTCAGCCTTGAACGCCGCATGCAAACGTTGTGACGATTCTTTTTAGCTCCGCCTCTGTATCCAGGCGAAGGTTGTGCCTGAATGCACTGAGATTTGCACTCGAAACCTACCGTATCGTACGAGAGGGAACTGCAATCATTCACGATGGTGCTGGCATGCTGTTCTCGTCGGAGGACCTGTCAGCTGCTTTGAAAGAGGTAGTTGGAAGTGTTCTATTTGTGCGAGAACACTTGGATACGTATTGGTTTCACTATACAACTTCCAGCGGAATGGTGTCCTAACCATCAGCATTGAAGTTCTGCCGGTGCATATTAGAAGATTAATTCAACGCGTTGATGTCAACAGCATCACTATTGAAGTGGGACCTTGTCGGGACGCAGCTGCTTCATTCGACATGGCGAATTTATCTTCTCAGGTTGGATTTCTTGTGAACACGTTGACAACGAGAGCCATTTTCGTGTGTCTGGCGCGTGGCGCGAAGCGCGCCGCACAAATGTGACACGACATGTAGTGACCCAAACTTGATCTGGGGATAAATATGGGATTCCAAATACGATGCTAATGTTAGTCCCAACTGTTACGGTCGGTTATCCCTCCACCACGTCGACAATTAGGGGGTCGTATCAGTCGAACTTTGTCCGCACGTTGAGAGGTTATTTAGGGTGTCACGAATCTCACATTCTCGTTTCGGAGTTCGGTCAACTACGCTAGGATGCGATAAGTAGCTTTACGAAGGGTGGTAAAAGAGACGGGTGGAACGGGTCCGATGTAGCCAAAACTTCGTCTAGGAGGTTATTTTAGTGCTCATGACGAATCAGACGTCCTTTTTTGAAACTTCAGCCAACTAGAGAGGGTACGTTGTGATAGGCATGGGTATGGCTCACCAGCGCATTCCCACCGTCACATACCCTGGCGAGGGCAGAGAAGGAGAATTCGAAAGAGATAGGGAAACGAAGGAAGCTGCTAAGAAGAAAAACAATGATCGGAGATTATTACGAAAGTGAAATTGAATGTTTGTCTAAAAAGCGGAGGTAAGATTTGTTTCCAGCTTCTCAAGTAACTTCTCCTACGAGATTGGGTAAAGTCAGGTCCAGATACGACCATTGATTAAGAAGGAAACCGGCAGTAATCTTGCAAAAGGACATCGGCATCGTGTTCAGCATCCTAAATACCTCTCTGGACGAAGTTTGGATGGACCGAATATGATTCTTATTAAAGTAATACACCGTCGCGCACCGTTAAGCGACATTGTCGTCAACGTGTTAAAAAGGAAAGCACGGTTTCCGCATACTATAAGCCGTAGAGTCGAGTATTTATTTGAACAAGGTATTAGCATTAAGAACTGCGTTCTTTGATGTGTGTTGTTTTCAGACGAATCGAAACTTAGCCAGCATCGATCGTTCGTGGAAGCAGTTTTATGAGCTGTTAACTAGCCAAGATGCCGTGGCAAGGTATCGTTTTAGCTTGCAATAGAAACACAGAATGTATGAACGTTATAACGAATTGATAAATTATGGTGATTCCAACTTTGACAAACGGAAATCAGGCCCTCCCTTCAAGTGATATTTTGTCAAGTCATAAGAAGGGCATGCAAACCCTTTCAAGAGCCTCGGAAGCTTCTGGTGGTGAGCCGATTGATAAACCATTGCCCTGTTCTTTCAAACACGAGTACAATCAGCTCCTCATCCCCGTAGGTGGGGAAGACTTCTGTCTGGTGGGTCGAGTTGATATAAAATCGACTTGTATAGTGGACGGGACTGTAACTTACTGCCAAGGGCGAATAACAGCGTGTTTCTATGACTGGAGTTTGAGATCATTCCCACCGTTCCTTATCTATTCGTCAGTGATGCTTTCTACTTTTACCACTGTGAGACGTTCTCCTAGTGCACGTTCGGGCATAGCTCCATTCCTTTCCGATTAGTTCGTCCATTGAATGATGATGGCTTTAGTGAACGTTTCACTCAATTCGGTGCTGGATGTCTCTACTGCCAATCAAGCTTCGAGGAAGTAGGACATGGCTTTCAGAGGTTCTTTGGCGCTCAGAAGGGCATCAGGTACGCGAGTTGCCTCTCCTCTGGAGCCCTTCGACTTGTGTGGTTTCCTTTGATGGGTCGATTTTATATTATATTACTTTTATTTCGCTTTCTAGATTCATTGAAGGGAATCGACCCGGGCCGAATAATGTCGTTGCAGCGTTACTACTAGATCGTGAGTACCATTTTCTCGATTTAAACTGACAAGGAACGTCTGCGAACATACCCCATCGATTCTCAGCAAGACTAGGTCGTGTAAGGCACCTAACAAGGGGCACAGGGGCGAAGTTCATTTTTGCTCCGGGCCACTGTGTGGTCCAAAAATGACAAAAAGGTATCGCTGGGTTGATAAAGCAGAACGACGCCTATTGGCCTTGTCGTGCTAAAAAAATTAACTTAAAAGGTATGGAGCTTCAACAACAGTTAAGTCATTGCGATCCGATAATTTACTAAGTTTCCAAAAAGAAGCTGCAGAACACGTCAAGCGATCCACTCGCAACGACTGGATGGACGAGTGGATAGCGCTGTGGGCTTACAGAAAGGGGGTTGAGGGTTCGACTCCTTTTTTGAAATTTTCGAATTGCTAGGTGAGCTCTTTCCGTTTTTGCGAATAAAGGGACATTTTGGCTTCGGTAAGATACGTATTATTGGGTAACGGTGAATACTGGTGACGAGGCCATGACCACTGATTTCGCCCATACTTCGCCTGGGCATTATTTAAGCTGCTGACCACTAATCTGGCACTATTTGTTCTAAATCGTCAAATTTTCGTCTCTCTTTTACTTTCCATTCCAAAGTCGAATGTTGAAAAAAAGTCTGACCACACGGGTGGAAAATCGATTATACTGACGTAGGCAGCTTTTCTCGGCCATACCTACCTGTCGTAAAAATTTTGAAATTTTAAAATTGCATATCATATCCGAGATGGCACACCAAATAACCCCTGGGGGGGGGGCAGACACTGCCTCCTACAAAGACGGCTAGTGAAAAGTGTGTGGCGGCGACGTCGATCGCGCAGAAGAAGGCAAGAGACATGAGATGAAAATGAGACAAGTCTGATACCTTGTAGGGAAGTGGGAGTGGTTGTTAACAAAGTGTGGGCGGAACGAGAGTCAACCTATTTCGAATGAGTGAAGGGAAGCGGTCAACGATCTGGTGAGGGAAATTCAGAACAAGAACTGGGACGGGTTTATCAACTAGAAGCTTCGGAAGCAAGTGTTCTAAGTTTCTATTGGGGGGATGAGCAAAATCTTGAATACTCCGCTTACATTCTCTAAATTGATATTTGATTACATTACACTTTACAAGAAAAAACTGGGCGTATGTTAATCGTATGTCTGGGAATTGTATAAAACTCCTACTCGAACTACAACATTAATGTAGGAAAAGTCGCAAGAATGGGGAAAAAGTGCGATCGAGATAAGATTTTGACTCGGTGGGTGGAGAGTAATCTTATAAAGGAGAAAACACGGTAAAATAGCGACCAAAGAGAGCCTTTGATGATAAAGGCGTCTTTTCCACGGCTTCTCTATAGTGTCACATCCCTTCCACGGTTCGTTTCTAGTTGAAAAGCTTGAACACCTCCAAAATTTCGTGCTCCGCTGCTAACCATGCGTCAACAAGCGCACGTCCGCGTTTCAGCGCCCGTAAACGTAACCGACGCCGCGGTGGGAGTGTAACAGGCCCCTGGTGGAAGGAGGTTCATTTCCCTAGCGGCCTTTAGCTAAGCACAGGTCTTGTATTCAATTAGTTTCCTAAATCTGTCGCATTTAGGTAAAAGTGTGAATTTGAATGTTTAACAGTTTTACCGGCAAATGTCGCGAAGGTGAGCAGCATTGGTAGGTGGAAGCGCGCCGGTCAATAACCGAGCAGAGCAGAGACCGAACACATGCCAGCCGATCAGGGTACGGGCTGTACACGCACTCTTTGAATGACACGCCTACTCAATGCGGTCTGATTGGATGGGCGTTCCCACCTACCAATACTGCCCATGTTCGCGACATATACCGTTTTACCAATGCTCTGATCGTACATTGGCACAACCAGTATGTTTTTCTCTGCAAGTGTGTGATATTTCAGTCTATATCGAATAGGTTTCAGATCGTGTCGGACTGTTCTTCAAGAATCAGGACCTCATGAAAAGCGTTTGCGAAATGGGCGGCATTGAGAGGACGAATCAATTCGATTTCAGCAGCAGCGGTAGGGGCAATGGCATGAATCCCAAATGGAATGAGGTTAATGAGTTCGTGAAAGGTTCGTAGCTCAGCTGCATCAGTGAGTTTTTACAAGCACAGGCTTACTCCTTGTTTTATTCCTTTATATTTCAGGAGTGCGAGTGAGCTACTTCATAGGTTCGACTTCCAACCCAATCAGTTTCGTTGCGACTGGTATCAGCGACAAGCCTATCAAGGATCTAAAATATGTGCTTCCCAACAGGTTGGTTTTCGATTTCGTTATTGTTTGTATGAGTTAAGATTAAGTATAAAGAGACTGTAGGGTGGAAATATGCGCTGAACTAATTCACTCTATTATCTTAACGAAAGGTAATTAGGTATAAAGAGACAGTAAGATGAAAATGCGCTAATTCACTTTATTATCTTAACGAAAGGTAAATTAGTGTGCGGATGCAGCATCGCACCACTAGATAGGCTCCCAGGCGAAACGCCCCTACCCATCTATTGACTGTCGCCACGATTTCTGCTTCCGTATGTTGAAGTTTCAATGTGCTCACCTGTTAAATTGGCAGCGGCGGGAAGGCGGTAGCGTTTTCTTTTCCCACGCAAGGCGGCAACGACTCACAGACGTAGAGAGTACTATGTGTAGTGGAGATGAACCGCTGATGTTATGCGCATCATGAATCGATCGAAGCTTCAATCCGCTCATGTGAAGAGAAGTATTAATTCCATGCGGGATTTGGTAGCGGACTGCATAGGAAGAAAGGTGCACAATTACTCGTCGGCTGGTGTGTAGTGGCAGCATTTAATAGCACAATATTAAACACTGAGTCCACTAATATTTACGGTCGAGATGGTCCGTGGGAAACTTCATTTGTTACTGTTTTTCATATCTACCAAATAATGCAAATAAAATAATACAAATAGTCAGCGCGCGAGAAGTGCGCGCTGTCCCACGCGGCAGTCACTTGAAAATCGCAGGTGTCGTGAAAGGGTTGAGCGCCTACGTGCTGAGGTTGTATGGAATACGCACGAAATTGAAAGCGAATTGCATAGTCATCCTTTGTCCCTTGCTCCTAACTCTTCATTCACTTCACCTGTAGTCTAGTTAGCCGGCACAAGTCGCAGCTAAAGAAGACGCTTAGCCGACGTCTGCTCGACGACAAAACTCCAAAAGGGCTTGGATGAGTTCCGCCTTACTTTACATTAAAATTTAGAAGCATAGTTGAAGCATAGTTGCATTTATACACCCTTATGTGCTCCAGGAATTAACTTGTCGAAATAACACCATCAATGTGCCTTGTAGAGCAAAGGCCGAAGTGAGTGTGCTGGCCAAGTTCTCCGATATTGATGCGCATATCAATCCGAATTGGCCAGCTGTGAAGTGGCGACGTTTCGGAAATCAGGTACAGTACTTCCCAATGGAGCTGCTGAAAGTGGATCCCAACCAGAGAGTACCGCTGGAGAAGCAGATAAATGCTAGATGTGTGAGTAACACTAACTCTTTTGTGTCGCCAACGAAGAGAACGGTAGATGTTTCAGACCCTAAGGGCCGACAAGCCGGATATTCGACTCAATAACATTCACAGGTTACTTGAAGCCCTTAATCTTCACAGTACCGGAGTCCGAAACAGATTCTTAAGAGCGTACGTTTACCCGTTGCTTAGTTTCTATGTAAAGTGCCTTTTAAATCCACAGGTTTCCAGATTTGGAGTCACTGTATCGAGATTGCCGAAGACGGTAGAGGGCTTCCGTCGTGCAGCACCCCAGATTTCATATGCCGGCAACCAGTCCTGCCCGGTCGACAAGATAAGGGTTGGTTATAAGGGTTCTTCCTTTCTTACAAGAAAAGGTGTGCGAGCAGTGAAACTGGCATATCCTTCGGTGTAAGTTTAGGGTTCAGACGGGATCGATACTGAAATTTTGGTATACCATTGGGGAAGTGCACTACACCAACACTTTCAGAGCTACGGGTTTACGTTAAACATTTTAGACATTGGGTGTTGCACGTAATTGAGTTGCCTCTCAGTTTGACAATGTTACATCCTCCTATACTGACAACGCTACGAAGAGGATGCTACTGATTGCTCTCGAAGCGGGTGAATTACAGAAACACCTATGTAGCTGCGATTGACGAGCACTTATCGGTGGAGTTGTAGCATCAAGAAAAGTTCAGAACAGTCGCTGAGACAGTGGTTACGTTATTGCCAGTCCAACAGCGAATAGGATGTCCACTTCCAGGCTAGCACTTGCTATGTTATGTTATGTTTATTACACAGGTGGTTACCTACCCATGTGAGAATACTGAGTAGTAACACGAGGCAGAATCCTCGATAAAACGCCGATATCCAGCACAACTCACAAACACTTCTAACTGGAACAGATTAAAACAAACATAGGACAAAAGGAGAGGAAATTAAGACAGCAAAATAAGACAGAAAAAAGAGAAAATCGAGAAACGTGTGAAGAACTATGTAGATACTAGATATTGAGGTCCTTGTTTATAAGATTTTTGAACGTATGGTAGCTCAATCCGAAAGATCCTTTTTTAGACAGTCTTTCGAAAGTGGCCGCCGTTCGATTAATAAAGTAAAACCTTCTGCAGTTGAGCCTTGCGGCTCTGACCTAGAGTCTCAACGAGCCACCCCTAGTGGACGTGGTTTTGGTTAATACCAAGTTCTCAATTTTAAGACCGCAAGCTCCATGGATGAATTTATGAGGCAAGAGCAAGTTATTGACTTTCCTCCTATGTAACAGTGTTGTTAGGCCCAAATTTGCGTTACGTTCCGTGCTGGATGGAATTGTGTCATACAGGAACCCCATGGCTCTAGTCATCAATTTCCTTGAAAAGCTATTTTGAACTTTCTCCGGTTTTTCAATAGCATTACGTTTATACGGAGAGAAAACAGGGGTACCATACTCCAGTGTAGGCCGTACGTAAGTTTTGTAGGCACGAAGAAGAACCTTTGCGTCTCGTGTTGACAGGGCCCTGAACATTTTTCCTACTGCAGCAGTAGCTCTGTGAGAAATAACATCACAATGTTTATCAAAGCAGAGATCCTTAGAAATTATGAAACCAAGGTCCGTGTATTCATGTACACTGTCAATTTCAACGCCAGCAACGGTATAAGTGTGGTTTTGATTGTTGGACCCTAGATGAAGAACCTTAGTTTTTTCTTTTTTTTCTTTTTTTTCTTCTCTTGGACAAAGGTAGGCCCACTTGCTGCGTTTCTCTTTACGATTCCACTGTTAGGTTTGTCCTTGCAAGCTGCTGAAAAATATTCATTTGTTTATTTATTTTACGCACTAATGAGTTCTTCACAATGGAAAAGAAGTCAACACTCCATGAAGAAAAATCCGTCATCGTTATGTCAAGAACGCAATGAAAAGAACGGAACGTACATAAATCAAAGCAACTACAGTAGAAAGCTGAGGGGTTATGATTGCCTTGTAAGTATTATGAAGCAAATCTGAATGGATGCGAAAAGGGTGGTGTTTCAACGCAACCAGCAGACCAAAACAAGGTCTAGGTCATTCGAAAGATAGTTGAATACTGGTAGCTGTGCAATCTAGCTGCCATGAGCAAGAGAGACGGGGCAACAGGATGTCAAAGTTCAGCTCGTTCACTTATATCCTATGAGATGCTTCAACTGCAAGTACGACATATAGTGGTAGGCGTGGCGGATTTGCGACTGCACGGCGGAAGATTCGGACGCCCGCTATGCGAAAGTTTTGAACAACGTGATAGTTCTCGTAGTGGGCTGATTTGAAGCATATCCTTTGTAAAAGGTGACATCCACTCTAGTACTACTGCCACTAAAACTACTGCGTGAAGTTCCGGGAAGCTATACTGTACACCAGATACATGTTCAAAATGGTCTCACGATCTTGGAGTAGCAAGCGTCATGCATTCTAAGAGGATTGCTTGACGACAGTCGTTATCTTTTAATGTTAATATGTGTATGTGTGTCTGAAAATGGGCAAAAATGATAGGTATAAGTTTATGCGAAGTTAACATTATTTCTCGATGTCATTGCAAGAAAATTGTTTTCAAGCGAGACGGATTTTTAGGGATGTTGTTGTTTTGTCATATGGAAGCTCACTGGACATTCAGTCCCGAATGTTGTCAAACTGTTATCGACCTAATCCGCATCAAGTATTGGAACCGACAAAGATCGCCCTCAGAGTCAGAACCGCTCCCCAACAATCGTCAGTTCTTCTCCATCGTAGCACAGCAACATTCGACTCCTTCGCCATCCTTTGTTTCTCACAGAACAACTTTACTTCGTGCACATTGGTCGCTGTGGAGAAGTTTCGTTAGCAATGACGCCTGCAAGCGTGCTATATCAGGCGGTGTACACCATGTGCAACATAGGTCCCTCGATCAGCTCGGAACGGGACGCATTACATCACTTCAAAGATATTTTAGTTCAAATTAAAAAAAACGGGTTTTGGCATTATTCAATCCAGGACCATTGTGACATAAGTTCCACTCCAGCATGTTATCTTAAGCGCTTTAAATGCACATTTGGCGCAGGGTGATGAGCCGATTGACAGCTAGGTACAAACGAACCCAAGGCGGAATAGTGAGGTCGACTCCTCTACGTGATCCCTACTTTATGCATAGGTGCCTTGATTATAAACGGAATTGTCTTGGTTGTCACTGCATCGGTCGCTTCTAAAGAGTTCGTCTGTATACCTAATTCCAGTACAACTGGCGTCCAGAAAAAGCCAAGTACGTTGAGGGCGGAAAGGTCGACCGAATTCTCATTGTGCACGGTGATGAGCGCTTATTCAGGTAGACATTGAATAGTTACGGTGGAGCTAGACTAGTAATTCATAGTTCTGTATATGAAACGAATCGAGTGGAACGTTTCAGGAACGTGAGGGACTGTTTGCAGAGGACATTCGCTAGTAGAGGAATGCTGTGTGGAAAAGTGCTCAGCATTTTCATTGATTATCGTAACTTGTATGAGTTGGAGGATCGGCTAAGGAAGGTGGGTTGTCGGGGCTGTAACCTTTGTGTTTTATCTACTTGTCTTTGGTTGTGTTATATTACAGAGAAAGCAATATTGTTTGCTTTCATCCTTTGTAATTGTAAAACGCTTGATAGGCAGGTATTGGCTTATCCTACTAGGTGGATGTTTAATTGCTCCCGAAATCTAGGGAAGCTCATGACTGAAACCTTCAACCGCCAGTTCATCCTCGTATCACGGTTGAATCCCAATGTGTTACACGCGGATATCTTTGTGTTGCGGTGGCCACGTGACGGCGTAGGCGTCTTGTTCGATTAACAGAGGGTGGAGTTCGACTCCCACCTACCAAATGATTCTTGATTGTAACCAAAAAATCCTTCCACTAATTTATAAGTTGAGTAAAGCCTCTTTAGGATTGATTTCCTATGAAGGCGTACTCCGACAACACAGAATCTAATTAAGCAAAGTAACATATCCCACCATTTATATAATAGAGGAGGGTTTTTGTCTGTTCGTAATTTTTCGGAACTTCGTAAACTTCGCGGGCTCGATGGTTTAATAACCCAAGTTTGAGGCACGACTTCTCTCTCCGAAGGGGAGCGCCGGGAGGTGAGCAATCGCCGCTGCCGAGGAGGACACGTGAGGCGTTACGAAATAGGCCGGCGCCGCGGCTCTGTCCGCGCACGTGTTGGGTGGCCTCGAACTGGCCCCCTTGAAAGCTCCTGTCCTCGCTACCGTTCAATTAGTGGACCTGCAGTACCCTGCGGTGCTGCTGCAGTTGTGTTGCTGCGGAGTACGGCTCTGCCGCCTGTGTGCTCCGGCCGTGGTCACAGCTCATTCTTTCCTACCTCCGCTGTGTTCGGGATTTTCATATACTATCTTAAGTTCGTTGTGTTGAGCACACGCATCCGTTTCTCCCGACCTTTCATGCTTCCTACTTATCGCTTGGATCCCCATTTTGGTTCATGTGAGTGGCATTTACACTCTCAACCAAATAAAAGCTGTTAATCGAATAAAATCTGCGGTGAACTTTTGGGGAGCACGGCGCGATCTCGTCTTTTATTGCGCTGTATGTTTGCTTCTTAGCTGTGGGCTGTAAGTAAGATTCTCCCATTCGATGTTCGTTGAGTTGAGCGCATGCATCTATTTCTCCCGCCCACCCATGCTTCTTATTTATCGCTTGGGTACTCTTCTAATACGTTGCCATTTTTATTCGATTGATAGCAGAGGTTGAACAACAAATACAACAGTGAGGAACACACATATCTCCACTTTGGTGGCTCATGTAAGTGGCATTTACACTACCAATCAAATAAAAGCTGCGATAAACTTTTGGAATACATGGCGCGATCTCATCTTTTACTGCACTGTATGTTTGCTTTTTAGCTGTAGGTTGTAAGTAAGATTCTCCCATTGGAAGTTCTTTGGGTTGAGCGCATGCATCAGCTTCTCCCGCCCATTCACGCTTCCTATTTATCGCCCTTACATGAACCACCAAAGTGGGGATATGTGCGTTCCTCGCTGTTGTATTTGTTGTTTCACTTCTGCAATCAATCGAATAAAAGTCGCAACGTCTTGGAAGAGTGTCCAATTCGACGTGAACAGTTCGGTCATAGCATTTGAGTTGGATGCTTATCAACCCGTTAGCAGAACGTAGCAGCGTGCAAGTGAATCAATATTTAATGGAACTATGCATTATTCACGAAATTATTTTTAGTACTTCTACATGACTATGACAACAGTTTATAATACTGTTGTGAGACCGAGCGGAGACAATTATTGGAAGATTGAGCAGTGTCAAATATTAAGAAGTCACTGCCTGTAGTGAGTCGTCAACAGCGGAAATCAAGTTCCCGCTCAAACCCCCCAGTTATTGACTACACCAGGCTCTCGTATATAATTCTTCCCGTACGCTCCCTCAAAATCAGCGGCCGGTCAATCAATGGTGCGGGCGTATTTACTGGGGTTACCTGCCGCTTTTTCTACCTGCCCAGGTTCTCCAATTTTCAGCGGTGGGCCAAGACAGGCTAACGAAGAAAGTTGCTGGACCTGTGCTCGGTACGGCTACATTTGTAACCACGACTTGCTTCAGGGTCGTCAATTTTCAGCAGTACTTTGAACAGTTTCCATATTATGCTATGTGCAGAAGAGGATCGTGGCCCGCACACTCCAGTGTCGGCGCTGGTGTGATACACAGAAAGCTTGTCTTGCAAGTAAAATGCTGTCAGAGTAGGGTAGGAGTGGGAGTGGTAAAGGAGAACAGAGCAAAAAATATTGGTGGTGGTTACGTGATCTGTAGATATGTTAGTGCAGTTAATTTGCGAACTATATTCTACGTTAATACTCTGTGTGCACTTCACTATACAGCTTCACTGAGCTGCCTTAAGCTCCAGCAATTTTTGGGGTTTCTCAAAACTGGATTGGTTCGATAAAAGCTGGTCACTCCGTTCCATCTATCTTTAGGAGCGGTGTTCTCTAGTGTTCTTCTTACAGGTGTTCATAGAGACGAAGAAATCTGAGGAGTCGTCTCTCATCTTCTTCATCGACCGACTTGACAATAAATCTCATGGTGATAAGTGTTAACTCTTCGTAGCTGTTTAAATTCTAATGTTTTCTCATTTTGCTGCAGATTTCTTAAAACTGATGGAGCGCAAATACCTGATTCCTACACAGCAGATCACTGCTGAGCTTGCTGAGAGGCTGCCAAGGTGGGTAACGTAGCACCCAGATACGTAGTTATTCGGGATCACTAGCACATCCTGTTAAGGCAGCCTCAGTCCTGCAATTACTTGGTCTCAAAGACTAATCTCAAGATTGGAGGGTTCAACTACGATGTGGTGCCAGAGTCGTTCGCGTGAGTGGAGTCTCTAGGATTAATACCAGTTTAGCTGACCTTCTTACCTCTCAGTAAGGTATTTAATAAGGTATTTAAGGGAGAATATATGGATCGCGAAGGGCAGAACGCTGATAGTCGGCTATGACGTCGCCCACCCAGGAAGACCAACTCGAGATGAACTTATGAACAAAATGCCTCCACTCAGGCCAAGTGTTGTCGGTGTGAGTTATCGTCTAAGAGGTTCTCTTGCAGAAGTCCTTGTGCTCATTTTGTCGTGGAATTTGCAGTTCTCGTTCAACGGCGCTGCACAGCAGCAGATGTTCATCGGAGACTATCACTATCAGACACCGAGACGAGAGAAGGTCGGTACTTCGAACAAATCCGTGTTCACATACACTCAAATCCGTGTCCCCATAACCTTCGGGAATGTTCGGTATCGCAATAGCAGCTTCGCCTTTCGGGCAGTAATATCGTTTAGTTAAATTTTTGAAGGTTTTGAGCATTTCCATGTTGAATGCGGTGTTTCAAAATGTGCTGAAAAACTAGTTAGGTCATCAAGGTAACAGGATGCCTCTTCGTACAAATGATCGTCTGTCTTATGTGACGTAATTATGAGTTGAGCCAAGGTTCATGAATCATCACCTTCTTTTCGAGAAGTGTTGAACTAGAATCTGTTATGGTATCGAATGCTCAGTTATAGGGCTGAAGATACGCTCACCGTTGCTTAAACAACCGAAGCGTTACGCACGAATTTATTAATAGAAGAACGTTGAGCGCGTCCTTGTTTTATGTATCTGATACTTGGACATTGAAGTGGCTCTAATCGATCATGAGCCTAGAGAATCAGTAGCTAACATTTAGATGCGGAAACAAATCATGATTCAAAGTCTCTCCTCCTAGTCATCCGTACAAGCAAATCTAATTGCGACTGAAAGGGTTTTACAACCTCTCCATCGATGGTGTTGATTTGTCCTCAGGGATACCCCTACGAAATAGGAGTCACACTGATATATCAGCCGGTCCACAGATTTTGCAATAAATAGTGTCGATCAGCCAATCTGTGCAGATCGGCTTCATGTGGCGAAAGGCAGAGTTGATCGAATTTGTCCCACGTTTTACTTATTCTGCCATGATTTTTCTTCATTTTCGATCACTCCCCTCAACTAGGAATGCTAGTAATGCTGTTTTGGGTATCGACTCGAGCAATTATCACGACTCGAGGTCATACGGTTGAGAAGCCTGTACACTGCTGCATGTTTTCATTATCCCTGGCATGATTTTTTTATGAGAATATCAGGTGGACCTCTCCCCTCCTTCTACCGACTAAAACCTTGTTACAATAGCTCCGATTACAAAAAAAAAAGATTGTAGAGTCTTGTTGCTCGGTCGTAGAACACTCTCCTCTTTGGAACAGGTTATTGTTATGTGTTTCAACCGGAAAGGCGTTGAGCAAGAATAGATTGACAAGTGAATATGCAGTAAACGCACATATATCATGAGGCTTTGTGTGTTAGGTTGAGAGAGAGGTGCTCAATGCTCGATTCAAATGGATGCTCGACCTGTTCACGAGAAATCGCAAAGTATGGCCGGAGAGCGTTGTTATCACACGCGACGGCGTGTCGGAAGGCCAGTACAGAATGGTAGGTTACAACTACTCTCGGTTTCACCTATACTACGAGTTGAATTTGCATCAGGTAATCGAAGAGGAATTGTCTGCGATCAGAGAGGCATGCGAAGAGTTTGGGAACGTTCGCGGTCGCGAAGCGTGGAGCCCACGTTTTACAGTAGCTGTGGCGACGAAGCGTCACAATGCGCGATTTTTTTCTGAGAACAGAGGTGAGCTTAAGCCTAATGCATCAAGATTTATGACACTGTGTTCGGTTAGGCTCTAGGCTGCTATAATGCTGTCGGCTGAAGGCGCCGGTTTTCGCGCAGACTCTGAATCGATTCCGGATTCAGTTTCCGTCCAGACTAAGTTGATCAACAATCCAGTTCGGAGAACTGCTGCCGCCCTTTTGAAGAGAAAAGCACTGCTTTCCCCATTCGATCTATTTTGCATGTACTTGTCCAAGTCAGGTGTTTTTAAAAGGGGCCGCTTGATATTCCGTTAGCGTAAAGTGCGCTCCGTACTACCAAATGCTGCATCAAAGGCTACTAATTCACTGTGCATTTAAAATTTTTGCGAAGTATTCCAGCTGGCTTCTTGTGAATGCCTGTGAGCACGTGGTAATATTAGCGCAATGGAAGATTGGGGATGGGCCTGAGTTGATCGCTCGCTGCCACAGGGAGTAGTAGCCTATCGTGGGTGCAGTCTATGAAGTTTGGATCATTGATATCGGAAGGAATTGCGTTCCGTTGCCTAAGCGACTTTTTGGAAATGTACTCGCCGTGGCTGAAGCATGTTTTGTGTAGCGCAAGAGAGCGGGGTTTCCCGAGGCCTTGTTCGGAAGCTGCAGCTCCAGACGCTCAGATGAAAATTATTGAAGACTGTGGCAGTGGTTTCACCGTAGACTTTTTCTGTTTCAATCACTTTGTGCAGTTGTGGTTTCTGATACACTGTATCCAGCTGGAGTTAACAGTTCTCTCTCGTTATAACGCGTTTGAAGGGACCCGAGAAAATCCGCATTATAACGGGTCTCGTCCTAACCGGAGCTGAGCTTTTTAGACTAATTTTCGCGTAAATTTATTTAGAATCGCATACAATGGCTAAACGTAGCTGTAGTAATGAAATGTGTGACCATGAGGAGAGTGTGAAGGCAAGGAACATCTTTAGATTATTGATGAAGTCCTGCCCTCAGAGATTTTGCTATATGCATAAGTATGACAGATGTGCGAGGAATAACGAGTACCAGAGGAAAGAAGTGATCAACAACACAACTGTGTGACCTGATGTGACAATATCTTTTGTCACCATCAAAACTATCGCGCCAGGCGGGTCATGGACTCGCACTTTTTACCTTCCAGGCAGGATGTTAGCCCATCACACTGTCAGCGCTGTTAAATCGCCATATCCTCGTCGCGGTGGCCTCTCAGCACTCTTCCACGTTGTCGGGTGTTGCACATGATCAAACATCGTTGTTGCAGTAATTCTGTCCGGAATGCAGAGGGTGAAGGTACAAGTCCTGCATGGCGCGAGAGTTCTGATGAAAACATGTGACTGCACGTAGCCTCTATGGCAACTGCTCTAGGCAAAACAAATTTGTAGGGTATTGTTTTGAATAATGTGAGCTTTAATCCACACCTTCTGTCGTTTCTGATAGAGGAAGCCCTCCATTTTACCGCAGCTTCAACACTATCGGGAGTCTTATACCGTGCTCGACATATTGCTGACTATGAACACTTGCGGGCCGCGCACGCATGAAAAGCGTCTACGTGCATCTGATTCATTATCGCACAGGTGCTGGTTGCGACTACGAACGTGGCAGTAGAAGGGTAGGTCGACGGCAGACGCGATCAGCATCTTGCTCGTCTTCAATTTCCGTGTGGGACCGGAACTGAGCCCAGGTCGCGTTATAACGGGAGTCATTTTGAACGCAGAGCTCCTCCCGAAACCGCGCTATATCGGGCAGCGTTCTTATCTTGCGTGAATATTGAGCCCAGGCTGCTCGGGGTTGGGATTTGGGCGAGATTTGCGCGTTTGCGCGACACAGGTCGACTCGTCAGACCGGGGTTTCGGCATGAGACAGACTGGGGTTTTGGCATGCTTCTGGAAAGGGCGGAAGTGCTAACTTCTCAGGTGGCCTTCAGTAAGTAGCATACAAACATACAAATACGATAAGCACGAAACCAAACTTCAGCCACGAGATATATGGACACGGCATGGGGTGTTATATATATATATATATATATATATATATATATATATATATATATATATATATATATATATATATATATATATTTGACGCATAGTGGGGTTGAGGCACTATGACGGAAATCATTGAGTGTAGCGATGAAATGTCCTTCAACCATGCGCTTAGAAGCGTAGTAAATCTCTTGTCAATTACCATTTTACCGCCACACAGAAGCTTGTTGCGCCCAACCTTTCCTCACACCCACTGTGAATCGGACCAAATTATCCGTAGTCGTAGAAGCTGGAGGAACTGCTAACGGCGTGATGAAGTTAAGAGCCCACTGGCTCTGTGGTAATAGGCGAGAACGTTCTCGTGGCGCCACTTAGAAGAACCAAGGCGACACACTAGTTGACGTTACTTTTGAAGTCATTTGGTATAAGAACTGAATTCAGGCCGTATCGAAAATCCAAAGCCGGCTACGGTTGTCGACACGGATGTGGTGCGGAGCAACGTGACGGAGTTTTTCATGCAGAGTCATCATCCCGTCCAGGTGCGAAATGTTTTCTGTTTGGCGCTGTTTTCCTTTAAATGTCTGCTCGCTTCCAACATTTCTTGGAGCAACTCGTATGAGCAGATTTAGGTCTCGTTGTACTTCCGACGCCGAGGGATGTGACGGTGCGTTTAGTGGCCGAATTGACAACTCGCGTATTTCGATCAGTTTGGCCTCTATACATGCCGTCGCGTCGGTCGGCGTTTGTATTTATTAACGGGCCTTGGCTTAAGTTTGGGTGTCAAAAGAATCGGTTCTTATCATTACCTTGCTGTGGTCATCTCCGACCCGTCTTCAAACGCGGACCGAGGAATGTAACTTGTACGCGAGTCAATGGGTGGAAAACCTCAAGGCTATTCCAAAGCAGGAATACGCGAATGGGTAGAGGAGAATACTCAGGAAGAAGCAAGAGCTAAGCGGACAATAACACGAGGTGGATGACGTGTTCTGCATTTCGTAACGTTTAGTAGAATTGGTAAATTACCAACGCTGCCGCTGTCACTGTTTTGGTGAATGAATCACAGAAGGTGACCCTGCGCCTTCTTCTAGGATACCTAGCAGATTATCAGATTGCTATGATCTGATTTTAATTGAACATCCAAACCTTTAGCCGAACCGGCTAGGACATGGTCCATGGGGAGATGCCTGCGAAACTGTCGTTTTGAGCTGAGCTAAACCCGTTCACTCAAGTGCAGGTGACGCGCCCTTCCGTCTGGTCGGCCTATGGAGATCCCGTGCCACATCATATTGTTGTTGGAGTTACCTGGGGCCGGATTCATCAACGACTTACGGCAGTTTAACAGAAATTACAGCCGAAAACGCAGATAACGCAACTTAACAGCAATCGTTATGGTGAAATTTCTGTGAAATTCCCTGCAAAAGATATGCAAGCTCCTTAGCTCTGTAGGATCGTTGTATTGTGAATCCGCTGTTAAATGTTACCGCTATGACGTTGATGAATCTCGCCCCTGGCTGTCGGGTTTACGCTACGGCGTCCGCGGTAATCGACGGAGGCGAAGTTGCGTTCTTCTTCCGCCCTTTACACAGAAGTGTCGCAAATGTAATGTCCGCGACTCCACTAGCTCGTAAGGCAGCCACTGGACTCTCGAGCAAGCCCAGGGGTTGGGGTGGGCGGGCCGGGGGGACGAGAGGGTAGAACGCTCGTCCCCATCGACGCACAGTCGCAAAGCCTGGTGACTGCGAAAAGTATGGGAGGGTGCGTAGACAAGGACGGCATTGATTTAGGCTGAGTTAGCCCGAAGGTCCCGCAAGAGGTGGTATCTAGCGTAAACAAGGCAACCGAAGCGTTTGGTTTGATACGTTCAGCATGTGGGCCTGAAGGGTGGTGGTGTTCATGCAATTGACTGCGTGAAGTTGCGGCACCACACCAGAGAAAATAACACTGCTGCTGAGAGTGGCAAACCTTGAAGAAGAAGCAAGCCTCGTTTCCGAATGTATTCCAGTTTCGAATGTGAATGTTCGACAGTTTTGTGAGAACTGTGGGATTTAGTAGGATAAACTGACTACGGCCCTATGGTTGTGAGATCCAGTTCCTCGACGAACCAGTTGCACGTGCTATTTGTGGTGTACAGGGTGCGCCAAAATTATGGCGACTGCACATGCGCAAACAATTTGACCTTTTATTCGGAGCGTCTGCTTTTTCTCGTGCTCTTATTGTTTTTATTGAGTCAATTAGTTCATGCTTATCTTAGTCAAGCATGACAATAAATCGTTTTTCAAGATAGTGAAACGTTCGTGTCACCGTTCTTAAATCATTGAGCTCTACCGTCAAGGCTTCTCGGCACGCTACATTCACCACCGTCTTGGAGTTCGTCAAAGTATTATGAATAGGTCCATCAGACGCTAAGAAGACCTGGGAACCGCGGATGATAGATCCGGACGGGAAAGACACGTATCTGTGACAACTACGGACAACATTAGGAAGGTACGTGAACGAAAACGCAGGAAGCCGGCGCGCTAGGTCCGCCGGTTGTCGGGAAAATGGGCATCATGGAGACGTCGTTGAGAAGAATCTTCCGTAAACTGGGACTAAAGGCCAACAAGAAGACCCACGTGCACCCTCCTGGACCTTCAAAGAGGAAGGAGTTCCAGTTCACAGAGGAAGAATGCTGCAAGACTGGTGCAAAGGCAACTTTCCGCACTTCATCAGCTTCCACGAGTGGCCAGCCAACTCTCCGGATTTGAATCCGATGGATTACACGGTCTGGCCAGCTCTGGAAGTCAAAGCCTGCGGGAAACCTCACCGCCCCGTGGATCCTTTGAAGGAAGGCGTGGGATGAGCTCAACGCGCCTTACTTGCGTGCCGCCGTCGATGACTTCCCGAAGGGCCTCAAAATCTGTATCGACGCCGATGGAGATATCTTCGAATCTCAATGTTGCGTATAGTTTACAATAGACTGATAAACATTATCGCATCGCTGGTTTCTCGAAAGTACCGTATTCTCTCTTTCGGCGAATTGAATACCTTGTCGCCATAATTTTGGCGCACCCTGTAGAGTTGGGCATGTTGTGTGATATGCATCCAGAGAATATGAATTCGAATCGAAGCTTCTCAGCGAACATTCTTTCCATAAGGAAGCTATTTGGAAATGTTTTACAGGGGACGGCCAAACCGACATCGTATCAGTTGATCGTGGACGAGAATAACATGAATATGGATGAACTTCAGGCGTTGATGTTGGCTTTGACCTTTCATCATCAGGTGGGTCACGAACCTTGTGTTTAAATATGCTCCTTTCATGCTTGCTAAAGAAGTAATGGTGACTCTTCGAGCGTTACTACCAAACTGTTGTCAAGAAAGAAGTAGTGCGGAAATACGTGAAATTTCAACGGAGTTTGTCTACGACAGAGAAGTTGAAAAGTAAGGTTGTTTATAACCTGACCAACTGTCAGCTGGCGCGGCCGAGATGGTCGACTACTAGATAAAGTCTTGCATAGAAGTCGTTCAATCGCAATTATTCAATTTTAGTCGAGTGTTCGATTTTGTTTACTTGTTGTGAGACGCATCCATTGTACATCTTCTTTGTGGTCTCCATGTTCGGTAGTTAACTCTGGCAAAGATCTATAAAGCCAGTTGATACTGATTGACGGACCGATCTTGCCTACTTGTTGAGGGCGCTGGTCGCTGTTTTACGAAACTCGGTGTCGATCTTCCGGCTTCCTCACGAGCGAACTCTTTAGCGACGATTAATTGTGCGCGAACAGGAACAAATGGGCAGATTTTCGCTTTGCACTTATAATAGGACCTCTTGGGGAATTTAGAGTTGTGCACAAAAGAATCGGGGTCTATCATTTTGAGGATTTTGCTGACATTTCATGTTTGTGGCGCGATTAGTTCCTTTGAAAATACAATTTTTGAAGGAAGTTCAATTATGCAACTAGCTCGCTAATAGGGAATCGTGTAGAACTTCATACGTGCAGTAAGCGTAAGCGGTAGGACGTTCACACGTAGACTTTTCAGTTTTTCGACTTGGTTGTCTAAATAAAGAGACCAAAATATTGATCGATTTTCATGCCTATCTTTGCGTTTAGATCTCTGACGCTCCAGTGTCGTTGCCTGAGCCAGTCTATCAAGCCGACGAGTGGGCCAAACGTGGGAAAAGCATCTGGAACGCATACATGTAAGTTTGAAGTGCAGTGTCTAGCTCATATTAAGATGCACCGCTGTGGTCACTTGGCCACTGTCTCCTTCTTGGTCGATCGTTGTGGCCTCATCGCTTAATTATGCCTCGAGGAGGGGCCAGACGGGAAACCTCTTCACTCCCCAATGTTTGCTTGTCGTAGCTTGGAAGGTTTGAACAAGGGATCAATGTTGCCAGCCATTTCTCCCCGAGAGGCTTCCGTACGGTGTTACTACTGTTATATTACGTAAGGTTGCTGGTCGAAAGAAATTTATTTTTGCGCCATTTAGTGATTAGGCGTTGGTGATTAAGCGTACTGATGAACCTTAAAGAAAGAACGCCGTCACGCAGCGATTTTTGAGCTTAGCGACCTTTAGTGGTTGCTAATCACTTACTGTGAAATGCGCTGCGGACTGTACTTTTGCATGTTGTCGTCGAGTTCGTTGATTTCATAATTTTAGAACGACAGCCGGTAGGAAGCGTAATATTCTTCCAAGCTAAATCTAGATACTTCAACAGTGCTCGAGCTCACAGAAAAGATAAGGAGCTCTTTCTGCGCTCAATCACTTCGAAAACGTTCCTGCACAGATCATTCTGAATGATGGTGCAGCTGTGCATTCCACTTTGATGGATTTGCCAGCTTGACTCGAATAAGGTGGTAATGGTAGACACGCTCTGGAACTGGTAGTTTTAGCTTCTCCACGAAAAAGCGTGTAATACTATTATTACAATCAAAGTCTGCGTAGTGGAAAAAAATTTAAACTCAAGTGGTATTCACGGTTCTACTAGGAGATTTTCGAAGAATTTGATTGCAACAGCTGTGCCTAATGTTTCATGTTCATCATAAATATAAAGGTTAATTAAATAGATGTTGCAACAAAAACGTAGTCGTTTAAAAACGGTTGGGACGGAGCAAATTGGTAAAATTTAAAACGCCATTTCCTCATGTGTTACGAATAACGATGGAGTAGTGTTATTCGTACGGCCTGCTTTTGTCTGAGGGGGCTTTTATTCTACCGTCGCAGAGTGGCGCGTGAATTTTAAAGCGCGGCGCGACCACGCCGCCCTACGAAAGCGGCCAGCCGCTGGTCAGCGCGCCCGTCCATTCTGGAGCGATTCGCCGAACATTGTGCCCCAAAATGAGGTGTTTATCAGCGGCGAAGTATAAATACGATGCGGCGCTGCCGAGCGAGGCGAAAAAACGATATCTATGCAATCCATGGTGCGGCGGCGGCGAAAGCAAACTAGTCCATAGTGAGAGCGTTCTGGTCGTGTGAGAAGCTTCGCAGCATACGAAATTCTATTCCTCATTTCTGACAAAGACTATATGAGAATCCTTTTTTTCTGTGTTGTGTAGAGCAGAAGTATTTCTCCTAGACGATAAATAGATGAAGATTAAAAATTCAGAAACTTTGGGCAGATATGTGGAAAACCGCCTCGAGGTTGGCACTATTTACTTTCGGGGCTCTAGAGGTCGAAAAGAGGTCGAAAAAATTCTCCCATACATCACCTAGGGGGTTATTTGGGGTGCTGATCATGAATCTGACATCCGTTTTTGAAATTTCGGCCGATTACGGTGGGTTACGGTAGGTACGCGTGACTAAGGCTGTCGAGGTCAGACTCACCAATTTCGCCCAAACTTCGTCTAGGGGATTGTTTGGTGTACTGATCACTAATCTGACATCCGCTTTTCTTTTTACATTTGAGAACGGTGGATAGGTACGGGTGACTAAAGCTGTCGAGGTCATAATCACCGATTTTGCCCAAATTTTATCAACGTTTCCTTAGAAGCTGATTAGATGGTGCCACTATTGCTATGCAAAGGTAAGATACTTTTCAGGTGTTCTAAAGCGTTCCGTATTGGGCGAAATTTGGGCGAAATCGGTGGCCATATCCTAGTCGCCAGTACCTATCTAACCTACCGTATTCCAGCGTAAATCGGTAAACGTCAGATTCGTGATCAGCACCCCAAACAACCCCCTAGGCGAAGTTTGGGAGAAAATTTTTTTCGACCTCTTCTCGGAGTCCCGAAAGTACAGTAGTGCCCGAAGTTTTTTCTTCTCTTCGAATCGTCGCTCTATCGGAGTTTGCATTTTGCTTCGGAATAGTGTGGTTGGGCTCAGAAAAGGTGTTGCAATATTGTTGTGCTTATTTAGAGTGTCATCGATTTCCACTTTTTTTGCGCAAAATCTCGACTGGGGGGGACCTTCGTGTTAAATTAGAGCGCAATACTTTTGAACAAGCAGTGCTACTACAGTCATGATTGTTGCAAGGAGCTAGTACTAATGGTAACTATACTACACCTCAGTTATTTTAGTGATCATTGCAGTCGACAAATACCTCCTAAAAAGGTCGACTAATTTCGATGCAATACTTTAGTTGGAGATGGCTGGAAGAACTTCATGTACGGCTACTGGATTCGAACTTCGCTGCTGAAGTACGAATCTGCGGTGTCCCTGAATTTCTTCTGAGAAACGAGAGCGTATAGAAACAAAGTGAAACTATTGAGAACCAATCTGTTACTCATATCTATTCTGGGTTTGGAACAACAAGAGCCGAAGGAACGGCCTGCACTGTGCATCCGGGGAAGACGATGCCGCCACTGCTCTCAGCACCTTCATTTTTTCCTCTTTGCTTTAGTTTAGGAGAACAAGGTTTGCGAACACAGTAGATTCGCTCTGGAGAAGCAGTTTGTTTCTAATCTTGTAGCTAAACACTGAACAGCTAACCTATTGCTAAGCTCTTCCTGAATCCCACTTTCTAATGCGTGCTGTACTGTTCCTTCTAGCCTTACGAATCGGTATCGCAAAGAACTCCGACCGGAATTCTGGGGCGGGATTCATCAACAATTAAACCCGTGGGTATGCGGGGTATAAGGGGAAGAGATAAAATAAGACAGGTAGAGATAAGGCAGGAGTCAGAGACGCAGGCTTCATCGTGAGTATCTCTACCCTCTATATCCGCTGGTTAGTTGTTGATGAATTCGGCCCCTGGATGAGTGAAACAATCTATCAGTGCTGTCGCGGCTACCCAGTACCACCCCTATGAAGGCTGGAGCAATTGTTAATACATGGGTGTGTTTCCAGTTACTGGCAAGCACCCATTATATAATCCAACAACTAGGTGGATGCGTTTATCATTGTAGTACACCTGAAACACTGGACTGCTTTTGAGTGTAGTTCCTCGAAAATTTCAACCAGAACCATGAATACTGGTAATGATCCTTACTGCGCTGACTTTGGTGGTAATCGTAGCATTAAATGCACGTTCGCGCAGGAGGTAAGGCTACCCTTCCCAGAGTGCGACTACACATAAGATAAGTGCTGTAGTAGCCTGGCTGGCTTGGTATTTTCTTGCAAAGCACAAGCGCGGCCACAGTGCCGAAAGATCTAGTTGCGTCCAGTTTATCCGCTCTTTGAATGGCAGTGTTGCAGGGAACGCCACCAGCCACTATACATGGAGGAACGTGGGCCATATGCTTCGGTGCCTATCGACTTCGAGGGAATGACCAATAGACTGGCGTTTTGGAATACGAAGCTTGAAGAGCGCCGAGTGAATGCGTGAGGATCCTGGCGAGCTGTTATAGGAAGAATTCTGTGCGGTACGACAAATCTCGTTCTTTGTCCTCACCAACGAAAGTAACAGATGAGAAAGGCGATGTAGTGTAAATAGCTCTTCGAGCTATGCGTGTTTAAGCGAGCAGATCAGAGAGATTGGCAGTCTACGCCTGTCGTTACTACCATCTCTGGCCTTGTTCTATAATCTTTGTCTAAAAAGTGTTGTTTGTTTTTATTTGTTTGTTTGTTTACATGGTTTGAGAAGTAACCAGTGGTGTATTTGATGATGCATGTACTTAGCACTATCTGGGTATCCTGATGTTAGTGTAGCTTCCTATATTTTTTGCTGCTTGTGACTAGCTTTATTCAATACGAGAGGATTACTTGTAGTGTCGCACCTGGTTAGACACATTCGTTATTTCAGATAGTATTAATAAAGATACGTAGATATTGTTCGAGTTTGGGGCGAAGCTCACAACGCTGTCACGGTGAATGCGTTGAGGGGCGCGTGGAAAACGCTAGAACTATGTTATCTGATGCATTAATGACTGTCTTCACACCAGTTCAGACAAAGAGGGAAGTCTGGCCTTCATGGCCAGGTGATGAACAAAAAAAGAGTCGCTGCCGGGTGCTTTGGACATAGTGCCGGGTAACCTTCATAGAGTTTTCTGAGATTGCAGATCGCTGTGGGTGTTAACTAGTCTCATATTCATGCTTGGTAAACACAGAATGCAGTAGGGAGAGTCTTCGAAGGGGAACTTCGAGCAGCTCTTGTGATGATCAAGTAGTTGTGAAAGGCTGGTATAAGACGTTTAGTTCGAAGGATGAGGCACTCGTAAATGTGGCCGAGGAGTCCACTGCTCAGTGTTTAGAACAGTCTCCCTGTTGTGGCACGCTGCGCGACGCTGATCGTGCGTTCATCCTGCTTATGGTCCAGGTGTATGAGGCGTGTGGTAGGGCAGGAAGGACAGTGTAGTCGATGAGGTGGGCACGGAGTCGGGTGTTCTTCGTCTTCTTCACGACGCTCTTGAAAGCTCCCCAAACCGCTCGCTTCCTCCTGCCCAGCTCCGTCGCTAGGTCGTTGGTCACGCGACTCAGATACACTTAGCTGGAGCGTTCGGAGTTTATCGTTCCGTTGAGCGAGAATGGGGCATCAGAAACTTGTCTGTTCCTCATGAACATCGTCTTGGACAGATTCAAATGCAGTCCAACGTTCCCACATACACGATCGAGGGCGGCCAGCATTTGCTCCGTCTGGCTGATGGTGCAGTTGCTGGTCGTCGACCTTCACTCTCATGGGAGTAGTATTGATGAGAATATCGTGTATGTATGGTCGTTGCATATGAAATGACCGATTTTGCTACCCCAATTTCGAATTTTCGTGCCTACGAATGTTCCTTTTTCAGGAATTGTGCACAGTATCTGAAAGCGCGGAATCGCCGCTTATGGCTTTTGTGACATAACTGTCTCCTGCCGAGTTTTTACGTCGTTTTTACAGTATGAATCAACGTGATATTCGGGTGCTCTACTTAGAATGGAAAGGTGGACACAACGACGCGGCGCAGCTGTTGACTTCAACGCTTGAGGAGAATTTAGCTAACAAGGAATGAAAACCGAAGTAGACCGTCATCACTCCTTAACGACGATCAACTCAAAGCCGTGGTGGAGGCGGATCCGCGTTAAACTGGCAGAAAACCAACACAGCAACAGCTTTGACGGCAGCACTTTAAGCGTTGACGGCAGCACTATCAGCGGCCACAAATTTGATCGGATAAGTGAAGGAATAGCATAAATGGACCCCTCACGAAGTGACCGCCGAGCAGATGCTGAAGCGCCACGATACCTGTGTTTCGCTAAGCTGCGCAATCTAAGGGAACCTTTTTCAACAGAATCATCACATGAAAATGACAATCTCCGTCGCTCTGCACAACGCCTGCACAATAGTGAGATTCCCTATGAGGTGCCGAAACCAAGTCTCCATCCAAAAAAGCCCGTGGTGACTGTATGGTGGACATTGGCTGGTATAGTCCATTACAAGTTCCTGAAAGTTGGAGAGACTGTCACTGCGGGGAAGTACTGTGCCGAAATTGAAGGGATGCATGAGAAATTGATTGGAGAACAGCCGGCTTTGGTTAATGGAAGAGGCCCAATCCTACTGCATGATGGCGCGCGTCCGCGCGTTTCAAAATTTATTCTCCAGAAACAGGATGAATTGGGATGCGAAACTCTGCCACACCCAGCATGTTCACCAGATCTGTCCCCTACCGGTTATCTTTTTTTCAGGCACTTAGATCGTCATGTGAAGGATAAAAAATGCAACCAAGACGGTGTCGAAAATGACTTCTTATGTTTTATTAATTGTGTAGTAGTTCTGATTTTCACAGATATGGAATGTCTAAGCCATTGTCGCGTTGGGAAAATTGTATTAATTGTAAATCTGCTGATTTCGATTATTAACGTTGCTTCCAGGCAAAGTTACGATCTGTCAAAATTTTCAGTCAAAATCGGCTATTTTGTAAGCAACGACCTAGTTATAACGCGGTAAGCCTCGTATAAGTAATTAGTATTTCCGCTAATTTCTGACGTTGACACGTCAGAAATTAGCGGAAATTAGTGAATATCTCGGTGTTTTTCGCTATTTTTCGAGCATTTTGCCTATTTTTCGGCTATTTCCCTGGTTTGGCCGATGAACAAGACAGCGTTTTACCCTTCCCAGACAGGTCAGGTGCTAACTCACCGACCCCGGCATAGAAGGCTAGGATCGACTTTAACCTCCCAATTACTGACAAGCCACGGAAGGAGTTCTAAACAAACTTTCGTCAAAGGAGTTTCGTCTGAAACAGTGGCGAAACGAACCTTCCAGATCCCTTTTTAGACATCCCTTGCCTTTGGGGGGGGGGGATGGGATCCGAACCAGGAACCTTCATGTGACAGTCGGCACCTTCTCCTGTATTTCCTCTTCTGTGACTCACTGGGCGTGCAACCCGGATGGAGGTCACTTTTATCGAGTTCTTGGGCAGTAGAAGTCACGAGAATGTGGTAGACAATGGATATGTAGCGCAAGGCTAGAGAATTTCAAGGCTGACAACAATTTTTTCTTCCACCAGGGAGCGAACAAAGTTGCGCAAGAACAGCTGCTGCCTTGATGTGGCCTTGGCAAACTTCAGGGACGCACAAAGCTGTCCCAATGTATCGCGTTTATCAGCTAACAACAGAACAGCAGTCTGAGGGTCAGTACCTGTTAAACGGTGCAACTGACGTCGATTTTGGTCAAATAAAAAGCGCTAACAGACGCAGAGTTAGGGACGACGGAAGTTGGGGCCGTTGGCGGCGTTAGCCTGCCGGGCGCGAGTTGACTGGAAACAGCGATCATGGGGATTACGTCGCTCCTCTGCCCACTGCACCACCACCGCTCGCTCGTCGTCGCGGTTTCCAGCCAATCGAGCCCGCCCTCCGAGCGCAGGCAGAGGGTTGACGCCGCCAACGGCCCAGATTCCGCCATCCCTAACTCTGCGCAGAATTGTATTGGGGTCGAGATATTTGCATCTGTTGTTTTGCAGAGAAAGAGCTGATTCCGCCCATACACGTGGGCCGTTTCGACTTAACGCTGCGACAGTTTCCTGGTAAGACTGGTTTCTGTTATCATTTCGCATGTACACGGTGCGTCAAAATTATGGCGACAGCACATGCACCAACAATTTGACCTCCTATTCGGAGCGTCTGCTTTTTTCTGTGCTTTTATTGTTTCTACTGCATCAATTTGTTTATGGTTATCTCAATCAAGCATGAAAATAAGTTGTTTTTCAAGATTGTGAAACGTTCTTGCCACCGCGCTTCAATCATTGAACTTTACCGTCAAGGCTTCTCGGCACGCGACATTCACCAGCGTCTTGGACTTCATCGAAGTATTCTATATAGATCCATCAGACACTACGAAGACCTGAGAACCAAGATGATAGATACGGACGAAGAAGACACGTTTACGTGGCAACTACGGAAGACATTGTGAAGGTACGTGAACGAGTTCTCAGGTGCCCGGCGCGCTCGGTCCGCCGGATGTCGCGAGAAATGAAGATCAGGGAGAACTATTTGAACCTTCTGAAGGACGAACTGTTATTCTGGGTTAGTGTCTTACTTTGGAAACCGCTCCTGGACCTTCCAACAGGATGGAGCTCCAGCTCACAGGATGAGAATGATGCAGGACTGATACAAAGGCAACTTCCCGTCCTCTATCAGCCTCCACGAGTGGCCAGCCAACTCTCCGGATTTGAATCCGATGGATTAAACCGTCAGGGAAGTTCTGGAAGCCAAAGCCTGCGGGAAACCTCGCCGCTCCGGGGATTCTTTGAAGGAAGCTCTCCAGAAGGCGTGGGATGAGCTCAATGCGCCATATCTGCGTGCCGCCGTTGATGCCTTGCTGAGGCGTCTCAAAGCCTGTATCGACGCCGATGGAGGGATATTCGAATCCCAATGTTGTGTATAGCTCACAATAGACTAATAAACATTGTTTCATCGTTGGTTTTTCGGAAGTGCTGCATTTTCGCTCTCGGCGTTTTGAATAACTTGTCGCCATAATTTTGGCGCACCCTGTATTTTGACGAACTAGTGGTTCTGGGTTTCCTTCCTCTTTTTCAAAAATAAAAATGGCGCTCATGACCATACATAGAATGAGCCAATAAGGACTCTTGTCAGCATTATTCACTGCGCAATCGTCTGAAAGCAAATGATTTAAAGTGATTAAGTCTTTATATATTTTACATGTATTTTTCCTTGATGCCCACCAGGCACTGTAAGATCAAGGATTAATTCGGTGCAGCCGGATATTTCTTCAGTTTCTAGCTTTCTGTGCACCCCGACACCATCATGGACCGCACTCACGAGTCGTCTAGGTTGCGATACAGTTCAATGCTGGAACACGCAGGAACTACAGATGCGGTAGACGCTTTTGGAAGCGTTTGAAATGCGGTGAAGCTGAGAACGAGTCATAAGGAGCTGCATCTCGCCGAGACGTTGCGTCCGCTAAATACGGCTATGGGCTAGACAGCGCACACGGGCACACGACGATGTAAACGCAATTAGTATTTTGCTGTGGAATTCTAACGAGATTCCGTGCTGCCTATTGATCCGACGTCTCAATTGCTCGCGACACGGGCCATCTGGAGCACTTGTGGAGCGACCCCTGCGCCATCATCTCTTTCTGCAGCCACTTCAACTTCGAGTCAGCAATTACTCTTTGCCTTGCTATTCCTACTCATGTCTTGGTCGCGCTGTTATTCGTGACCGTTAAGAAATATGGCTTGCTTTTGGCTTGCCATGACAGCTGAAATGACACTCTTTCAAGACGTAAAGCAGCGCGTTTCACCTTCCTCCCTTATACACGCTTTTTATTAATTAGGTCGCTGCATACGAAATGAAATATGAATGAAATGAAATTGGCGATATTGACTGAAAACGCTGGCGGACCATAACTTTGCCTGGATGGAACATTAATAATCGAAATAAGCACAATTACAATTAATACAATTTTCCCAACGCGACAATGGCTTAGACATTCCATATCTGTGAAAACCATAAGAAGTAATTTTCGACGCCGTCTTGGTTGCTGAATTTTTTATCCTTCGCATGGCGATCTAAATGCTTGAAAAAATTGCAGTCGGTGCGAGAAAGATCTGGTGAATATGCTGGATGTGAAAGAGTTTCGTATCACAATTCACCCAGTTTCTGGACAGCAATTTTTGAAACATGCGGACGCGCTTTGTCATGCAGGAGGATTTCGGGGGACAGTCAGGAGGTACCCGCTCCTGCTGGGGGCGTGCCAGCTTCCTCACATCCCCCTTGCTCACCCACACCCAACCCCCTAGGCTTCATCAAGAGTCTAACGGCTTCCTTACGAAACCTTTGACACACAAAACAAAAGTTTCCGGTCCGCAGAACAGCGGTGTACCTCTTGACGCCACGCCCCCAGCAGGGGCCGGTGTACCTCCTGTCGCGCAGTCGAGGATTTCGATTGTCCAAAACCGGGTGTTTTCAATCAACTTCTTGTGCATCACTTCAATTTCGTCACAGCACTTCTCCGCTGTGAAAGTTTCTCCATTCTTCAGGAACTTGTGATGGACTATACCAGCCATTGTCCACCATACGGTCGCCACGGGCTTTTTTTGGATGGAGACCTGGTTTCGGCATCTCCTTGGGACTCTCATTCTTGTCCGTATAGCTGCGCTTCCTGGGTTCATCTTCCCTTTCGAAGTCCAGGACTGGATGAGTCGTTCCGCCGATTGTTCTTCCTGGACTTCCCGACGAGGGAATCCTCCTTCAAGATTTTCCTGAATCAGTACTCCCATCTCTATTCGGCTTCGGGTGGCTTCCGTAGTACCCTACCGTCAGCACTCTTCACAGTCTTGTCTACTAGAATGCCGAGGTTTAGTCTGTGCTCCCCGAGCTACTCGAACAGAGCGTCCATTTCTGCGTTTTTGGTTTTCGGTCGGCTGCTTTTGCCAGCCTCTTCATCCTCCTGTAGGCTGTGAGATGTTCGAGTGCTGTTAGAGCAAGCCTTGTCCTTCTTCTTCTTCGCAACCTGCATCTCTTCATTCCACAACCATGCCCCCTCAACTCTTCTGGTTGCTCTCTTTGTTTTAGCTGGGAAGTTTAATACTGTTTAGTGCTGAACATGTAATCACTGGACTGGAACATTTTAGAATTAAAAAAAGAAAAACAACTCAGTGGAACCAAGATTAATATGCAGATGTTGGACCTTTCGCGCTGTCATACTGTGCGTTTCAAAAGTTTTGTCTTCAATGATGTCCCAAGCAGTCAATGTCGCTGCCACGTCATTGAACTGTCGGTTATTCTTGTAGGCTCATTGAATCAAGATGAGCCACATGTTCTCCATCGCGTTGCAGTCAGGAAAGCAGGTCGGCAAGTCCGCCACTTGAATGTTGTGACGGTGGAGTCAATCTTTGGTCGACCTGGACACATGGACTGCAGCGATGACCTGCTGCAGAACGTGTGTCTGGCATCTTCTGCCTCTTACGAGAAGCACAACGCTAGACTCCAGTACACCTCAACACTCCAGACTGTCCATGCGACACGACGGAAGGCGAAGCTTCAAGTTTCTGTTGCTGCAGAAGCCGGCCCTTAATAATCAATGTGGCGACCACGTAATCCTTCGCAGGTCTCTCCAGTAATGTCGGTACTCATCAGGACCATTCAGATTAAATTTTTCATCATTATAAACAGGGAAAATTCAATCTGAATGGTCAGGATGGATACAGACATTACTGAAGAGACCTGAGAGAAACCCTCGTGGTCGCCACATAGGAGGCTCGAAGGCGGATCATTAACGAGATGGGCCGGCTTCTTCAGCAGCAGAAACCTAAAGCCTAGTGTCTTCCATCGTCTCTCGTGGACAGTCTGGAGTGTTGAGGTGTACTGGAGTATAGCCTTCTGCTTTTCTTGAGAGACAGAAGATGCCAGACACACGTTCTGCAGCAGGACATCGCTGCAGTCCATGTGTCCAGGTCGACCAAATATTGACTCCACCGTCACAACATTTAAGTGGCGGACTAGCCGGGATCTCTCCTGACTGCAACGCGATGGAGAACATGTGGTTCATCTTGATTCAACGAGCCTACAAGAATAACCGACAGTTCAATGACGTGGCGGCGACATTGACTGCTTGGGACACCATCGAAGACAAAGACATCCAGAAACTTGTCAGCGGCATGTATTAGGTTGTCCCATAAGTCCCCGCCGTTTTTTTTTCAACGATTCACTGCAGATTTCGCCCGCGGTCTCTTGCATAGCTCTGCATAGCTTTCGAAAGAGAATGATTTGCTCTATCAGAACATGTATTGCCTTTCTTTTTTCATCATGAATTTTGTCAATTTTTAGGTCGTTGAAGTGAAAAGTAAAAAAGTGAAAAAGTAGCCATTTGCGCACCTGTCCTCTCCGCTTAGGTTTGTATTTTTTTGCGCTGTTTTCTTACAGCACTTGGAAGACAATGTTCTGTGCTACAAGAATATGTGTTGGTCCTATTTTCTCACTTGACCTTTATTGATTTTTAGGCCATCAAATTGGGAATTCCGACTTTTCCGTCCGAATTTTTACCAAAACTCCGGTTCTGTGGTTAGACTTTTTTGCTTGGTGTTATATGTCGTTTGGAAGAGGATGTCTTGTTCAGTAAGAATTTGTGTCGCGTTTATTGGCTCACGCTGATTTCTGTCGAATATCAACAACTGAAGAAGGAGAAGGAGTTGTTGGTGAAGACGATTTTTCTCTTTTTGGCATTTTGTTGATATTCAATAGAAATCAATAAACACGACACATATTCTTATAGAGCAAGACATTCTCTTTCGAAGGCCATATAACACTACCTCAAAAAGTCCAACCACAGAGCAGGAGCTGTCGGCAAAAATAACCATCCTCCTTCGGACGTCCCAATTTGATGACCTAAAAATCAATAAAGGACAAATGAGCAAATAGCACTAACACATATTCTTGTAGTACAGAACATTGTCTCCCAAATGCTATAAAAACTGCGCAAAAAATTACAAACCTAAGCGGAGAGAACAAGTGCGCAAATGGCTACTTTTTCACTTTTTCACTTTTCACTTCAACGACCTAAAAATTGACAAAATTCATGATGAAGAAAGAAACGCAATACACGTTCTGATAGAGCAAATCATTCTCTTTCAAAAGCTATGCAGCGCTATGCAAGAGACCACCGGCAAAATCTGCAGTGAATCGTTGAAAAAAACGGCGAAGACTTATGGGACAACCTAATATAATAGGATGTGCGACGTTATAAGAAGTAATGGTGGTCCGATTGATTTTTATTTATTTTTATTTTTTTATTTATTTATTTTTTTTATTTTTTTTTATTTTTTCCAGTTTAGCAACAAATTCGTTCTTCGTAAGTGGATACACACTATTTAAACACCAAAACACCAAATTTTTTCAAAAGAGTCTGATTCTCGTGAGAGGCGATAGACTTCTCTGAGAGTGAGTGCCTACCTATTTTCGACTGCGAAGAACCTAGTAGAACTAGTGAGGGCCTGCAGAAATAAACGCGAAACGAGATATGGGCAAATTATGAGGTACACACATACCTTTGAAACGCACTGTACCCTCCCTTTTCCTATTAGTCCTTGAGGCTATATAGTTTACACGAACCTTGACTTCTGATCTACTCTACTTTCTCGAAGTGTCGGCTGTGCTGTCCAGGTTTAAGGGGATGTGACTGCGTCAAGGCGCTCAAAGCTTGTCCTGGTGTCAGAGCTTGACGAGAGCTTGCTATCATACGCCAAAATGCAACGATAGTGTAGCATTGAAGATGTGTCGGAGGCCAGGCGAACACATTCAAGACACCTCTATGTTGCCACCAGGCCCTTGACGTATCCCTCAAGCTTGGGTAATTTAACATTTATACCCTAGACATATTCTACAATATATATATATATATATATATATATATATATATATTCGACACATTGGGGATGAGCAGAATACCTAAACCTAAAAAGACCTAACCAGGATACTATCTCAACGGTAGGTCGGAACGGCGCAAATCCTACTATATATAAAGCAGCAAGCGTGTGTCACTGTGTGTGTGTGTCACTGTGTGTGTCACACCGTCCGTCCGTCCCACTGAGTTGGGGCGCGGCAGCCGAACACGTCGGCGACCGTGCATGGCGAGCCGCAGACGTGCCGAACACGTCGGCGACCGCGCATGGCGAGCCGCAGACGTGCCGAACACGTCGGCGACCGCGCATGGCGAGCTGCAGACGTGCCGAACACGTCGGCGACCGCGCATGGCGAGCCGTAGACGTGCCGAGCACGTCGGCGACCGCGCATGGCGAGCCGTAGACGTGCCAAACACGTCGGCAACCATGCATGGCGAGCCGTAGACGTGCCAAACACGTCGGCAACCATGCATGGCGAGCCGTAGACGTGCCAAACACGTCGGCGACCGCGCATGGCGAGCCGCAGACGTGCCGAACACGTCGGCGACCGCGCATGGCGAGCCGTAGACGTGCCGAACACGTCGGCGACCGCGCATGGCGAGCCGTAGACGTGCCAAACACGTCGGCAACCATGCATGGCGAGCCGTAGACGTGCCTAACACGTCGGCGACCGTGCATGGCGAGCCGTAGACGTGCCGAGCACGTCGGCAACCGTGCATGGCGAGCCGGAGACGTGCCGAACACGTCGGCAACCGTGCCTGGCGATGCCGTAGACGTGCCAAACACGTCGGCAACCCTGCATGGCGTGCCGTAGACGTGCCGAACACGTCGGCGGCACGAAACTTCAGCCCTGGGGGTAATCGAGGTCGCTGAACACGAATCTGAAGTCGACCAATCGATATCGATCGATATTATCGATTTTTTGAGGATTTTGTTCAGGCGGCACGAAACTTCAGCCTTGGGGGTAATCGAGGTCGCTGAACACGAATCTGAAGTCGACCAATCGATATCGATCGATATTATCGATTTTTTGAGGATGGCGTTTAAGCGGCGCGAAACTTCGGCCCTGGGGGTAATCGAGGTCGCTGAACACGAATCTGAAGTCGACCAATCGATATCGATCGATATTATCGATTTTTTGAGGATGACGCTCAAGTGGCGCGAAACTTTGGCCGTGGGGGTAGTCGAGGTCGCTGAACTCGAATCTGAAGTCGACCAATCGATATCGATCGATATTATCGATTTTTTGAGGATGACGCTCAAGTGGCGCGAAACTTTGGCCCTGGGGGTAATCGAGGTCGCTGAACTCGAATTTGAAGTCGACCAATCGATATCGATCGATATTATCGATTTTTTGAGGATGACGTTTAAGTGGCGCGAAACTTTGGCCGTGGGGGTAATCGAGGTCGCTGAACTCGAATTTGAAGTCGACCAATCGATATCGATCGATATTATCGATTTTTTGAGGATGACGCTCAAGTGGCGCGAAACTTTGGCCGTGGGGGTAATCGAGGTCGCTGAACTCGAATTTGAAGTCGACCAATCGATATCGATCGATATTATCGATTTTTTGAGGATGGCGTTTAAGCGGCGCGAAACTTCGGCCCTGGGGGTAATCGAGGTCGCTGAACTCGAATTTGAAGTCGACCAATCGATATCGATCGATATTATCGATTTTTTGAGGATGACGCTCAAGTGGCGCGAAACTTTGGCCGTGGGGGTAATCGAGGTCGCTGAACTCGAATTTGAAGACGACCAATCGATATCGATCGATATTATCGATTTTTTGAGGATTTTGTTCAGGCGGCACGAAACTTCAGCCCTGGGGGTAATCGAGGTCGCTGAACACGAATCTGAAGTCGACCAATCGATATCGATCGATATTATCGATTTTTTGAGGATGGCGTTTAAGCGGCGCGAAACTTCGGCCCTGGGGGTAATCGAGGTCGCTGAACACGAATCTGAAGTCGACCAATCGATATCGATCGATATTATCGATTTTTTGAGGATGACGCTCAAGTGGCGCGAAACTTTGGCCGTGGGGGTAATCGAGGTCGCTGAACACGAATCTGAAGTTTGTTTTTGAGGTATGAAGGTCTAAAAGTTGGGAAAAGAAGATGGTCGGAGTGTTCTCTTCTCGGGGTTTGGGGGCGAAGCCCCCAACCAGTCGGAGGCGGCCGCTAGGCCGCTGAACGACTGGTGTTGTATATGGGCAGAACCGCCTCTCTCAGGGTAGTAACAAACTGCAGGTATCTCGACCCCAATACAACTCTGCGCAGAGTTAGGGGCGACGGAAGTCGCGGGTTGGCGCCCTGTTCATTCACGTGCTCCACAGCTGACGGGCGCGCGCGGGATGAGGGCTCGTATCGCGGCTAAGCACAGTGCACAGGTGGCGTAGTAGGAAAGAGCTCGGGCTCGTAAACGCGGGTAGGGGGTTTGGATCCCACAGACTGTGATCGTTTTGCACGTTTGCAAAATCCATGTTTATCATATAGGTAATCCACCTAGGGGTATTATAGTGTGTTATAGAGCATGTTTACTTCAAACTACAGATTAGCTAAAATGTTCACTTCTGTATGTCACTTATTTTAAGCCTATTTTGGGTGAAGCTATAGTTATGTAACGATAGATATTTTGTGGCACTAGTTAAAGTTCCAACTCCACCGACAAGACTTCGGTCAAAAATTTTTTTCGCTGAAACTTCGTCTAGGGGGGTTATTTGGGGTGCTGATCACGAATCTGACATCCGTTCTTCGCGATTCTGCCTCTACCTGCCGTCATCGGCAGAAACTTTAAGAATGTAATCCTGTGCCTTCCTGTATCTATATTATTCAGACGAATCGTGGAAAACGGATGTCAGATTCGTGATCAACACCCCAAATAACCCCCCTAGACAAAGTTTCAACGAAATCGGTGACCCTGCCTGGACCACCCTTGTTAACGGTATGGGTAGCCTTCGACCGCATCGTGAAAAACGGATGTCAGATTCGTGATCAGCACCCCAAATAACCCCTCTAGACAAAGTTTCAGCGAAGTTTTTTTTTGACCGAAGTCTTGTCGGTGGAGTCGGAACTTTTTACTAGTGCCACAAAATATCTATCGTTACATAACTATAGCTTCACACAAAAGCGGCTTAAAATAAGTGACACACAGAAGTGAACATTTTAGCTAATCTGTAGTTTGAAGCATATGTTAAATGTAACACACTATAATACCCCTAGGTGGATTACCTATATGATAAACATGGATTTTGCAAAAGTGCAAAGCGAACGCAGTCTGCGCGATCCAAACCCCCGACCCCGCGTTTACGAGCCCGAGCTCTTCCCTACCCCGCCACCGGTGCACTGCGCAGATCCGCGATACGAGCCCTCATCCCGCGCGCGCCCTCGTCTGTGGAGCACGTGAATCAACAGGGCGTCAACCTGCGACTTCCGTCGCCCTTAACTCTGCGCAGAGTTGTATTGGGGTCGAGATACCTGCAGTTTGTTACTTCCCAGGGAGAGGCCGTTTTGCCCATACACAACACTTGCGCCGTTCCGACCTACCGTTGAGATAGTATCCTGGTAAGGCCGTACTAGTTAGTGGTGTCGATGCCCGTGGAGATCGGTAAGAGAAGGTTTGTGTTGAGAGCGAACATGCGACGATGGGGCAGTGAATGCTGTTTAATGTTTGACAGCCACTTCTATACTGTGTTCCGTTCCATTTAATAATGCATGCCTGCGCTCACAGAATCCTTTATCTCAAAACATACTGAACATCGCGGATATCTAATTTATTTATTTACCAGCGTCGGTTGCGGGCTTCGCCCGCACCCGACTCTGGCCGGGCGGGCCACATTAGGCTAGCCGGCTTCGCCGGCGTCGTGTGTGGTGAGCCATGTGGGGTCAGGAACCCAACCCAACCTCGAGCCGCTAGGATCCCCACAACCCAGCGTCGGTTGCGGGCTTCGCCCGCACCCGACTCTGGCCGGGCGGGCCACGCTAGGCTAGCCGGCTTCGCCGGCGTTGTGTATGGTGAGCCATGTGGGGTCAGGAACCCAACCCAACCTCGAGCCGCTAGGATCCCCACAACCCAGCGTCGGTTGCGGGCTTCGCCCGCACCCGACAATGCCATCTACGATGCAAAATAATAGTAAAAATGTGCAAAAAAGGACAGCCGATTGTCATACTGCACAGTGCAAAAGGATTCAATTTATTATGGAGTCGTAGCTTCCCTGGTAGTGGGGTAGTGGTAAAGGTATGGCGGCAAACATAGAGGTAAATTGAAACAAAAAACGGCTTATGTGAGGCAAAATAACAAAAAAATGCAGAACGGAGCAACCCGTTGTCATACTGAACAGTGGAAGAGGATTCAATTTCTGTAGTAGCAGCAACCCTTGTAGTGGGGTAGTGCTAAAAGTATGGCGGTAAAAATAGTGGAAGGTTGCACCACACAGGAGAGCTGGGAAGGAACACTGAGGTATGACCACTAGACACGTATTGGGAAGAGAAATCACCTTCTTTCGAAATCACCCTACGTCAGGCAGTCGATGATAGTCGATGGTAAACAACAGTGGTGGTTGGGAAGAGACCTCTTTCGAAATCACCCTACGTCAGGCAGTCGATGGCAGGCGATGGTGAACAACATTGGTGGACAACTGTCAAGCGTCTTCGTTTGGACAACTGGCAACCGCACCGCAAACTTGGGTGATTAAACCGGCTAGCTGGCCAGTGTACGAATTGCGGGTGGCTAACATCGGACAAAAAACCCTTCCTCTTTTATATATGGGGGATTTATTTATTTATTTATTTATTTATTTAAAGATGCGAGCTACAGTCACAAGCGTAAACATTCAATAAAAATGAAGAGGGTAGAGCAGTGTTATAGAACAGCAGATAAAACTATTGCAGAAACACAGACCATAAGTATGCCATTAATACATCTAACTTCCTATGTGGCTACGAGATAGTAAGGTCTTAAGAACTTGAACAGAGTAACCCAGGACGCGCTCGTCGTTGCTCAGTAACGAGTTAACTCCTTAATGCTCCTGTATGTAAGGAAATTTGCCCTAACCCTGCCTGGACCTAGCCATGGGAACTCGCAGTCCGAGCTTTCCTCTAACGGCTGTAGTCAGCGGAACACCAAAAAAGTCGATTGGCCTTATGAGAATTGAGAAGCTTACCGGAAAGAATTTTGAACATCATCAGAAGATCAGCTTTTCTCCTCCTGTTAGAGAGAGAAGACAGTCCAATAAGTTTCGATCTTTCCGCACGACAGGGGACTTGAGCGTACATTAGCCCAAAACATAGCTTTACTGGCTTACGTGTAAAGCTGTTTTGAACTCCTTCTAGAAAGTCAATATCTTTCCTCTTGACCGGGTTAAATACTGTCACTCCACTTTCAACTATGGGACGTACATAAGTCTTATATGCTCATATGTATTTGGGGATCTCTCGTTCGTAGGACTTTGAATAAGTTGTAGATCTGGTAATTTGCTTTCTTTACAATGCTTCTGTAGTGGCTATCAAAACTGAGGTCAGCCGATACTATGAAACCTAAGTCTCGCACCTCTTTAACTGGTTTTAAAGGTAAACCTCTTAACTTGTATTGTGAGTCTATACACATGTTTCTGGACCCAATGATCATGTAGTTCGTTTTTTCAACCGTTAGGTGAGATTCCATTTCGCCGCCCAACTACCAATGTAATCAATTGCTTCTTGAACAGCAAAGAAATCCTCGGGTTTTTCAAGGGTTTTATAAATTTTGATATCGTCCGCATACATTTTTGTGACCACTCCAAATCTAGAAATAGCTTCCGGTAACTCAAACGTGTACAATAAGAACAACAAGGGGGATAACACTCCTCCTTGCGGAACCCCACTGTGCGTCGAAAATACATTGGAATATCGGTCCAACACACGAACCTGATATGTTCTACCCGTAAGAAAGTCTTGTAGCCAGTTTACTAACATGGGAGGTAGGCCGACTACTTCTAGTTTTTGCAGCAGCTTCCTAATTGGAACTTTGTCAAAGGCTTTGGCAAAATCAAAGTAAATTATATCCGTTTGGTTTTTCAATTCCACAGCACGGGTCCAGTCGTTTACTGATGTGAGAACGGCAGCTTCAACGGATCTACCTTTTAAAAACCCAAATTGGGACCCAGACACAATACTGTTTTTATAAATATGTTCCATAATATGAATCTTCACAATTTTCTCAAATGTTCTGGCAAAAATTGAAGTGATACTTATGGGTCTATAGTTTTTGGGATCGCTGAAGGGTGCTCTCTTAGGAATAGGTGTGATGAAGGTGTGCTCCCACCTTAAGGGAACTTCACCCCTCAGGTAACTAAGATTAAAAATGTGTTCCAACGGATAGGCCAAATAGTCAGCTAAATTTTTGATGAAATTGAGTGGAACTAGGTCAGGGGTTGTAGAAGTAGATTTAGGCCATTTTTTAAGAACTTTTGCAATGTCTTCTTTATAAAACCAGACCGAGGATTCCGTTCTCGGAAAAGAGGCTAAAGCGTTGATTTCATCTCCTGACATTCCTGAACACAGCTCTTCCGACTTGGTGAATACTTTCTGGAACTCTTCGGCTGATAAATTTGCCATATCATACTGAGTGAACACAGGTTCGCCATTTTCCTTCATTAAACAGGAAATCCTAGTTGCCTGCTTACTTCTAGAGTTTATCCTATTCTATAAAGCACCGCCGCTGTTGACTATCATGACGCTGCCACTGCCGGGTGGTCACCAAAGAACACCCACTGGATGAGGTTTCGCAAGGCGTCATCGCGGCTATGACGAGCCGCCGCTGCCGGGTTCAGACAACACGTGCAGCGTTGCGGTAGAGGTCTGCGACGCGGCGCTACTCAGACCCCAAGATCTCTGATGGAACACGTCGATGTGCCCACCTTTCGCTTTTGCTTCCCTCTAAGATCGTTACTGTTGCACTTGGGCGTTATTGCTAAAATTTATCGGGGCGGGTGTTGCGTCCTTAGCTCACACTTCAATCTGGCAAAGCTCACACTTCGATCTGGCAATCAATATCCTATTATCTGGATCAAGCAGTCAGTATCGCTCGGTGTTATCGATTTTTTGAACACGATACTGAATTTCCCTCAGATGCAGTGAAGGAAGGAAAATCAAATAGAGACGGAAACTCTCACAATATATAATGGAGGATGACATGAGTCACTTTCTTTAGTGGTTCTTCAATAGCAAAAACAATGTTCTCACCTTCCCCTCCCCAATTTTTCGACTACACCAGGCTCTCGAGTATAATTCTTCCCGTACGTCTCCTCAAAATTAGCGGTCAATGTCATAATCTGGAAGGCGCTCTTTTTGATTTGGAAATTGTTCACTTTGATGCATACTAACTTCGCGGGCTGGGTTACCAAGCTGTTTATACCTGCCCAGGTCCTCGAATTTTATGCGATGGACCAGGACAGCTCAGCGAAGGAAGTTCGTCGGACCTACGCATGGTTCGTCTACGCTTTCAACCAAGTCTTGCCGCTAGGTCCCAATTTTCTGCAGTGCAGACCAATTTCCATTAGCACTGTATGCAGAGGAGGACAGTATTTTTGTCCGAAGTCACCTGTTCCGAAGATCGTCACATGTCGTCGCATAAGGCACGGCGGCTGGACGGAAACGGTCAGGCGTTCGATTAGGCCTGACGAGCTGCAATAGGTTGTGAACACGACTCCAGACGAAGCAGGAGTGCTGTGGGCGTTTTCTTGAATGCTATACAGGGATGTGAGTGATGCACAGCAAGGCATCAATCCGTAGCAGGCGTGCGTTTCTACGTGTTCGACTTCGACGCTAGGGATGCTTCCTTACCCAGCGTTGGTTGCCGGCGGCGGACGCTGGGTGAGTAAGGAATCCCATCTAGGTTTGGGTTCCGTTCTCAGCGTGGCCCACCATACCCGAAGCCGGCGAAGCCGGCAAGCCTGGCGTGGCCCGCACATCCAGCGTCAGTCGCCGGCGAAGCCGGCAAGCCTGGCGTGGCCCGCACATCCAGCGTCAGTCGCCGGCGAAGCCGGCGACGGACGCTGGGTGAGTAAGGAATCCAATCTAGGTTTGGGTTTCGTTCTCAGCGTGGCCCATCATACCCGAAGCCGGCGAAGCCGGCAAGCCTGGCGTGGCCCGCACATCCAGCGTCAGTCGCCGGCGAAGCCGGCGACGGACGCTGGGTGAGTAAGGAATCCCATCTCGGTTTGGGTTCCGTTCTCAGCGTGGCCCATCTAGGTTTGGGTTCCGTTCTCAGCGTGGCCCACCATACCCGAAGCCGGCGAAGCCGGCAAGCCTGGCGTGGCCCGCACATCCAGCGTCAGTCGCCGGCGAAGCCGGCGACGGACGCTGGGTGAGTAAGGAATCCAATCTAGGTTTGGGTTTCGTTCTCAGCGTGGCCCATCATACCCGAAGCCGGCGAAGCCGGCAAGCCTGGCGTGGCCCGCACATCCAGCGTCAGTCGCCGGCGAAGCCGGCGACGGACGCTGGGTGAGTAAGGAATCCAATCTAGGTTTGGGTTTCGTTCTCAGCGTGGCCCATCATACCCGAAGCCGGCGAAGCCGGCAAGCCTGGCGTGGCCCGCACATCCAGCGTCAGTCGCCGGCGAAGCCGGCGACGGACGCTGGGTGAGTAAGGAATCCCATCTCGGTTTGGGTTCCGTTCTCAGCGTGGCCCACCATACCCGAAGCCGGCGAAGCCGGCAAGCCTGGCGTGGCCCGCACATCCAGCGTCAGTCGCCGGCGAAGCCGGCGACGGACGCTGGGTGAGTAAGGAATCCCATCTAGGTTTGGGTTCCGTTCTCAGCGTGGCCCATCTAGGTTTGGGTTCCGTTCTCAGCGTGGCCCATCATACCCGAAGCCGGCGAAGCCGGCAAGCCTGGCGTGGCCCGCACATCCAGCGTCAGTCGCCGGCGAAGCCGGCGACGGACGCTGGGTGAGTAAGGAATCCCATCTAGGTTTGGGTTCCGTTCTCAGCGTGGCCCATCTAGGTTTGGGTTCCGTTCTCAGCGTGGCCCACCATACCCGAAGCCGGCGAAGCCGGCAAGCCTGGCGTGACCCGCACATCCAGCGTCAGTCGCCGGCGAAGCCGGCGACGGACGCTGGGTGAGTAAGGAATCCCATCTAGGTTTGGGTTCCGTTCTCAGCGTGGCCCATCTAGGTTTGGGTTCCGTTCTCAGCGTGGCCCACCATACCCGAAGCCGGCGAAGCCGGCAAGCCTGGCGTGGCCCGCACATCCAGCGACAGTCGCCGGCGAAGCCGGCGACGGACGCTGGTATATCTATAAAAGGCTGTCTTGTCACTGGATCTAACCATTTTCCTCTCAAGATGTGCATTGTATCGAAAAAGAGCTTTTTCCGTCCTCTTACTTACTATCTTGAATTGGTCCCAGAACTTCTCATCTCCAGTCCTGCATGCTTTACTCCACAAGATCGACCTACGGTTGCTCATTTTTCTAAGATAAGTTGGGAGGTTTTTCTCATCTGCCGGAACCTTGCGCATTGGCACATACATTTCTATAACATGATGGAGTATGGCAAGAAAGATTTCATATAAGTCATTCACAGAATAACCATTTCCGAAAATGCCAATCCAATCAACATTTATCAAGTGTTCTTTTATACTTTCGTAATCCGCAGATTTAAAGTCCCTTATTCACTGTGATGCTTTATAAATGAGTTCTATATTCAAATGAAACGAGACCACGGCATGATCGCTGTTGCTAGTAGGTGGTTCCACCTTCACTTCAGTGACGAATTTTGGTTTGTTACATAAAACCAGATCAAGTATTGAATTACCTCTAGTGGGGGTCTTTACATATTGTTCGAGTTCATGCACTTCAAAAGCATCATAAAAGGTTTTTTATAATGCACCGATGTTTTGGCACATCAAATCCGGAAGATTGAAATCTCCTAACACAAGATTCGGCATAGTTCCGGTTGAGAAGTCGCTTATAGCTTTAAGCAATTGCCTGGATCCGCTTAAACTGCAACTAGGGGCCCTATACACACCAGTGATTTGGAAGGATTCTGAAGTGTTTACAATATCGCAGACCAAGATCTCATAGGAGTCTTTTACAGATTCCTGAAAAATTACGTTGTACGAGAAATGTTTCTTAAGAAGCAGTATGATGCCTCCACCCTTTTTATGGCTTCTGTCGCACATAATACCAGTATATTGACTGCTGGCTATTCCCAGTAGAGGAGTTAGTTCGTTCTGCGAGTTCAACCATGTCTCAGTTAAAGCAAAAAGACCAAAATTGTTAAGGCAAAGATTCATTACAACGGAGCTACTATTTTTTGGCGAGCGATCGAACATTAGTTAACGCACACGATATTTTGGAAGTTCGCGTGTGACGACTCAACAGTTTCCCGAGGAACTGCTGAGCCTAGAGGAAGCAACGGTGGTGTTCAGGTTGGTGGAAGGTCCCGGTGACTGTGCACCACTGAACGCAGAAATTGCTTCGCCGGTGTCATGATGTACCGATCCACCACCACCTGGCCGACCCGCTGACCTGCGCTGTCCCTCCTCAAACGGGAAGGAGGTTGGCAAGAAGATACCTCCGTTTGGAGGAAAGAAGCGCAAGTACGGGTCCTGCTTTGAGGCCTGCTTTTGGAATTTGCTTACAGCCTTAATTAGCCTCGGGCGTCTCTGATCAAGTTTTCCCATACGATAAACAGTTGTGGCTCTACATTCTACATTTAAATAATCGAGTAAATGATTCACACATGCGTAGTCATGAGCTATCCTTTGAGCAGCTGTTGGAGCTAGAGATTCCGGGACACATTCCAATACAATCGAACGAGACATTTCACGATCTTCCATGAGGGAAACTGCTGGGCTAGAAGTTACAAAACTATACTTATCAGCAGGCTTCGAACTTTCCAAGGCACTAATTTTTTGCTTCAAAATAAAATTCTCTTCCCTCAGCAGGCGTAACTCCACGACCAGCTCGGCGTTTCGCTGATTGGCATCCTTGACCACTTCCCTAGTTTCCACCAGCACGTCGAGCACCAACTTCAAATATCGGCGCACGACCATTGTTGACCAGAGCTTGTAGTCGCTCCACCGCGCTTCTTTCGCAGTCAGCCGTCGCCACATCTTGAGATCCTATCGTGGTACCTTGAGCTGGAAGAGGCATGCCCACAGAAGGAGTCGCCATGATCATCGATTTGTTCGATCAAGAAATCAATAGCAGTACCTCTTTGAGTGGCAAATTCAACAACTACAAGTTTTTGTCTCCTTGCCACTAGAGACGACACGACGAAGACTCTTTAACAGGCAACGAGTAGCAGCTGGCACAAAACAGTTCATCGAATAAAGACGAGAGCAACGGTCGAGAATCAGTGCCACAGAGCTGACCAGAAACACAGCCGCACGGGAACTATCCACGCGTGCAAGGTCTGAATTAATATAGATCTAATTTATATATTCGATTCACAGGACCTTCAGATTACAAAGGAAACCGAACTACAGAACGGTATAGAAGATCTCACGCGATGTGCCGTCAACTGGATTCCGAAGACTTTCGCAGAGATACTGATGCCGCAAATAGGCGAGCTCCTGTAAAAACCTCGTTCGTAAACAAGCTGCCGTTATTAAGTTGAGTGCGCATTCTTTTAGCAGGCTCCATCTATTATAAAACCTTCTCGAGTTGCGAAGTTTTTCTCCGTTGGGAATAGCCTCTCGTTTCTCGCTTAGTCGGTGCCAAGTATAGCAGCGCCATAAAGTCTCTTCTGAGCCGTCCGTCAGCTGCAGGTATTAATGCTGTTCCTAGCGCCCCATTCCCTCTCGCCTTGCACCGCGGAGAAATCAGATTTCTCAGGCAGCCGAGCGCTGCAATCGTTTTTAGAGGCGTACGAGCGACATTCGTTTTCACACACGCAGCTGTCTATTTTGCCAAGGAGTGTGCCGACGGCAGGTGGTTATACCTATACAGGGTCCTGACGTGGGTACACGAGAACAGAGTCTTTACTACGTCTTATAAACAATTTAATGCGGAATCTGTTTTTACTTCATCAGATGTCGCTTTTGAGGCGGGTAATATGAGAACCTTTGAGTCTTCAACAAAAGAAGAAAGAAAAGAAGAAGGTTTAGAGCTCATCGAGACTAGATTTATGAAGTGCAGGGATAGACTGGGATGCAAGAGTGACGGACTGTGCAGGGGCCGCAAACTGAAATCGACAGGGCTACGTCATGGTAGGGTTCAGTTCTCTCCTCATGAATCATATTCGTGATGGTGCTACAACCATGTATCGCCTTTTCACTGGTTGATCCTTGATGTGTTCGAGGAGACAGCAAGCTCAATGGGTCCTCTTCATTCAAGTGCAGTGAACGTCAAATTCCGTTAAGGTGCTTTTTCGGAGAAGCCCGTTCAGTGATTCGGCGGGCGTCCTTGTGCTCCAAGGTAAAAATTGGGAGCCGGAGTGTCCCACGTATCTTACTTTTAGTGAAAAATGAGAAAGCGCATGAATACGTGCAGCTCCACTGCGACAAAGCTCCGGTGACCAGCCAATGCAAAAGTTTTACTCGCTATCAGTTCGGAAATATCCGACGCCAATTTGTCATCCCTAGAGAGAGGAAAACTCTGTTTTCGTTGCTGTTGACCGAGCACAGAATTGGCCCAATGCTTGAGGACGACAGGAGCCTCCGGCCTGTTGTGCCATAAGCATACACGGGCCAAACCGTGTTGCCAGGAGTTTTGAGTAGCCTATTCGAGGGAGGGCGACTACTCCATATATAACGTGGTAGTTTGCTCGTTTCATTTAGCGTCTGCACGGTGTTATGTTATGTTACGAACAGTAACAAAAAGTAAATAAAGCAGAGTCCACGATAAAACGTCGGTATTCAGCACAACTCGTAAACGATCCCTAACTGAGAGAAATTGTTAAATTAACTATTTAAGAACTATGAATCTACCACTATATAATTGAGTTAGCTCCCCGCCCTGCAGATGATGAGGCGTATCCCACTCACTCAGGTTAGAAACCTGGCTGAGATACGCCTCGTGGAACCACGCACAATCTCATGGAACTCTTTGCGACGTCTCTGCGTACCCCGCGCGGGCAACGTTTGCCGTTCAACATGGGATGTTGTTGCAAGCAGAGGACGCGTAGCCTCCTCCTGCTTGACACAACGGCGTCTGCTCGCGTTTCTGAGTGCATGGATCGAGAAGACGGGTCCCCTTCCTCGCACAATAACCGTCTGGAGTTAGAAGAAGCAACAAGAAAGGAAGCAGAGGTCACACCGTCGTCGTACAACGACCGTTCGCATTCAGAACTCAGCATGATCCCATGTTGGACGGAAAACTTTACCGCGCGAGGTACGCCTCTGCGTACCTCGCGCGGGCAACGTTTGCCGTTCAACGTGGGATGTTGATGCAGCAGAGGAAGCGCATCCTCCTCCTGCTTGACCCAACGGCGTCTGCTCGCGTTTCTGAGCGCCTGGATCCAGAAGACGGACACCCTTCGTCGCACCACAGCAGTCTGAAGTCAGAAGAGGAGACAACGTCGTCCTACGACGAGGGATCGCATTAAGAATTGAACATGAGATGCTGCTGTAGCAGAGGAAGCGCAGCCTCCTCCCGCTGTACATAGCGACAACTACGAGCCTTTCTGAGCAGCTGGGATCCAGCAGACGGGTCTCCTTCCTCGCACAATAACCGTCTGGAGTTAGAAGAAGCAACAAGAAAGAAAGCAGAATTCACACCGTCGTCGTACGACGACCGTTCGCATTCAGAACTCAGCATTATCCCATGTTGAACGGAAAACTTTACCCGCGCGAGGTACGCCTCTGCGTACCTCGCGCGGGCAACGTTTGCCGTTCAACATGGGATGTTGATGCAGCAGAGGAAGCGCATCCTCCTCCTGCTCATGCACTTTTTGTGTGAAAGTATTTTCTGAGAGCAAAGCTTAAACCTATGACCCCGCGAAGCGGGCAAGTGCGAGACACGCCGTTAGGCGTGTCGTAGCACTTGTTCTAAATAATTTACATATATCATTAACTGATACTATTAAAACATCCGTAGGGCAAAATGAAAGAAACATAAGACAGCAAAACAAGCAATGAGAGAAGAGCAAGTAGGGAAACGTGCGAAGAGTTATCATAGATATTAAATATTGCATCGCATATAAAATTTTATACGTTATCGGCTAGGGGTATCAATTGTTCCACTATTTGTTCCATCACAAATGTTTCCATTATGTTTAAATGTGGAAAACCAAACCTACTTTCGAGATAAAGCAAAGTAGTGGAACTAATACATGCGTTCTCATCTGTACATCTCCATATTTCTCATTGTGGGTTTTTTGTAATGCAGATCTTGCATTACAAACGCTGAATTCTTAGTTTTCTATTTCATAGATAATGTAACAATTTGGTCACTTACAAGTCTGCTAGTGTCGGCGCGGTTTTATCGATATTGATGCAGAACTTGTTATTGGAGCATGAATTTGACGGGATTTAGCAATACTCCGAGCAATACCACGGCTCACTCACCATTTAGTCTTTGAAATGATCATATTACAACTAAGAAGGTACTTTCTAATAGAGCGGTGGCAGGAAGGGGAGCCTAGGTGAGCCATTATTCTCTGTCGCAATGGTGCAGTTCTGTTTGTCAAGATTCAGAACACCCATATCTGGTGCCGTCGAGCTTGTCTTCCTTTCGCTGGAATGTTCAACAGCGTCCACGTTGGTGCTAGTGCGTGCCAGAGTAACCCAACGAGTTGGCTTTTAAAGCTCTACGCCACCAACAAATTTGCCTTTCAGTCAGCCATCTAAATGCCTCAATAATCGCATAATGACATTCCTCTAAAATCCAACGGATCCCTCTGTAATGGCATGCTCTGCGGTATAAGTTGTCGAAGCGCATCGCGTGGCTGGTCTCCCTGATTTCTAAGGAATTCCATAAGGAGGCGGACCCTCGACACTGGCCCTCGACCGTTGGCGAAGCTCAGAGCTCCGTATTCTGCCCCCTGTTTGGATGTGTCGTGTTGCTACAGGCATCGCTCTCTCGACCTCTTTGTGAGCGAACCTAGTTGTATGTTGTTGTTTCGTTTGCTTTAAAAAAATGCTTCCGATGCATTTGTAACACATGAAGGATCTAGAAGGTGGGCTCGGAACGGGACGTTCTAAGCCTTCTCCACTACTTCCTTGTCGAATCCAAAAACCCTCCAGTGCAAACTAACGTTCCGTCCAGTTTCAGAACTGGTTATAGGTCGTTTTAGCTTCGCAAAGGATTCGTGCACCATAAAAAACTCTTTGAAAAAACTTCTGCATAAACAGTATTTTCGTATGACATCGTCTACTTTGACGCCAAAGATTTTTATGAGCTCGTTGGTTTAGCACCGGGAACGCCGCCACTCACTCATGGTCAGATGCGATTATTGAAACTGGGTAAAGATGTTGCTTAGGAGCTCATTACTCAGTCGCCCTCAGTTTTGCTCCGGAATCGAACTCGAACAACCTTTCCACACTTTCTAAGGGATGATTACATCGAAGATATTCAGAAGTGGGTCTCTCTCCTTGTACTCACACTGCGCTCTGTAGCATCTATCTTGCTTAAGTAATGTTCACAGCTCTGTTAGTCGCCTAGAATATAAGTAGTATGTGTGGTATCCGAGGCTCCTTCAGCATGATGCACAACACAGCCAGAGCGCCGGGCCTTTGTAAGCTATAGTGGGTTAAAAGCGTTGAGCGTTTCCTTCGATTTTCCCTTAAGCTTATTTTATTCAAAGAAGACTCTCTAAGAACACAGTATGTCGTGAAGCAGAGGATCGAAAAGAAATGTCCTCACTTCGCTTTTTTGAGGCGTCAATTCCACTTCGTCGCTCGTGCGTCTGTAAGAAATTGGCTTGTTAGATGCCACCAAGCACGCCCTCGCACACCTCTATCTCACATTCTTCATGGGATTCTTCGAATATTGCTCTACAGTATCGCTAGGTACACATCCATTTTGTCAGTGTTGTTTGGCAATTGAACGTGGACGCCTTTGAGCTCCTCGATTGCTCATTCCTCTCCACGACGTGCGTCGTTTATGCAAGACGACGGAGCATCCTAACGAGCATTTAACTGCCTCGTTTCTTCCTTACGAAGAAACGGCGACGCCTTCGGCCGGCTCTGATGATCACCGCTACAACGAGCTCTTCTGCTGCGCTCGATTTGATGCCGCTTATGTCCTGTCCTTTTTTCGACTAAAACAGAGGCTAGATGTAGAGAGGAGCTGTAGGCCAGCTTGTTGTAGTGAGCCCTAAAACTGAAGCGGCTGAGCTTTGATGTGCAATCTAGCCTTAGCCCTTCAGTCGAGGCTCCTATGAGCTCGTAAATCACAGCTGAAAAAGGCGAGGCTGGAAAGGGTCTATGAGGTTTTCTTCTCCCTCTGCCTCCCTAGTCGTGTTCTTCGTCTGTCTCAGGCGAAGTTCATATGCAAAAGAGTGCACTCCGCAGCGCATCATTAGCTCAAGACGAATTCGTCGTCCAACTCAAAAAACGATTCGTCGTTGCTTCTCCACTGGACCTGCCCCATCCTCATTCCGGCATCGTGCTAGCGCTCCTTTAGACCAGAGCAACAATAGTTGTTTCTGTTTGCCTTAGCCTTCTGTTCCACGTATTCGTTGTTCACGAGGGTCTACGCTAAATAATGAGCACATCCTTGCCTCTTAACCAAAGGTGGCACACTTGGTATGACGCGTCTGTTTTAGCGTGTACCACAGATCGGCTTTAGGTTCAGCATGCGGCCTGGTCCACTAAGCCTTTCACCTCGTACAGATTCGTTGATTTGGTAAAAAAGACATGAGTCTAAGGGACGAAAAGCTGGTTGCTTGTGTCTGACCACTGGCATGACAAAATGTGGACAAAATGCCTATTCAAGTCGACTCCACAATATCCATCAGGGATAAAATGTGTAACGCCTACCACATTGAATGACTGCTGCCAAACTTTACTATTCGGTCATAGGATGCTTGACTCCAGAGAGGATCAGAACGCATCCGTTCTTCTGCTTGGTACTCGTCTGAACTCGCTTTCATGCGCCGCTATGGGCCCTACGACCTCGACGTGACGGTGACTGAAAAACGGTGAACCTCTATGAACCTTCTTCCCTTTCATTTCGTAACAGACTGACAGTTCAACACCATCAAGGGGGAATCGCTATTATTTTTCCGCAACGGTAGCTGACAGCACCCACCTCATCCCACCTCATCTTTCAGTGTTGTACTAGCGTGAGCAATGGAGAATTAATATATTTCTTCTTTCCTGCACTTATCGGCTTACCCCAAAGACGTCTACTGTTCACGATTTTGCTCCTGTTCTACACCTTTGAGCTCCCAAACTTCATCGTGATGGTGTTGCAATATAAATTTTCTTCAGTCAGCAGTTGATTTTTTAGTTGGTTAGCAGAAAATGGGAATTTCCAATTGCATCTGAAAATGCGCGCTTTATGATAATTGAATCTAGAAGACCCAAGAAATTGGACCATACGTCATGAAGGATTAATGCAAAGTTCTAAAGGAGGTCCAAGAAGCTCGTGATTTAGATTTTCGTGTCGCATGTAACTTATCCTTCTTCAATCGCTGTTAGAAAAAGCAAGTCATTGCATCTACAATCTTTTCAAAGTTCTGAAATCAAATCTTTCAGAGGTTTACATAAGAGCTTACGAAACTTATGTTCATTCCGTTGTGAAATCAGGGATAATCGTCTTTAATTGTACCAAGAAAGAGACATCGACATTTTAGAGAGTGCGCAAGACAGCGTCACTAGAAAACTTATGATGAGGTGTTTCCCAATAGATTAATATTTAACACCGCGTGATCATGTCTGTTATGTACTAAATATTCGGTCTTCCGTCACTTAAAAACAGAAGGAAAATCTCAGATCGTGGCGTGATGCATAAAACGCTTTCTAGTAAGGTGCCTCAGCTAAATTTTTGTGGCTATGTCGAGGACAACCGTTAGGGAACGGCTTAAGCGTCGAGTGCCAGTTGCACAATCAGGAGTAGAATAGGATTTTCCGACCCCCAAGATTCTTAAGGAGCCCAATTTGCTGCTTGGGTGGAACGAGGACCTGGAGAAGCTGTCTGTGCAGGCCTGTAAAAGTCCTGTTGCCAGTTGAGCTCCATGTGTCGACGAAGCAACTTCGCTATTGCCAATTTCAGTTAGGAGTGGGCAGACATTTGCTAGGATGTTCTTTTTGCACTGCTTTAGCCCCCTGAAAGCCTTGTACTCTTCCTTCCACATTCGGTTACTCGTCATGCAAAGCAACTCAGTGGTATTCAGTAAATGGTGCACACAAATATTTCTGTAAATTTCGTGTTGTTGGTGAGGAAAAAAATGACGAGCTCTCTCAAACCACTTGCTAAGAAACCATTATTGTTGGAGATGAATGAAGATCTGATGCTGGTTCTGTAGGGGAAAGCTCAAAGTTCATAACGATGTAGTTAATGTTAGATGTTTGGTGCTAAGAATACAGAGCTAGACAGCTGTAGCTTGGGTATGCAAATAAGCAGGAAGACATTAGTTCCAACGATTTTTTTGTGGCGACTTACGTTATAGTCTGTAGAAGAGAGCATTCAGTGATACCTTGTAAACATACTCTTTGCAGAAACTCTACTATTAAACACATCCAACTTCTCTCTTTTCTAAACCTCAACATGGCTAGCTCTTGTTGTTATTGTCAGTAATGGGCCAACGAGGTTTTGAGGTCGCCTTACGTTTTTCGGCTATACGTTTCTGCTAGTTCGTCGTCTTCGGAGGCCTGATTGTGGTGAAAGGTTTTTTTTGTTATCTGTTAAACATATTCAGCCGTTCATCATATGATGCTTCAAGTGGAAGTTTGTGGGTTCTTTAGCGAAGTAGTGACGTACATTATAGAAGTGCCTGGCGTGTCTACTGTTTGACGGTGATGGGATACCGGACAACACGTTCTTTCGCAGTTTTGTTAAGTCGTCCTAGTTGTTCAAGAGTAGATAACAGAAAACGGAAACGAGGGTAATTGAGACACCCTCGCTGGCGGTGAACCCATACGGTTGAGAGCTGAGTGCTTATCAGACCTGGGGTGTTTCGATTCGCCCATCAACCATGATAGATGGCGTGTCTGTGGAAAGCGCCGCGGACATGCTTCTTCAATAATCTTCCGGAGCTTTAACGCGGGTGCATCATTCAGGCTTATGGCTCCCTTATTTCAAGAAAGCAACCCATCCATGGTGCTCCAAGGTGGAGGGAAACTCTAATGGTAAGAGCTTGGAGTTATATTTAGGTTGCAGAATCTGATATCATTCTGCGTTCGGAAAGCGGAATGTCAAGGGCGGGAATGGAGGCTGGTGGCTCCTGGGCAGGTGTTGGCAGTGAACGCAAAGTGTCAGGCAAAAACACCTATCGCGCGAGGCTATCGGGCAGTGTGGTAGGAGTCACTCGAAGTCGTCTTCCTCCATCGCTTCTGCAGCCGCTCATTCATCATTCGGAATCCGGCGCCGGCTGCGACACGTGGCATTGTTCTTGGCACGACGAATCCGCTGCGGTTCCCATCCAGGTCCGCGCACGGCTAGAACATGTTCGTCGGTCCAGCTGGTGTGCGAGCTCCCTCCTTCAAGAGGGCGCCACATATTTATTTATTTATTATTTTCCTTCTATTTATTATATTTTCCTTCTTGCGAATCAGGATACGGCTCCAGAGACAGCACCACTTGACCAGCCTATTTGGAAAATCTTAGTTCCATAATAGTACAGTTTTTATTGTACAGTTGTTCAAAGTTTGTTTGCTACGCATAAAAGGTTCATATAAGAAGTGGCGATCACATTGCTCATGCAATAATTTCTCTCGGAAGCATGAAGCCAAAGGGTTAGTCCAGATTATGTAACAAAAAGCGCTCTGTTTCAAACAGTTTCTCAGATACACATCTGCGTTCCTTCAAGGCGTACTGAAAGGCGACGTTGTGAACAATGTTCAGCTTGACGTCTCTACCAGATAAGGCCCAGACTGTAGATCGGTAGTCTTCATTGGCGCTGCGCTTCTTGATTCACATCCTTTTGTAAGCGGCTCGTTTGCTTTCCATTTCTCTTGAATTTTCTATTTTTTCACCCCTGTTTCAAGTTTTACATGAACAGATGAGATTAAGTTACTTTATTGATCAATCGCATATACACCTTGCACTGAGCGTATGCTGCACCCTTCTTGGTCACTGCATTTTCTGGGCTATTGTTACTTAGCGGCTTTGCCGATAGGGAACTTGCTGTACAAATCGCTGCTGCCCCTTTGTCATCACCTTCCCTTCCTGTCGAAGGCTCTTTTGCCGCAGTGTCCAATTCAGAGCAATCTCTCCTGATGCGGGCCTTTCATCTCCGATTTGTCCTTATGATCACCTCTGGGCTGCCTCAAACCATAGAGTCAATCTTATACAGTGCCTTACAGGTACTACTACGTGCAGCAGTGGCACGAAAAAGGCTCCAGAGGGATTCGATAAAAATCCTAGGATTTCTAATCGTACATGCCCGATTATATCCAAAGATTTATTTGTTGTTACGACTCGTGCTGTTTTTAGACTTCCTTACAGTTTAGTACTCTAAAGCAGATCTATAGACTGAGTTGTCACTTCTGTGAATCCAATGCTTGAAATACTTGTAGCTTCAGTCGAACTTTTGCTCCGTCACGAGGAAGGCCTTTTAACATCAATAAAAGGCATGGTTTATGTGTTTATGTTGGGTTTGATCCATCAACACAGCGGAATCCAGAAGCAGCAGGAAACCTTAAAAAGGCCAGGATTGTTCAAGGTATGTACCGCAACAGCGACGCAGGTTCCATCTAATTAGTTTGCATTTTTTGCCAAGGTGGCGTACATATTCTACTTTAAAACTACGTCTTTGGTCGAACAAGATGTACTACAGGGAAAACAAAATAGGGCCAAGTTTGCCGACAGCATTCATTGTCATCCGAGTAAGAATTGCAACAATGAGCAGGAGTTTGCCGAGAAGGCACAAGTAATCTGTCTTGGATGACCTGTGTGGCTTCTCTGGACGGCTGATGAGACGCCTTTCCGAAGTGAAAGGCCACAATTGCTAAGGAATAGGATCGCCTGTCCAATGTCTGTTTTGCTCAAATCAATCAGTGCCACCGTTTTTCGTTGTGATTGAATCGGGACGGCTACGTCCTCAAAGGACATATAGCTCGATTGAATAACAATGGGCGAGGAAAGTGAGTATGCAAGCTAAATAAACATTCGAAGGTCCCAATGATGTTTTTTAGAGGCAGAGTGTAGCAGACATAACAAAAGTTCTGAACTACACCGACTTCTGCTTCGCCTATGACCTTGTTTAACGAAGTTATGACAGAAGATATAACCATAAAATATTCATCTGGAGCCAGACTCATCAACCGCTTACCGAAAATACCACCTAACCTGATGCTGATGAATGTAATATCAGGGCGTGTTTCCACCGTTGAAGAGCGGTAACCAGTTGATGAATCTGGCCCCTGGTGGTTCATCCTTAGCTCTCAGTTTCCTGGTTCTGCAGTACATAGTCTCTTGTTGTCGAGTCGAACCATGCTCCGCTGCTGGTTCAAGCACATCGCGCCCCTGTTCTTTTAATTCAGCCGAAGGGCATGCGTTCTTATTAACAAGCCTGTAGAGTGACTCTTGGTTGCAGTATCAGTTCTCTCCCCCTTCAGTCTTTGCATGAGTTCACACTCGGCTCATATTTTTTTGTTCTGCAACATCAAGCGTAAAGCGACTCCGGCGCTTCTTGGCATGATCGAAATATAGACCGGTCGCCTAGGAGTTACTTTAGAACAGCTGACCGAACGAGATCCTTATTCATTCATTTTGAATGGCGCCATACCCCACAGTGATTGTCAAGTCGACCTCTGCACCTTTGATATTATAGTCAAACTAATTTGCTTGAGGTCTTACTCAATTAATTTGACCTATTTGGTTATTCTCAACATGCGTTCGTTCATGCCATTAGTTTCAATCTACTTGTATTTTCGCTTCTGAATGGCTAGAAGGCACTTGTAATTATACAATACCGCCCGCGTCGCGCGGTCAAAAAGACGGTTTGCGACGGAAAAATCCGTCGCAAGCCGTCGCATGCTCATAACTCCTTTAGTTTTGAGTTGTTTCAGAAACAGTTGGTACCATTCGATTCGCCTCCTCGAGATCTATAAAACCATGTATAAAACTTTACCACTCACCGCATTTTCGCTGTGGGTGGCCTAAAAGAATAACTGCAGCAGGCTTTTCCGATTGGAGAACCTTATTTTCCAGGACGTGCATGTGACTTTCAGTGTTTTCGGAGTGTCTCAAGCATGGCGTGCGTTGTCAGTGCTCTGTCATGCCTGGAATGTTCCGAGAGTGCGCCGTGCACAGTGCATATAGCGTCGAACCTATCAACCGAATGGGCGGAAGCATGCCCACTGGGTTTCTATCTTCATTTAACGGAAAATGTAAAACCTTCAAGACTATCTTGACTATCGAGCCTATCAATCGAGTGAGCGGAAGCGGTTCAAATGTCGTGCTAAACAGCAACGGTTACCCTCTTTAGGTGCTTTTGTGCACACACTGACAGCAGCTTATACAAATGAAGAGGTTTTAAAAAGCGAGAAGAGAGAGTGCGCCGTGCAAAATGCATATACGATAGGACCGTTTGAAATTAGATTCGATTAGAAATTTCCGCTCACCCTACTCAGGAATTGCTGTATTCCGTCTCGGCGAGACTTTCGAGTGCGCTGTGAACAATGCATGTAGAATGGAACCTATCAATGCAGTGGGGCGACCGCTCGCAAATGAACGAGCGGGCGAGTTCGTAGCTTCAATAACTATCAAGATCAAATCGTTTCGGCTGCAACTCGAGGACTTTGTAGGCAGTACGAGGTTCTTGACGTGTTCAGAAGCAGAACGGTGTAGCTGATGAATGGACTAAATTACAGCGCTCTGAAAATGCACGTGAGGCTTGTGCGACCCAATTTTTTCCGATTTCGGTCGACCACTGCGCGAAGACACGGCGAGCCAAGGGCATACAAATGCGTAGGCGAGCAGAACACCTAAGGTGCTTTAAGAAGATATGCTAGCAACTCCCCAGCTGCCTAAACTGCCTTAGCCCCATCTGCCATTTTAGGACGGCGGACTTTGCGATTGAAGTTTGCTGCTCTTTTACTCGCCCACATTTGGTTTTCGACACTCCCAATAACACCGTTTTGTTCATCACGAAAAGCTCTATCGAATGGTGTCACTCTCGACCAATTCCAAAGGAATCGATTTTTTGACAATTTCCCGTCGAGGACGTGGGCGCCACTGGCCAAGCCGGCGCGGACGATGACGTCATCGAAAACCGATATTTTCGAAATTAGCCAAATTTCCTCGTGCAAACTTTGTCCAAAATCATCAAGGCGGTTATTTGGGGAGCTGATTACGAATCCGACGCCCGTTTTTGAAAATTTCGCCAATTTCAGTAGGTTACTTTCCGTTTGAGGGTGGTCGTGTCAGGACCACCGATCACCCTCAGTTATCGGTATGGGCGGTATCCTGCCGTAAGCGTCCGAATGAACTTCGGGATCGTGTTCGGCACCCCGAATAAGTCCCCGCCCCTATACGAAGTTTGAGCAAAATCGGTGATCCTGACCCGACCACCTCCAATTATCCCGAAGAATGTCCAAAACCTACCGAAATCGGTGGAATTTTTAAAAACGGACGTCGGGTTCGTAACCAGCGCCCCAAATAACCCCTAGATGATTTTGGACGAGAAAGTTTGGCCAATTTCGAAAATATCGATTTTCGATGACGTCATCGTCCGCGCATACTCGGCCTGGAGCGCCCCCATCCTAGATGGGAAATTGTCAAAAAATCGATTTTCCAAAATCGGTCGCTATTGGTACCATTCGATAGCGCTTTTCGAGCAGAGCAGAAAGGTGCCATTGCGAGTGTCGAAGACTCAAATCTGGGCGAGTAGGAGCGCAAGAAACTCTAACCGCTAGCTTTCGCCGCTCTAAAATGGCAGCTGGTGCTAAGGCAGTTTAATCAGCTAAGGAATTGCGAGCATGCCGTCGTAAAGAACCTTAAGCGTCCTGCTCGCCTGTGCATTTGTAGGCCATTAGCTCTCTGCGTCTTCCCGTAGGGGTCGACTGAATTTGGAAAAAATCGTGCCACGCAAGGCTAACCTGCATTTTCGCACCGCTGTAACTTTGTCCAATCATAAGCTACATCGCTGTATTTTAGAGCTCTACTAGAACATTTTACTGCCTGCAAAACCGACAAGCTGCAACCGGAAAGGTTCACAAATGACAGAGTTATTGCGCTCAGAACACGCCCGCGCGTGCAATTTAGCACAACAACGGTCGATGTTCTCCTCGCTCTTACTCTCTCAGAACACAGTTTTCTCTACTCCCAATAACACAGTTCAATTCAGCATGAAAAGCTCTATCGAACGGTTCCAAAAATGGCCCATTTCGAAAACATCGGTTTTCGATGACGTCGTCCGTTTGCCGCGGCCTCGAGCGGCCTCGCCCTCGATGCGAAATTGTCAAAAAATCGATATTTCCAAAATCGGTCGCTATTGATACCATTCGATAGCGCTTTTCAAGCAGAGCAGAATGGTGTCATTGTTCCTGTCGAACACTCACATCTGGGCGAGTAAGAGCGCAAGAAACTCTGACCGCTATCTTCCGCCGCTTTAAACTGGCAGCTGAGGCTACGACAGTTTAGGAAGCTGAGAAGTTCTTAGCACGTCATAGTGAAGCTCCTTAAGCTCTCTGTTGTCTGCGCGTTTCAAGGCCGTTTGCTCGTCGGATCTTCCCGCAGTGGTCCATCGAAATCGGAAAAAATGCGTCACACAAGCCTCACCTGCATTTTCGCACCCCTGTAACATTGCCCCTTCTCAAGCTACACCGCTCTACTTTAGCGTGCTACTACAACGTTTTTCTCCCTACAAGACCCAGGAGTTGCAGCCGAAACGACTTGAACTCGAAAGAGTTATTGCGCACCGAACACGCCCGCGCATGCAATCTATATGCATTGTTCACGACGCACTCTAAAGACTAGCTGGACAGCATTAGAGCAATTCCTTAGTAGGGCTGCTGGAAATTTATGATAGAATTCTCCAAACGCTCAATCTACCAGTTGTCGAACCCACTCGATTGATAGGTTCATCTCTACACGCATTGCACACGATGCACTCATAAGTCTCGCCGGGACAGATTGAAGCAATTCCCGAGTAGGACGGCCGGGAATTTCATATAAAATCCTCCAAACGGTGCAAGATAGTCTTGAAAGCTTTACATTTTCCGTTAAATGAAGATAGAAACCCAGTGGGCATGCTTCCGCCCTTTCGATTGATAGGTTCGACGCTATATGCACTGTGCACGGCGCACTCTCGGAACATTCCAGGCATGACAGAACACTGACAACGCACGCCATGCTTGAGATGCTCCGAAAATACTGCAAGTCACATGCACGCCCTGGAAAATAAGCTTCTCCAATCGGAAAAGCCTGCTGCAGTTATTCTTTTAGGCCACCCACAGCGAAAACGCGGTGGAGTGGTAAAGTTTTATATATGGTTTTATAGAGATCGAGGAGGCGAATCGAATGGTACCAACTGTTTCTGAAACAACTCAAAACTAAAGGAGTTATGAGCATGCGACCGTTTGCGACGGATTTTTCCGTCGCAAACCGTCTTTTTGATCGCGCGACGCGGGCGGTATTGTACAAGTGCTCCGACACACCTTACGGCGTGTCTCGCACTTGCGCGCTTCGCACGACTTTGTAGCACTGTGGCCTATGGAAAGTAGTTTTTGTAAAACATAAAATTCACTAGCATCTAGGACTTGGTGCGTACTTTATCGGCATGAAGCCCTTCACCACTTCGGTAACTTCATCATAGACATTCTTTCCTCACCGGCCAGTAAGGTCTTTGGTTTGTGCTGCGCAGTACTTCTGTCTCCCATGTTGTTCCTCCGCAATCGTTCTTATGCTCAACGGCTAGCGTTTCAAGTTGTCGTTGACATGTCTTCCGAAGCCAGGTTCCCCCCCCCCCCTACTCGTTTCTTCTTACTGGATCTAATTGCTGGTCCGCCTTCACTGGTCTTCCCTCCCCCTCTTTAGTCCCCCACCTTCCTGGTCCCAACTACTGGCCCACTTCTTTGTTTCCACTATTGACACCTACTGGTCTCTTCTCGCTGGTTTCCCCGTCCTGTCCCCTCCTCCAGGTTCTTCCTTTCCTTCCTGGTCCCTCACCTGGCCCACCATAGAGGTCCCCCTTACCGTCCTCTTAGTGGTCCTCCCATGCTCACGGTGACAAGTATTCAGAATTAGGATGCTTGCTGCGCGACGTAGGGGGCCCGTCTTCTGGATCCAGAAGCTCAGAAGACCCGTGTTCCGATCCAGAAGCTCAGAAGCGCGTGCAGTCGCCGCTGTATCGAGCAGGAAGAGACTATGCATATGGCAGATTCGTCGTTCTCCGTATGAATTCCCTTACGGCTCCCTTCTTGTTGGTTCCCCGTCCTGGTCCCGCCTCCAGGTCCCATCTTCCAGGTAGATTCCTCCTCCACCCCCCTCCCCTCCCTCGAGATCTTCCCTACTACTCTATCCCAATTAAGTAGGTCTCCCACGCTCATGACACGACGACGGCGAGCGGACGCCCATTGTGTGACATCGGTGTCACATCCTCTAAATCCGGTCTCTCTTAATGGTAATGGATCCCCTTGCTGATCCTCCTTACTGTTTCCCTCCCCTGATTGGTAACTTCCTAATGATCCCTACATATTGCCTAAACTCTTCTTGGTGCCACCTCCTGGCCTGTTTCTTGTTCCCCACATCGACTATCTCGATGCTCCTCCTGGTCGCAGCCTCCTGATCGCTGTCGGTTCTCCACCCTCAAAGTCCCCCTTCTACCCTTACCCCTTTAGCAGTCTTCTCACGCTAATGGCATCAAGTCGGCTTCTGAATCTGGACGCTCAGTAACGCGAGTAGGTGCTGTTGTGTTAAGCAATAAAGGGCTGCGTTTCCCCTGCGGCAGCAAAACCCCACGTTCCCGCGCTGTAGACGATGAGGCGTACCTCATTCAGGTTTGATCATCGACCGCCCTCGCTGTGGATAGTGCGGCGTATCTCACTTGGGTTAGATCACTCCACGGACAAACTCTTTTATATATAGGTGCTGATTGATTATTATCAAACAAGTGCTCCGACACGCCTAACGGCGTGTCTGGCACTTGCGCGCTTCGCGGGACTTTGTTGCATCACTGACCTCTGGAAAGTAGTTTTTGCAAAACATAAAATCCGCTAGCATCTAGGACTTGGTGCGTATCGGCATCAAGCCCTTCACCACTTTGGTACCTTCATCATAGACGGTCTTTTCTGACCGACCAGTAATGCTAATGGTTTCTGCTGCGCAGTTCTCCTGTCCTTCAGGTTGTTCCTCCGTAATCGTTCTCATTCTCAACAGCTAGCGTTTCAAGTTGTCGTTGACATGCCTTCCAAAGCCAGGTTTCCCTCTCTCGTTTCTTCTTACTGGATCTAATTGCTGGTCCGCCTTTAAAGGTCTTCCCTCCCCCTCTTTAGTCCACCACCTTCCTTGTCCCAACTCGTGGCCCACTTCTTTATTTTCACTATTGACCCCTACTGGTCTTTTCTTGCTGACTTCCCCATCCTGGTCTCTTCTCCAGGTTCTTCCTTCCTGGTCGCTCTCCTGGTCCGCCATAGAGGTCCCCTTACCGCCCTTCTCCACCACCGCCTTAGTGGTCCTCCCAGGCTCACGGCACGGTCGGTGACACGCATTCAGAATCAGGATGCTTGCTGCGCAACGAAGGGAGCCCGTTTTCTGGATCAAGAAGCCCGGAAGCGCGCGCAGTCGCCGCTGTGTCGAGCATGAAGAGGCTATGCATATGGCAGATTCGTTGTTCTCCGTATGAATTCCTTTACGGCTCCCTTCTTGTTGATTCCCCGTCCTGGTCCCGCCTCCAGGTCCCTTCTCCCAGGTAAATTCCTCTCCCTCCTCCCTCTCGGGATCCTCCCTACTACTCTACCCCAATTAAGTAGGCCTCCCACGCTCACGACACGACGACGGCGAGCGAACGCCCATAGTGTGGCATCGGTGTCACATTCTCTAAATCCGTTCTCTCTTAATGGTAATGGAGCCCCTTGCTGATCTTCCTTACTGTCCCACTTCCCCTGATTGGTAACTCCCTAATGATCCCTACATATTGCCTAAACTCTTCTTGGTGCCACCTCCTGGCCTGTTTCTTGTTCCCCACATCGACTATCTCGATGCTCCTCCTGGTCGCAGCCTCCTGATCGCTGTCGGTTCTCCACCCTCAAAGTCCCCCTTCTACCCTTACCCCTTTAGCAGTCTTCTCACGCTAATGGCATCAAGTCGGCTTCTGAATCTGGACGCTCAGTAACGCGAGTAGGTGCTGTTGTGTTAAGCAATAAAGGGCTGCGTTTCCCCTGCGGCAGCAAAACCCCACGTTCCCGCGCTGTAGACGATGAGGCGTACCTCATTCAGGTTTGATCGTCGACCGCCCTCGCTGTGGATAGTGCGGCGTATCTCACTTGGGTTAGATCATTCGGCCGCTCTTGCTGTGGATGATGCGGCGTACCTCACTTAGGTTAGATCACTCCACGGACAAACTCTTTTATATATAGGTGGTGATGGTGATGGTGATGGTGATGGTGATGGTGATAGGTGGTGATATCTCACACAGGTTAGATCATTCGACCGCCTTCCTTGTAGTTGACGCGGCGTACCTCACTTCGGTTAGATCATTCGACCGCTCTTGCTGTGGATGATGCGGTGTACCTCACTTCGGTTAGATCACTCCACGAACAAACTCTTTTATATATAGGTGGTGATTGCACTGCATGGTGATATCATGCTTTACTCTTTCTTTTATCAGCGTTAGTAAACTGGAGTTTTTTAAGAATTGTTTTGTTCCTTGTCATCCTGCTTTAAGGATGCACGTAAGGTGCAGTTATAAATAAGAATAAGTCAATGCAATGAAACATGTAATCATAAAGACAACTCGTAGTTTTTGGTATTTGGCTGACCTGCGGTGGCCAGCGCGGTGGCTTTATCCTTCCCAGACAAGTCTGGTACCGATTCACTGACCTCAGAGGGATCCAAGGGTTGGTTGCCCTGATGGGAAATCACGAAAAAAAGGCCACAAATCTGATATAGGCTGCGCGCGACAGCCGGCTGCGACACCGACGCTACATGCGCTCCCAAAAAGCATTTAAAATCCAAAAAAAAATCCAAAAATTCAAAAGAAATACATAAAAACGTCAAAATATTCTTACTGATTTCAATAGTTTTTTTTAAAAGAAATAGTCTTTGTAGGGAGGATGAGACCTGCAGCTCTAGAGAATACTAAGGGTAATTGTGATAAACTCACCAAGAAAAAAGTCTGCTAAAAATTCCTAAAAATAAAAAAAAATCCTAAAAAAAAAATGCTAAAAACTTCCGTTAAGACGTTAAGCCAGATTTTCACGAAAAAAGCCATTAATTCGTTACTTACTTTGATACTTTGATACTTTGATGGTCCTTTTGTCGGCTGGAGGTCTTCTCAGCGGGGACCACAACTCTTACAGACCGCTCGATCTCTGGCTGTTTGCATCCAGTGAGGCAGACTCCGCTCTCTGAAAGATCTTGAGAATGAGTCTGCCCATCGCGTTGGCGGTCGTCCCAGTGGTCTCTTATGGTCTCTCGGGAGCCATTCTGTGACACGGAGACTCCATCTATCGTCCTTTCGTCGAAGCAGGTGTCCGGCCCAGCGATATTTGGACTTGTTCAGTACTGCAGCGGGTCTGCTAATTGCGACTTCTCCCGTAGCTCCGAGCTTCGTAGGCCTTCTTGCCATTGCTGACGAAGGCTTGTCCTTAGAAGACATCTCTCCAGTGCACGATGCGTAGTTTGCATCGCTCTGGCGATTGCCTTGTTGTCGGGCCAGGTTTCCGTCGCGTAACACTAATTCGTTAAATTCGTGAAATCGTTAACAGTTAAATGTGCACTCCTGCTCGGAACACGGAAAGGCCCTTGGTACAGTCCCATCCGCCACAGTGACACACTTTCACAAGTCGACAACGGATGTCGCAAGCCATTTCGGTCGCTGGGCTTGGAGCAGTCCATGGAGTTCTGCAGACGAAGGCTTTCGCAAAACTAGCTGCTTCTCGAACAGCGGCTTATCCAAGTTTCTCGTTATTTTCCATGCTTCCACCGAGATGCCCTTTGGTTTGAGGGGGAGTTTGGATGCGCATTTGGTCTAGGCAATGAGGTGCGTTGGCCAAGCTATGCACGCATCAGAGCTTCATCGCCCACAGTTAAGTCTGGTACGATTTCACCGACCCCAGAGAGAAGGAAGGCTTAGATGGCTAGTCGGGGGCTGCCGAGCCATGACTGAATCTTGAATCGGTTCGGAGTGCTTGCGACATCCGGTGCCTCCTCCGAGTGTGCTACACGCGCTTTTCGTTGTGAATGAATCGGAGCAGCTATGCCCGGAAAGGACATTTAGTTGAAATGAATAACTGTAGGGAAGGAAAGTGAGTACGCAAACTAAATAAACATTGAAGGGCCCATTGATGGTAGAGTGTACCAAGCATAACAAAAGAATCCTCGCCTATGACTTTGTTTACTGAAACTATGACAGATGTTTTCCTGTTGCACGATCTAAGATGTTCTTATGGTCCATGGCTCCCGGAGTTTCCGGATTTTGCTACCAGTACGTAGCCTCTTGCTGTCGAGCCGAACAATGCTCAGCTGTCTTGAAAGATGCACTACCTCGGCGACTGTCGGTCGTGGATGCTCACAGGTAGAAGTGACATCCGTGGCGAGGCAGCATGGTCAAAGCCATAACAAAGCTGCGGGACCTTCAGGATTTACAAAATATGGCCACGCCCCTCACAGGGGGGCATGCGGTCTTCCTCTCATCTCCCTTGCTCACCCACCCCACCCACTAATCTTCACCGAGAGTCTAACGGCTGCAGGAAAAACGGGGCTCGTAGAGAAAATAGTGGGCTTCCGCCTCGATTTGCGTTACACTGTTGTCCTGTCCTAGAGGAGTATATGAAAGGCCAAACCAGCACTTTGCACTTACTGCATTGTCCTGCGCGCACCGCTACTGAATCTGAATGAAGCTATAGGTTTGAATTCGAAACGCAGCCTCTATATCGCTCCTCTTCAGTTTCTGTGTGGAATGGAATTGACCCGTGATTGTATCGAGCGGCACTTTCCACATAAAGTTCCTCTCCGCATGGTGTTATAGCGAGAGTATGTAGCGCTCAGATCGATTTTACAATGCCGAGGAAAAGAGAGGAGTCAGGAGAACGGCGTCCATCTCAGCGTTGTGGAATGCCTTCTCGTAGTTGACGAAGGCGAGAACTAAGGGAAGACGGTATAACTGGAAAACTTCAGTGATCCTCAAGACGGTCTGGATGTGATCCATGTAGCTGAATCCCTTGGGGAATCCAACCTGCTTCTCATATTGGCTACAGTGTCCAGTGTCCTTCACAAGCATAACCTTCGTTAAGAGGTTGTAAAGCACAATCAGTAGGCATATACTACAATAGAATCTCCGATCGCCTTTGGTCGGGGATTCGTGCCGTTTAAAGGTGCGATGCCATATGCGACACGAGTATGACATGCAGCAGATGTCTTTCAGCTCAAAGAAGGTCGGTTGAAATGTATTCCGACCCAGGAACTGTGTTAGTCTTCGTGCTCCCGTTCGCCGCTCGAACTTCTAGAGGACTCATCTAAGGCGGTCCTTCACGAGCGGGATTTGGGGTTGACAGGTTGCAGCTTCTGCATTTAGATTAGAGCTGCTTCCAGCAACATCCCGCGTCTGTAGCGCTGTAGATCCTCTTGCAAGGCTGTTCTGCAGCTGGTGTTGGCCAGCAAGCACGAAAGTGTGTTGCAGTCGGATCCAGTCTTAAAGTATTTCTATGTGAAACCAACTACTTGATATTGTTCCAAAGGCGGTTCGAGTTCGTTGTTCTCCGCGTTAAAGGGAGCCCTTCACAGAACTGCAACTCATTGAGGACCGGGTCGTAGTCCTCCGTAGAGTCCTTCTTGATCGACTAGTCGTATTTGGATATGGAGTCCGAAAGGTTGGCCTCATTGTGAATGGCATCTATGCTTTCCCTTGCGCGATGACGGATGTAGGATGTAGGATCCAATAGATAGCAGTGTCGGTTGGGAAGTATATCGTTTCGCATGAGTCGTACCGTGGGGTGATTCCCATTTTCACCGACGAAGTTCCTTGTTCATGAAGATAGATTTTCCAAGGAAAAGGCTTACTGCGAATAGAAGACCAGCGAGACCATTGCAATTTTCGTTCCGTCCTCCAAACGCGAATCTCCCCTTCATATACTCTTCCTCGGAAGCAATTACCATTTAGCACGGTAGTCTCCGACAGGGAGCTTGTAGAAGGACTTCTCGTGACGGATATCTTCTTCCATCTCCCACGTAGAACGCGTCGAGTTCGGTATCATCAGCAGGGGACAGTGGTGAATACAGCTTGCGATGGTGAAGATGACGAAGGATGACTAACCGAGCTGATGGAATCGTCGAGATGGGCGACAGATTGGTGCACGACAAAGTATTGGTCTCCGGCAGGGCGACCACATGGAATCTGACACGTCCTGCCGCTTCAACCCATCGTAGAGGTCAGCGTTTGAGGGGGATGTTTAGGCGTGTCGTCTTGATCCAGAAACAATGAACCCGATTTCGGTGCCACCCGTTATTTCCGCGCCTCTCGCCGATTATACCGTCCGATCTCGAAGATGGTAAAGTCCGGCGTGCTTGATCTGAAGATCTGGTCGCGCTGTCGTGGTAGAAAGAAATCCCGTATGAGCAGCCTAGTCAGAGCGAGTTCGGGGTGTGGTTCAGACTTCGATGGGGCTCGGAAGAATTGTCGAATTGTTCGCTGCTTGGAAAATCCTGCCGGAGACTGGAAACTGCTGTAGATCTCACAATCAGTTCGATATCTATTGCAAAATCTACGTTTCGACGAGGCGGTGAATCATGTAAAGGATAAGTGATAAAGGACGGCGTTACTCAATCCTTTTTCGGATGCTCCACGCATTCTACTTCTACAGGATGTCAAGGAGCGATTTGAATGCGTCTTTAGCCATACAATCACTTGAAGTGGCCAGCCGATGAATAAGTCAGCACATTGTCCTCCTCAAACAAGTTTGGTACCAATTCACTGACCCCGGAGGGATAGAAGGCTTGGTTGTCCTGGACGGGAAATCGGAACCAGTAACCTGCTATCAGGTGCACGCTGCATCCGACACCTCTTCTGACTGCGTTACACATGCCCGCTGAATCATGTGGGATAAATAAATAAATAAACATATAAATGTATATTACAAGTTCGAAAAGACGAAGTTGTCTTCCTAGGCTGAGTATGATATGCAGTTTTGTCGTATGTATTCTTATCCGTTTTCCTTACTGCTGAGATGCAATGCAAATGTTGCCGGACGGCCCATTAAAGCCTGGGAGGGTGTGGCTCGTTTCGGATTCTTGAAACGTACTTTAAATTATCCACTATCGCCGCGTAGTACCCGATTTGGGAAGTTGAGCAGCACTAGAGCATCAACGATGCAAAAAATGTGGTGATCTGAATATTGAGGCACTTTGCTGCAGATCCATGAATTGTTTCTGCCTTTATTTTGGCCTGTAAAAGGGCCGAAGAGTGTACTATGTATAATGTGCTGCATCGCTGAGCCGCGTTACCGAACGTATTATGGAAGTCTACAGCTAGCTCAATATGAAGCAGTTTCCTGGTTCTTTGAGTAGTTGCCTGTGACCCAAAGAGAAGTGACTGAAACATTACGGGAAGCACATTCATTTCCGCGCCAGCTGCTTCCATCTTCAACTCCAATGACCCTAATCATGTGCGTGCGTCTCGGTTTCGTTGTTGTTCGTTGCACACGGCGCTGCTCATTTCTTATGCAAGCCGTCGTCAGAGAGCCAGGGCGATTTATTGCTACGGCGGCCTATTTCTTGTTTTCAATTGTTCATCGTCGACATCGTTAGTGATATATAGTACTGTTAGGCTGCATGAAGTCAATGAACATGGTCTTGGTTTCAAAGATTCTTCTGCTTCACTTTTGAGACACATTCAGTTGCTCTCAATAGCCTTCATAGTAATGGACTTGGAACTTTTGAGAGACGGGTAAACGCTTTGAAGCTCTCAATTTCTGGACAAAGATGTCGATGTTCCTTCACTTTTGGACCTCGGCGTTTATGTGGAGTGTGGTACTCCTGTTATTATGTCAACGACACTTCGCTGCTGGTTAAGCGGTAGCGCACTCGCCGCTCCCCAGCAGTGGATTGTTGTTCGCCTTATGACGACGGCACAGTCAACTACTCCAATACTAACAAGAAAAAAATATTTGAAGAAGAGGTTTCTAAATAAGAAGTCTTGCTTGCTGTCTACTGCTTAAGAGACCACAATTTATGGGCTTAACGTCGAACTCTTTACGGGAGAACGCTGAAAAACTCATTCAGGAACAGTAAGTCTAGAAAGGGATTTTTAGGAGATGATAAATATTTTGGGATTTTATTAGTACTGTTACAAGATATTTATTATTAGTTGTTGATGTCTTAAACGAGTATTGTCGAATCAGTCGACGAAAGCAGAGCAGCTCTGCCAACGAAGAATCAGGATGCGATTGTCTAGCGTTCAATGTTTTGTAACATCCCATGGAATCTACATACTCACGAGTCTGACCATCAAGCTATAAAGGGATAATCGCGACCCGTGGGAAAGTAAGGACCCAAGCAGTTAGGGCTCAATACCTGTTCTCTTGCAGAGCGATTAAGCCTCCAATTGTTCCTCACGACGAGGTTCTGCACCAGCGTATTACAGTTGTCAAATGGCGCCGATTCTGGCGTGCCCCTAGATTTCGGTTCGTGTCCAAACCGAGTACGCCTGCACCCCTTATGGTAGATGCAGTAGCAGGTAATGCGGAATATCCGCTTCCATGTCCTGTCCGATCGACTTTAACTGTTCCATTTTCGTGTTCCGAAAGACGGATACGGAAATAGCTGTTTTTCAACTGTAGCGGTGGTGTCTTGAGCACTACTCATTTTATGAACTAAAAAGCTCCCCTCCAAGCAGTGATGGGATATGTATTGTTCAAGAAATGCATATTAATTATTATTTTCCTAGGATTTAGAATATGATTATTGAAATGAGTGACTACAGCTGAGCACGAGGGAAAATTTGTTGAGCAGCGATGATTTTGCACTGCTAAAAATGCCCTTAGTGTTTGATGATTCCTCTCCTGGTAGCTACAGTAACTACGAGCTATAAAAACTTTCAGTCATGTGCATATTAAAACACGACGAAGCAAAGAGTCTAGTAGATTTTGTGCTATGTGCTCAGTCGCTCCATGATTATGTACATCGTTGCTTGCTTGATCGGAAGTGTAAATTTCACCCACATGGAGTGGTGAAATGGAGGATTTTTAATGACGTTCTGTTTACCTTGAATACTTACATACAGTCCCCTCTCGTTTTAACGCGTTTGAGGGGACCGGAAGAAATCCGCGTTGTAAGGAGAGTCGCATCCTAACCGGAGCTGACCTTTCTATACTCTTTTAAGCGTAGATTTATTTAGAACCGCATAAATATGGATATAGTAAGGAAATATGTGACCGTGAGGAGAGTGTGAGGCAAAGAACATCTTTAGATGATCAATGAGTTCCTATCCTCAGAGATTCTCTCTGTTATATGCATAGGTGTAACATATGTGTGAGGAATAATGGGTGCCAGAAGTAAGTTAGATTTGATCATCAACAAACTGTGTAAACTGGTGTTACACGATCTTTAGTTGCCATCAAAACTCTTGCACCAGGCACGGCTTGGAAACGCACTCTTCCTTCTGGACAGGAGGTTAGCCTGTTACGCTATTAGCGCTGTTAAGTCGCGCGCCGCATCCGCCAAATCCTCGTCGCGGTAGCGTCTCAGCGCTTTTCACGACATCAGGATGTTGCGTGATCAGGCAGCACCGTTGCTCTAATCCTGCACAGAAAGCAGAGGGTGCTGGTATAAGCCATGCATAGCATTCTGATGGCAAGGAAACCTCATGTGACAGCACGTAACCTCTATACAAGCTGTTCTAGGCTTAAAACAAATGTGCGGGATGTTTTGAATTATGTGTACATCTCCTGTCGTGTCCGATAGAGGAAGCCCTTTAATCTCCGGTAGCTTCTAACGACTACCGGCTCGATATATTGTTGACTATGGCCGCCTGTCGCTGCCCAGAAAACGTCTGAATCTAATATATTGTCAAATAATACGAGTGCAGGTCGTGACTGTGAACGAGGCAATAAAAGGGGTAGATCTGATCACAGACGCAGTCAGCATCTTGCTCGCCCCCATTATCAGGATTCGCATATTGGGCGAGTTATAACGGGAGTCATTTTGAACGCAAAGATCCTCCGAAAGCCGCGCTATAACGGGAGTAGCGTTGTATCAGACGCGTCTTAAGCGGAGTTGGCTTGTATTGGCGTAAATGTAAGCGGCTGGGCCAGAGAAAATCGTAGATATATCGAGAGTCGCTTCTTATCCGGAGACGTATAATGGGACGGAACTGTATTTCGATTAATTGGAGGTACCTACTAAGCTCTATGAAACTTGATACTATTTCTAGAGAATGTAGGAGTTGTGCAGTCATCTGCCTATCAGGGATACGTTTCTAGGTCCACGTGGTCTGAGTCTTCTTCTTCCTCTTCTTCTTCTTCTTCTTCAGCGTTTGTCCTGCTTCGTGGGGGGTCCGCTATTCTGCTGTCATGACGCCACCTTTCCCGATCCAGCGCAAGATCAGGGTGGACACCAGCTACTTTCAAGTCCATATGTAACGCATCAGCCCAGCGCTGCTTCGGGCGCCCTCTAGGCCGCTTTCCTATTACCTCGAAGTTAAGGCCTATCTTGCGGACGCTGTCTTCTTCTCCACACAGAACGTGGCCGTACCATCGTAAGCGAGCTTCACGCATCTTGTCCGCTATCGGCGCGACACCGAACTTCTGCCGGATAGCCTCGTTTCGGATGCGGTCCATGCGGGTGACTCCAGTCGTCCAGCGCAGCATCTTCGTCTCCATGACGCTGAGGCGTGTTTCAGCTTCCATAGTCGCAGGCCAATACTCAGCGCCGTACATCGCTACTGGCCGGATGACTGCCCTGTAGATCTTCAACTTCAGGTGCTCTGGTATCTTCCTATTGAAGAGCACGCCAGTCAGCGAGCACCTCGTGGACCAAACTGCACTCACTGCATTCACTTCAACCATCAGTTTGCCGTCAGACGCGACTGCTAATCCCAGGTACCTAAGGACGTGGAAGCTCGATGCCTGAACCTTGATAGAGCTGGACTCAATAACGTCCGTCGTTAGATATTCGGTCTTCTTCAGGATCAGTTTGAGACCAAACCGCTCCAAGCGATCACACGATGCTTGCACCTCTTGCTCGAGTTCACCTTTATCTTCGATAGCGAGCATCACGTCATTGGCATAAAGCAGCGTCCGAGGGATGGCCTTCTGAAGATCTCGTGTAATGGCATCCATAACGACAACAAAGAGGAGTGGGGAAAGGGCAGAACGCTGGTGCACTCCGACAGAGATGGAAAACTCCATCGAGGTTCCGGCTGCAGCTTGGACTCTACTCTTTGGGCAAGAGTAGAGGATTCGCACCCACTCTATGGCCTTTGTCATACCATCGCTCACCCCGAGCGACGCCCAATGATATGCACCCATATCGATTCCATCGCGCCGCCCGATCGATATGGGAGCATATCATTAGGCGTCGCTCGGGGTGAGCGATGGTATGACAAAGGCCTATGAGCTCTTCAGGAACTCCATGCCGTCGCAGGGCGTACCATATCACTTCACGCGGTACGCGGTCAAAGGCCTTCTCCAAGTCGATGAAGGCGATATGCACTGGTTTCTGTTTATCGCGATGCTTCTCTATCAAGAGGCGGGCGGCGTGAATGGCATCAACGGTGCCACAGCCAGCCACGAAGCCGCACTGACTGCTGGAAAGCTGGACGATGTCACGAATTCGTCCGTCGACAATTCCCTCAAAGATCTTCATGCTATGCGAGAGCAAGCGAATCGGACAGTAACTGGAGCAGTCTGCAGGACTGCCCTTCTTCTTCCAAATCGGAATCGTCGTACTTTGGCTCCAACAGTCAGGTACTTTCTTCTCTGCTACAACCTGATTAAAGAACTTCGCCAACCACTCAGCCGGGTACCAAACCTTTGACTTCCACAGGTCAGCCGCCACGTCGTCGGGCCCAGTCGCTTTGCCTGGCCTCATCTTCTTCAAAGCCCCTTCAATCTCCTCCAGGGTGATCTTCTGAACGGGGCCGTGGGTTGGAGCCGTTGAAGGGACGGCTGGATGAGGAAATTCTTCTGTAGAGATTTCTTCAAAGTGGTGGCGATGTCTGTTCCTCCACGTGATGCCACTGGAAACTACTCGCTCTGCGAGTTAAGCCGAACACGGACACTCGATTGCAGGCGACAGGCCCTTGTGACAGGCCGGCCTACGAAGACCCATGTCACATCACGTGGTGTATGACAGCTCAAGTGTTTCGAGATAGTGCTACGGCGTCCGTGGGAGCCGACGCGCACTCGCAGAGCCCGGCGAGTGTGAGAAGTATGCGAGGGGCGAGGGTGCCTGATGCGAGGACGGCATCGGGGGGCAACTGAGCTAGTCCGAAAGTCCCGTAACGTAAGCAGGACCCGCGTGGCAACGCTGAATGTGGGTACGTTGACGGGCCGCTCGTGCGAGTTGGTTGAAACACTGGAGCGTAGAAGAGTTGATTTCTGTGCGGTGCAGGAGACGAGGTGGTCCTGCCGCAAATCAAGGGGCATAGGACGTGGCTTCAAGGCCGTTCTATGTGGAAGTCCCAGGACCACCAGTGGTGTCGGAATAATCGTCTCCGAACGATTTCGTGACTCGATTGTTAGCGTCGAGCGCTTCAACGATCGATTGATGAAGATCGTTGTCGCCGCTAAGGAGCAACTCTATCACTTCTTCTCAGCGTATGCTCCGCAGACTGGCTGCTCGGATCAAGCCAAGGAAGAGTTTTGGACCCTGCTTGATGAGAAGACAGCAGAGGTGCCGTCGAAAGATGTCATCATAGTCGCTGGTGACCTTAATGGGCACGTAGGTGCTACGAAAGACGGGTACAGCTGTAATGGTGGCTTCGGATACGGATCACGTAACGCCGATGGTGAGCGCATTCTTGATTACGCGGAATCGCATAACCTCACCATAGTGAACACCGTCTTCTGAAAACGCGACTCGCACCTTATCTCATACTACAGTGGGAGCAACAAGACTCAGATAGACTTTGTCCTTGTGAGAGATCGCGACCGGAGTCTTGTCACAGACGCGGAGGTCGTGCCGTATGAGACGGTCGCCCCACAGCATCGACCGCTGATCTGTACTTTGAAGATCACCCCTCCGAGGCTGAAGCAGGTCGAGCGATGCGGTGCACCAAGAATCAAGTGGTGGCGAATGAAAGAGAAGGAAGCAGCTGCGATTTTTCGCGTGCGGTTACCGACAGTCACGACTGTCGACGAAACTTGGAAGAAGGCGACCGACGCGATTCGTCAAGCTGCACAATCAGAACTCGGGATTACGAAGCCTGGGCGACGGAAGGTCGACAAGCAGACATGGCTGTGGACAAACGACGTGAAAGCAAAAGTGCGAGAGAAGAAGTCGCTCTATCACGTGTTTCTCGGCGAAAAGACAGCCGATAACTGGCGGAAATACCAAGAAGCGAAGAAAGTTGCAAAAAAGGCCGTGGCTGTTGCGAAGCCACTCATTATGGAGATGTCAACGAGAAGCTCGAGTCTCGTGATGGTGAGCGGTATCTGTACCGACTTGCAAAGAATCGCCATCGCCAGACCGAGGACATCGAGAAGTTCTTCGGCATCAATGATGAGAACGGCCATCTTCTTACGGACCGCAAGAAGGCATTGAAGCGATGGCGCGATTATTTTGAGGAAATCTCTACGGTAGAGTTCCCTCATCCAGCCATCCCTTCAAGGGCTCCAACCCACGGCCCCGTTCAGAAGATCACCGTGGAGGAGATTGAAGCGGCTTTGAAGAAGATGAGGCCAGGCAAAGCGACTGGGCCCGATGACGTGGCAGCTGATTTGTGGAAGTCCAAGTACTGGTACCCTGCTGAGCGGTTGGCGAAGTTCTTTAATCAGGTTGTGGCGGAGAAGAAAGTGCCTGAGGGTTGCCGCCAAAGTACGACGATCCCGATTTGGAAGAAGAAGGGCAGACCTGCAGACTGTTCCAATTACTGTCCGATTCGCTTGCTTTCGCACAGCATGAAGATCTTTGAGCTAATTGTCGATGGACGAATTCGGGACATCGTCCAGCTGTCCAGCAATCAATGCGGCTTCGTGGCTGGCTGTGGCAACGTTGATGCCATACACGCTACTCGCCTCCTGGTAGAGAAGCATCACGAGAAACAGAAGGCAGTGCATATCGCCTTCCTCGATTTGGAGAAGGCCTTTGACCGCGTACCGCGTGAAGTGATATGGTACGCCTTGCGACATCATGGAGTTCCTGAAGAGCTCATAGAGTGGGTGCGAATCCTCTACTCTTGTCCAAACAGTCAAGTTCAAGCTGCAGCTAGAACCTCGATGGAGTTCCCCGTCTCTGTCGGGGTACACGAGGGTTTTGCGCTTTTCCCACTCCTCTTTGTTGTCGTCATGGATGCCATCACACGAGATCTTCAGAAGTCCGTTGGACGTTGCTTTATGCCGATGACGTGATGCTCACTAGCGAAGATAAAGGAGAACTCGAGCGAGAGTTGCAAGCTTGGTGTGATCGCTTGGAGCGGTTTGGACTCAGACTGAACGTGAAGAAGACCGAGTATTTAACGACGGACGTTACCGAGTCCAGCTTCATCAAGGTTAACGGCATCGAGCTTCCACGCACTGCGGTCTTTAAGTACCTGAGATCAGCAGTCGCGTCTGACGGCAAACTGATGGTCGAAGTGAATTCACGCGTGAGTGCAGCTTGGTCCAAGTGGCGCTCGTTGACTGGCGTGCTCTGCGACAAGAAGATACCAGAGCGCTTTAAGTCAAAGATCTACAGAGCAGTCATCCGGCCAGTAGCGATGTACGGCGCTGAATGTTGGCCTGCGACCAAGGAAGTTGAAACGCGCCTGAGCGTCATGGAGACGAAGATGCTGCGCTGGATGGCTGGAGTCACACGCTTGGACCGCATCCGAAAGGAGGCTATCCGGCAGAAGTTCGGTGTCGCGCCGATAGCGGACAAGATGCGTGAAGCTCGCTTACGATGGTACGGCCACGTTCTGTGTGGAGAAGAAGACAGCGTCCGCAAGATAGGCCTTAACTTTGAGGTAATAGGAAAGCGGCCTAGAGGGCGCCCGAAGCAGCGCTGGGCTGATACGTTACATACGGACTTGAAAGCGGCTGGTGTCCACCCTGATCTAGCGCTGGATCGGGAAAGGTGGCGTCATGACACCAGAATAGCGGACCCCTCTAGGAAGCAGGACAGACGCTGAAGAAGAAGAAGAAGAAGAGGAAGAAGAAGACTCAGACCACGTGGACCTAGAAACGTATCCCTGATAGGCAGATGACTGCACAACTCCTACATTCTCTAGAAATAGTATCAAGTTTCATAGAGCTTCTCCACAATGAGTGGCTTTTGCAACAGCCACGGCCTTCTTTGCAGCTTTCCTCGCTTCTTGGTACTTCCGCCAGTTATCGGTGTCCTTTTCGCCAGGAAACACGTGATAGAGCGACTTCTTCTCTCGAACTTTTGCCTTCACGTCATCTGTCCACAACCAGGGCTGCTTGTCGACCTTCCGTCGCACAGGCTTCGTAGTGCCGAGTTCCCGACTATGCAGCTTTATGAATCGCGTCGGTCGCCTTCTTCTATGTTCCGTCGACAGTCGTGACTGTCGGTAACCGCACGCGAGAAATCACAGCTGCTTCCTTCTCTCTCATTCGCCACCACTTGATTCCTACTGCACCGCATCGCTCAACCTGCTTCAGCCTCGGAGGGGTGATCTTCAAAGTGCAGATCAGCGGTCGATGCTGTGGGGCGACCGTCTCATACGACACGATCTTCGCGTCTGTGACAAGGCTCCGGTCGCCATCTCTCACAAGGACAAAGTCTATCTGAGTCTTGGTACTCCCACTGTAGTAAGAGATAAGGTGCGAGTCGCATTTTCGGAAAACGGTGTTCACAATGGTAAGGCTATGCGATTCCGCATACTCAAGAATACGCTCACCATCGGCGTTACGAGACCCGTATCCGAAACCACCATGGCAGCTGTTCCCGCCTTTCGTAGCACCTATGTGCCCATTAAGGTCACCAGCGACTATGATGACATCTTTCGATGGTACCTCCGCTGTCTTCTCAACAAGCAGGTTCCAAGACTCATCCTTGGCTTGATCGGAGCAGCCAGTCTGCGCAGCACACGCAGAGAAGAAGTGATAGAGTCGCTCCTTAGCGGCGACAACGATCTTCATCAATCGATCGTTGAAGCGCTCGACGCTTACAATCGAGTCACGAAATCGTTCGGAGACGATGACCCCAACTCCACTGGTGATCCTGGGACTTCCGCATAAAACGACCTTGAAGCCACGTCCTATGTCCCTTGACTTGCAGCAGGACCACCTCGTCTCCTGCACCGCACAGAGATCAACTCTTCTACGCTCCAGTGCTTCAACCAACCACGTGGTCTGAATATCCTTGCAAGACTGTGGAAATCTGTTCTGGCAGGCACACGGACAAGTTGAGTTGATTCTCACAATGTGCACATCTGGCTATCTTCATTCTTCTAGCGCCTTTGTCTCATTGATTGCTGCTCTTTAGAGGCACTGGAGCGTAAGCAGTTAGGCGGCAGTGCTTCTGACTTCGTCTCTCTCACCTAGTAACTTTTCATTTTTCGGCTGGTTCGAGAATATTTGCTTGTGGCTGCAGTAACAGCCCTCTACAGCGGCTACAGGACTAGTTCCAAATGTACAAATAACTAATAGCATTGCTAATAAGGTATGCAGAGAGAAATGATTGCTTCAGCCTTTGGCAGAAGTCGAGCCTTGAGCACTATCCGTAGGTCTTCGATGAAGCTTAACATCTCCTAAGCAAAGGCATGATGTGTGCAGCGCGTCAGGGGCAGTGCGGTACCAGAAGTATAACATCTTAAAATATCACTGTTGGTCAGACATCGCTTAAGTAGGTATGTGAAATAACAGCGGCAGGTATAAGCAGAATTATCGCTTCAGCAGGCTTTTTGTGAATGGAGCGGCGTATTTTCCACTGCGTAGACATAAGCTCTCGGAGCCCTCCCAAATATGGGTTACACTTGTGGCACCTATGATGACAGGCCTCTAGAGTGCACAGTGCGCAACGTAAATATATGGAGTCGACGGAATCACTTGAGTGGTCGATTCAGATTTCATGACGTCCTCTCCGTTTCAGGCGGAGAGAGCTCTGGAATGCATGCAGTAGCGAATCCATTATATGTTTTAAAGCATACAGGCCCGACCTTGATTGATGGGGGCTTTGCATCTCCACTTGTGCTCCACATGACTACAACATGTGTCGCACAGACCTCTTCGAAGCGGAATTCCCACTAATTTATAGAACTCGCTTTGAACGAAACTTTTTGGTTTCAGAGAAAATTTAAAGAAGTAGCGGCACTCTCGAATTACTATCCGTAATTTGAAGGGTTTAATGAGTCTTTCTTCATGAGAATGTGACACGAGTTCTGTCGCTTGCAGTTCAAACGCCTATCTAACCTTAACAGTGATTCGCACGATTCAGCTATAAGCTGAAAGGTTCAGGGAAGTCCGTGCTAACCAGCCCACCCTTGTCTAGCTCCAGCTTACCGATCCATGAGAGAGGCTTAGACAACGTGGCCTATAACAAATACAACTGCCTACCAGACTTTTCCTTCCTGACGACGTCGTTCGCAGCACTTGTCGCAACTTAGTGGATGACCAATTCAAACAGAATGTGTGGGCACTGGGTCGAGAGCGTCATTTAGTGGCAATAAGAATGCGAAAGGTGCATCTTTCGGCGCGAGGCTCAAAAAGGCTTACCAAAATCCTCTTACAGGCCTTAAAGACGAACTGTTGTGCGAGGGTCTCGTAAACTGACAAATCTAAACTGCCGTTGCCTCGGTTCTTTTGAATCAGTTTTTTAAAGTCAGGTGTAATGGTCGTTCTTGGTAAGGTTCCTCGCAGAAAACTCTACATTGGGAAGGTCTCGATCAAACTGTCAATAAGGTAAAAGCAGTTGTGAAAGCTTTTATTAACCTATACAAAGTCATAACATTTTAACGAAACCCTGCAATGTTCAGATAACTAACATTTTGGAATTGGGCTTTATTTAACCACTATGTAGAATGCTGGCCGAAATCATTCCCTACTCGTGATGCCTGTGCGATTGGAACGTAGATATCAGCTGTTGTCACTGCAACTTTCATAAAAGAATTCCATGGAGTCTGTGTATCATCGAAGCCCGCTCGCTTAACCGATCATGGCCGGCAGTGGTCCAACGCGTCCCCGCAGCGTTGGCAGAACGCTTCCCACCTTTAACTCCTCGAATCCATCTGTGTCATGAAGCTTCGCATTTTTCATGGACTGAACACCGAAAATGAAATTTTCGGCCAAGTAGGTGCAGAGAAAAAAGCGGTGACTGCACGCACTGGTTTTTGCAATGACATGTTACCGCCATACACTTACATTAGTTCAGCGCGTTATAATCAATGAGCTTTCAAAAAACTGTGAGGTTCACGAGGTTCCTCCAACTGCAAAGGACATCACGACATTTCGAGAACTCTCCGTGAACACTACCGACGACGATTGTCGAGGCTTCTGGATGAGCTATACCTGTATGTACGCACTAGTGAGTGGTAGTAAGTAGATATTGGATTCGAATTCGATTTTCCGGATAATCTGATGATGCGGATAGGCCATTTTCTCAAACTCCATATTTTCGAATACTTCAGATGAGGTTAATTTTCGAGATTTTCAAGTATTTCAATGCGATGTATACATGCGGCGTTATCGGTGAAGATGCAGATTCTCTCGTGCATCTTGAAGAGAGCTTAGGAGAATGAAATCAGATCCGTTTGAGCAGAATGTGCAGTACCTCTATGGAACCTCTACCTCTAGTCTTGCATGATGCTAAAAATTGTATAGCGCTAATTTTTGCCGATTATTCTGCCATTATTCTGTGAGCGCTGACCGCAGTTTAGATGTTCTCGCTCGATCTTGGATTAATTACATTGTTAGCCGTATTATCGAATTTTGGGCGGAAAGGCGGAAAAAACGCCCTTTCACCGCTGTTCAATTGCGCCTTTCAAATAGAGCGTTTGAAGGGTTGAACTCCATACTTGGAGTCAGCATTGGGTTGCCTGTCCAGTGATTTGGGAAACAGTCGGTAAATGATAAACAATTGCTTGGTGATCTAAATTCTGCTTTGGCGCTGCGCACCCCGTCCTTTGCGGGAAAAGCCAACAAAGGCACGGGATGTGTGATACATACCCTGTTGGACAGAGTGGAACAAGGTTCGGTTCATTTTTTGCTCTATTGGCTAATTTAGAGATGATCACTCTTTGCACATCTTTGCACGCTCTTGTTCTTTACGTTCACAGTGTTATAATTCTTAGAAGGACCCTGTACTTTCAAGGTCTTCAAAATCGGGAAACAACGCAGCTCCGTGAGACTGCATAAAAGTTGGGTGCGTGGCTCCCCGTTGAGCGACAATCAGTACTGGTCTGGATTATGGCACACGTTCTACTTCAACAGTAATTGAACCTGAAGAGTAAGGGAGGGCTGGGGCGAACGGACTGACTACGGAACCAAACTGCAGCCCGATCCAACTTGGACATTTGAATCCAAGTCATATTGCTTAAGCAAACTACAAGCTGAAGTTGAACCACCGATAAATTCTGAATTTACTGGAGAGTCATTCCCTCTCAGTCACCTTTCAGGGCGAGTTTGATATCAAATTATGAATTAGTAATCTCAAAAAAGCAGTTCAAATCTTATATGTGGAGAGAGCGCAGACCCTAGATGTACTCCGATAGAGATGGGTTACTCCATCGAAGTACTTGCTGCAGCTTGCACTGACTGTTGGACAAGAGCAGAGAATTCGTACAGCAAAGAGCATTCCTAGAGTTCGGAATCGGTAAGTTTTCTTCCATAGAGAAACCAGTTTAGAGCCGTTTGAACTGCAGGAAAAGTTCACTGCCTGCTGCCATAAGTGACATGTAAGCAACATTGACAACGCGTAGCGTCTAAAGGCTTCTGCTCTAAAGGTCTCTCCTTGACAGTGCTGTTCACACAATAATGCTTATCCGATTGAGCGATTCTAAACGATAATGAACCTGCTATTGTACAATAGGAGATTTTTAAAATCGGCAATTTCCTCGATTTTGAAGACAGTGAAAGTGTACAATCTCTTAAAAATTGATATCGCCGTGACCGTGAAGAACAAGGGGATGCAGAGATCTCTTTGTAAGTTGCTGATGGGCCAACCTTCATATTCTTTCCCTATTTACGTCTCATACCCTGTGACAGAAATTATCCCCGTGAAGGAAAGGGTGCGCCACTTCGAAAAAGAATATACATATGTAGGCCCGCTGTTGTGGTCCTTGACAGCATACATGGTTTGGAGTCGAAGGGATTTGAAAGGAATCCGTCCCTGACAGATTATTGGCTGATAACTAGAATTCTAAAAGACTAACCAGATTTCTAGAAGTTCTGCATTTCAACGAGTGCATGAATGGGGGGGGGGTGAGGGACAGGCGGTTCATAGCCTGATGAAACCTCAACGTAAGCATCATGTCGGATTTAGTAAAGTGAGGCTAATTAAAGGAGCTGCCAATAAACAAGGCCGAAATATGAAGTAAACAGAACAAAGGTTATGGAAGATCGATTAGAAGGTGCCGTATCGTGTACCATCTGATAGAGGCCCTTGAATGAGGTTGTTTGGGATAGGTCTCATGACGGATAACGACCGGCAGTCAAAAAAATTTGTTGTCCAGAAGTTGGTGAATGAAAATTTCGAGATTTCAGTAGTTGTTATCGCGTGACGCTATCCGATGCTAAATATTAGGGGCCCAATTATTGTAAAGGGAAATTTCCTACACTTTAAAAATCAACTCAAACCAAAACTGCCTGTGTAGCGGCAGCTGTACTAGAGCTTTAACAGAGCCGCTTAAACTAAAAAAATCGTCTACAAGACATTGTCACCTGCGTTTTCTCTTTTATATAGGGTGATTTTTTGGGCGTAAAGTTGTTCGGGTAAGGGTCGTCTCGCATTCGGTGGTTATTCGTCTTCGTAAGAAGGCACATTAGTGCCCAGATACATCATAAGTGGCCTAGCTCAGTTCACCACAGGGGTTGGTTGACTACATACATTAGTGCTGTGCAAAATTTTCGATTTAGTGAATCACAAGTTTGTTGCAGGATCGCTTCGAGCTACAGTACCGAACATGTACATACTTTGGTAATTGGCCGGACGGACCGCGCAAGTCTAACGAAGTTATTCGCGCAGGTCAACATAGGCCGCTTTGGACCGTTCCTTTTTGAATAACTTCGATAGAAATTTAATATTGCTGAAAGAAGCAACATAGCTGAGCTCAGCAGCTGGAGCTCTATCCATTGGTTTACAAAATGCAAATACTCCATGAACTTCTTCCTCATCGATTTTTTGCTGATCCCTCTAATCGCAGCTGGTCCCTCGTCGTTTGCCTTCCTTCCCACGCGAATGATGACCGATTTCTGATTTTCAACTTAATTTTTATCAACATATTTCAACCAATAACGCTCAGTTTTTGATAAAAGATAGTCTACTATATGTTCTTAAAAAAATCGTGTATATAATACAAGCCACGCAGTCACTACTACATAAAAATATTCGTGCCATCTATGAGAAAAACGTCATTAATTATCAAGCAACTCAATATCATGTATGCAGCACTCGCGGTTTCTTGTCTTTATTGACGCGAACTACAAATATAATTGCTACGTACTTATTGGGACGGGACACTAACTGTGAGGAAAATCCCGTGACCGTGAATTATTTGAGAACCAGTCATTGCACTCTTGTCACCGAACTCTTCTTAGTTCAAGGTTCACGTCGACTGCATATGAGTGGTTTCGGGGCGGTGACTTGGGAAAGCACATGCACCTGATTGATTTTCGCGGCAACTTCTTATGTAAACGCCTGGAATGAAATATAGAGCAATTTCCCGCATCCAGCAACCGCACGCAGTCTCTAAAATGTTAAACTGTGCATTCGCCGGATGTTTAAAACGATTTCCCTCTTTTTCCGCTCTGGACCTTATCGCTTATCCATTGTTGAAGTATGAAGTCCAATGTACCTTGCCTTTAAAGTTATGATCGCGTTTCGGCCGGTTAATGTCAGAGCTTGGCGCTCTGTAGAATACGTCGTCTGTTCTACAAAGCGACTAATTAACGCCGAGTTTAATGCTTTCAAAAAAAAAGAAGCTTCGGTTGATGCTGTCCAATTTGACATGTTTGGAAAGCCGCCGAAGTTCAACATATTAGAAGCGGTTTTATGAGGAGGACCATACCGTCGAGACAACTGCTATGCTTTTCCGAATTATGTACAATAGTTCATAGCAAGCCTCTTTTGCGTCCGTTCTTCTTGAGACAGCAGGAGCTGATTTATAGGCTGCACGCGTATAAGGAACATTTAGTTTCCGTTAGATTTCCTAGGCTAAGCCCGAAGACGTTCAAAACGGCTTCACAAGAAAACTGTGGACGAAGGTGCATGGCTACGATTACACCACGGGCCAGATTCATAAACCGCTTACCGCCTTCTAACGGTGAAAATACCGCCAAACCTGTTGCTGATGAACGTCATATGTCGAAAGGTTTGGTGGTTTTTTCACCCGTAGAGGACGGTAAGCGGTTGATAAATCTGGCCCCAGGATTTCTTCGACTTCTGCAGGAAATAACGTCTGTGACACTTGCGCACCGTAGGGGAATGTATGATCTTGTCATGGTTTACAAGATGGTATGTTAGGCATATCCGTCCAGGACTTCTATTCCGTTTCTTCTTGTAACATGAGAGGTGGCCAGTGGAAGATCAGAATCCCAAGGATAAAATGTAATGCAAGATTAGGTTTCTTTACTGATCGAACAATAACCGAGTTTTTGAAACTCTAAAAGAAAACCGCTCTACCTACTAACTCTTCGAGGGAGTATAAAAACTTGTTGACAGTACATATCTCCAGGATGCTTCTTATGGTTAGTTTATCCCGTTTTGATGACTTCTAATTGTTTTGTTCGTTGTTGTTTTAAATGCTGTTTGTTAACCGTACTTGAATTGTTTATCTGCGTGGTTCTCTACAACACATACAAAATAAATTAATAAATAAATTCCCAACTGAAACATTATTCGTGGTGGAGCGAAAATATTTCTTTTCTGAAAATTCGGAATCTCTTGAAGATCAGTGTCTTCCAAATATGATTTCCTGCCCTGTTAACCTACTCAGGACATCATTTGGTGGAAGGACAAAATTTTGACCAAGTTTTGGAGAAGTCTAGCGATTCCAAAATATTCTGGAAGGCTCAGCCGCAGAGCGCTCTGTCGCATACAATACACTCTAAAATCTAGAAATGCAATAACTCGATCTTCTGTTGATCCCGAAATAAACGAGAATGTCAAAAAAATGGTGAAAAATGATGCAAAAATTGGTCAACCTTCACCAATCATTCTTGAACCAAAGAGCTACACCTTTTGAAGGTTTGTGTGTGCTCGTCAGCGATCGGCTGCATATTAAGGATAAGTCGAAAGTTGAAAAGACAGTATCGCATACAGATGCACACTTGTTCCCGAAACGACGCCTTCTGCACATTTCTGTCTCGCGAGGTGTGGCAGAAGTGTTTCGTAACGGCTTCTTCTTCAGTCGATGGACGTGGGTGTCACTGTTTGAATATTCGATGTGGCGGCCACCAAAGTGACGCCTAAGCACCAACCGCTCTGCGTTATGGCCTTGGATCTAGTCCTGCATCCAGAAACACTCGTTGCCATGATTTGCTCACGCTTGTCTTCTCATCAAAACTGTAAAGCAGTTGCTAAATAGTCTTCGTCGCTGCTTCAGAATAACCTGTCAAAGGTGATGCCGCAGAGGTATTCTGCCATGGAATTTTTACTAATGCTACTACGCCTCTGAGAAAAAATGTTTGTCCCTAGCCAAGTGGAGAGCCGACGCAGTTAGTTTTATCTGCGACATCATTTGTTTAGCCATAGGTTCATTATGAATTCATTGATAATAAGTTTGCAACTTTTCTCGATCCACAAGCGCGGTTCTGCGGTACACTTTCGGGTACCTCAGGATTTCGGAGCATTCTTAGCCTCTTAACATCAAAATTTTGCGTTTTCCACTCCTAGAATTATCGTTCACGAACCAGATCGCTGCCCTTTACTGTTTGAATGTTGTGAAGATAGAGTTCACAAAAGTATGAGAATAGGAAAAATGAGGCCTTTTCCAAGCGTAAAAAGTGGCAAAAACCTGGGTTTCACAGGATGAATTTGTTGAGTTGGACTGCTGCTTGGAAAGCTACTCAGCCAATCATAGTGTCCAACAAGCATCTCCATAGCCATCCAGCTCCCTCAGACACGTGAGAGGTTCTGCTCATGAGTTTCAAGACGTCAATTATTTTTTTCAAAATCAGTCTTCATTTTCTCACTTCTGTCGGCTCTTGAGTGTCGTTCTACACTTATTCGAGGTGTCTTCATTTCAATACGCCTCCATGAATGCTGTAGGAGAGCTATTATATATCTTACAACTCAGGATCTTTTGGGCCCTCGAATCGTTATCATCTTCGGTGTAGTAGTTCACTTAGTGCATAATGTTTGCTTGCTTCTTCAGACGAGTTTAAAAAGCTCTTTTTAAAGTTTCTACTGCAACCCTGGGCTGTCGTTTTAGCGGTGTTTTACCGGATCAGCCAGCTCCTCGTCTTTACTTGCGAAATGTTTCGCTCTGACGGATCTGTTAAGTACCGGCGAAGTAAAATGTCTTGGAACTAATGATAATTTGTGAACTGAGAATTCTCGTTAATGCCACTGTTTCCAAAGGCTTGTTGTATCTCGGATATTGGATCCTGCCTGTATTTTCCTTAGAAAGAATATTCTGTAGGAAGGAATGGTGTTTAGAGGAACAGTTCCACAAGAATCTCCGACCTTTCGAGGCTCTGAAGAAGGAACGACGCCGGAACTTCAGGCGTAGTACAGTTGATGACAACTTCGGTCAACAGCTGTACGATCTCATCCATAGATTGACCACTGTTTCTACGTTGGTATCTCTATTCTAAGCGCACTCCACAACGTAATCGACATGCACACTTGTCGCTAACGTCAGTTTTCACACGTATCGAGCGCGGGAGAAAATAGCACTCGGCGACGGGTTTGGCTTGGACTGAAAGCTGGTTGAGACGAAGACCTTATCGAGTGCTTTTTCCCCCAAATTTTTTTGAAAAGCTCCGGTACGGTTGTGTGGTCAACGTTTGGCGACACTCTTCAAAACAAGCTTGACACTTTTAAAATGAAATTGAATTAAAAATATCACTAGCACAAAAGAAATTGAACGTCTTCCGAATCAAAATGAGCGACTCTTAGATTAGGTTAAAGTCTCTAAGAAAGGTAGGAAGAAATTTGGCTCAGTAACGATTTAGTAGGACTTTCTTAAAATTTTTTTAAATTCTCGTGTCCCTAAAGTGAGCAGTCTTTGAAATTTTATAAAAAAATTGAGGAACTTAGAGGGGAAGGCTTATTGTAATGTGCAGGTAGGATACTACCCTATTTTTTAGTTTGTTAAAATAAGAGATCGCTCCACGCACCTGTCTGGCTCGTTATGATTTTCGTTGATTAGAATCGTGAATGCTGCTCACCTGAAGCAACAAAGCAATGAAATGTGTGTTTTCTACAGTTGTTTTCAGTAACAAGCGTGTAACTCGAGTCTCAGAGAACATTTCTTTCACCAATTCTGCTCAATATCTATACAAATGAATTAGCAGAGGCAATACAAAATGGAATTTCTATAAAAATGTATGAAGATGATGTAAAGACATATCATTTAATTAAGGAACCAGATGATTCTTCTAGGCTGCAAAGGGCAATCGGTTATCTGGTAAGCTGGACTAGAGAATGGCAGTTGCGTTTGTCTAAACAGAAGACAACATTTATGCAAATAAAGACAGTGTCACCAATCCAGGACGTCGACGGTGTTGTTCTTTTATCTGCTAGTTCCATTAATGATCTTGGCTTCCGTTAAAACAGTGATTTGGATTTTTTTGAGCATGTCAGAGGACGATGTAAGCAGGCAACTATGCGCACGTATCAAATTCTTAAAGGACTGCACAGAAAAAATAAAGATATTCTACCTCGGGATTATAAAACTTAGGCTACGTCTATTGTACAATCTGGCGTCACAGTCTTTAACCCACATAAGATGAAAGAAGTTTATCGCATTGAGAGAGTTTAGAACAATTTCGGAGCTCCCAGCACGTACTAGCGCTTGGGAGCATGACCGAATTCCAGACGAAGAAACAGGCCTCTTCAACTTCCGTCCCTTGCTTCTCAATGTAAAGTCGCTGATGCTTGCATGGGTCATAAGGCAATGCATTTTAGGTGCACTAGCAGAGGAGCTATTTTCAACCACCGCCACTGATTAGTACGCAACCGAAATTTTTGCGTGATAATCAGTGAGAACTGTGACGTATTGGACGAATGCATGGAGCAAGTTTTTAGTTCTCTTCTTCTTTTCTTAAGGAATTGTTCCCTTCTTTAGCTTCAAAATAAGCCACAACCCATTATTTTTCCAAATAGATATAAAGTTTCAAACTATGGATTGACTTTTTGGGATAGGTGAATAAAAAACTTCAGTGAAATGCAAACCAATGTTCTCCTGAACAAAAAATATTTGAGCCTTTTTGAGAGTGGTTGGTTTTATCTTAGAGACGCTCGTTGTTCAATTTGAATCTAAAGGGCTCAAGCTTGCTTAAAAAAGTCCAATTTAGCGTGAAAATGATATGGTTCCGTCGACAACCGACAAATATACCAACAATCGCCGGAAAATGAGAGCTATGAGGAAAAACTGTCGCCTTCCATAGTATCAAATAAGTGGGGGCTCTTGTGGTCCGCCAATAATGCAGCTACCCTCTATGAATGCTCTTCCAAAAAACTCAGCCAATTACAATTTACGTGAAGGAAACGTTGTTTTTTGGCAAATGCAACACTGTGCATAAATTCCTCTAACGTTATAAGAGAAAAATGGCGATGAATCCAGTAAATCGTTATTTTTTCCCCGGTTCTTATTGTTATTGTTTAGGGGACATCCGAAGTCCACGTAGGACGAGAGCTGACAACCTTCCAGTTGAATTCCTCTTCCATTACAGAATACCTTCTTTACTGCGTCTTGTTTCAGTTGACTCAGTTGATTTGCTTACATTTCGAGTATCGCTTTTGCAGCAACAGCAGAATTCGGAAGGTAGACGGTATCGGCCGCAAAACGAAGATTGGAGAGAGTACTTCTCACCCATGGCTTTTTCGCCCAAGAAAAGCAATTCATAACGAGATAGTGAAAATGCTATGAAACGCATAGGAAAGAAAGAGCGATGGATCACACAGCTATCTATAGTACAGTCTGTTTTGCCCTGTTGTTGAAGAAAAACTGCAAAAGTAAGCTGTCATACCAATTTTTATTTGCGATCAAAACTTTAGCGACAGGTGGGACTCGAACCCTCACTTCCATCTAACCGGGGGGGATGCTCTACGCCATTACACCACCGGGACCGTTTGGTCGAACGCAACCTCCACACCTCGTGGGACCGATCAACACTCACCCGTATATCGGGATGAGCCGGCCGCTGATGTCAGCATGAAACCAGTTAAGCACATCGTTATTACAGCTTTCAACCTCGATACCAGCCACATGAGGCTTAAGGGAACCGATTTGACTCCAAAAGTAGTTTTTCAATAGTAACCTTAATGGCGATATCGTGACCAGTGAAGCTCTACGAACGTGTTGAAACACTGATGATGATGGCCAGCGAAACGAGGTAGAAGTGGAGGATGTGCCGCTCTTCAAAAGCCTTCTTTACCCTCTGCTCTGTACATTGGAAATACAATGCGAACCGCCATACAGCAAGAGGACAGCGATGTGGCAAAACACATTCTCCATTTATCAGCCACCCAAAACGCAAGAATAACAGCGAGCAATCTCATCGCTCTCGCGGAAAATGGAGGGAAAAATGCATTGGTAATGGGAATGTACTCGTTTGCGTTGTACATTGTTGGTCCCCGTTCGCGAACAAACACACAAAGCCTCGTGGACCTCGTTGGTCCCAATTACGCCGCTGATGCCGCAACACCGCTCATTTTGGGCGAAAATCGCTTCCGGAGCCGGCAGCTCCTTCCATATCACCTAGTGGAGTTCCCTAGGTACTTGATGATCAGCAGTCTGTTAAGGAGTATGTTGTTTAGCCTCCTTCGTTGTAAGCATTAAGCGCTGCACTCTCCGTTGGCTGTGTTCTGCCTAGGGGCAAGCTTGAGGTTTGGGACTCGAACAGGCTGTCGCGAAAGTGACTTGATCTTTTATAGGAGGGGTCGTAGTGGGTGTCTTTGCTTTGGGAGAGATTGTCTCGTCAATTTTCCAGCGTTTGAGGCGATTTTCGTATCCCTTAAAAGTTATTCTTCCAACATATTTGAGTAATATGAAGAAACAAGAAATCAAGCTCTATGGTTCGCTTCGCACCTTTCTTCAGAATAACCTTGTTAATTATAGCACTCACGAGGTTTGGCTTCGGCAAGCAGATGGACGTACAGTACCGGACGCGTCTTTTGAGCAGACGCTGCAAAACCTGCGAATTTGCGGTTTCTGCGTCTTTCTATATAACTCGCCTAAATGTCATCTATTTGAAAAACCAAGAGCATATTTGAGCTCAGCGAGCCCTATCTTTTGATGTGCATAATTCATATGGAGCCGCGGAAATGTTCGAAATTGTAAATTTGCACTCCATTGCCAAGGGCGACCGTGGACGAGTTGTCCGTCACAAAACTTCGCACACACTCAAAAAAATTTGGAGAAAAGTCACCAATAGGAACCTTGCCAAATTAGGCACTGCGGCAGAGGCAGTGTCAAACGCGGAATTCGAATTCTGTCGAAAATATACGATGCTTTCTCCCCCCCCCCTTAGGAAACCGATCTGGTACGATCCCACCCTTGTCCCACTTCTGTGTTGTTTCCCATCCGTTTTGATTTTCCAAGTTTTCAGACGGTTTTTTCCATCTCCTAATAGGTTGTACTTTCCAGGTCTGGTTTCGACAACCAGTGGAAGTTAGCGTCCTGCTATGAACGTTTGCCTACTGGATCTCTTGGATCTTCTATCCTTTACATACGTATCATTGTTTGCTCGGTCTATTGCAGTCTACCCTTTCTGCGTCTTTGCCATAGCGCAGTACTCGGCAGCGCTGAAAGTGAAATTCTTGCCATTGTCCTGCATTGTTGAGTAGAGGCCTTGAGCATTGCGGAGAATTGTTGGGAACTAAGTCTGACCTTTTCGACCTCCCACACGCTTGTACAGATCCTACAGATTACTCCAGATGTGCTGTCGAAAAACCATGGAAGTATAGGTATAGTGCTTGGGTCAGAAACGAACAGCTAAAGGTATGTTTTGTCGCTAGGCCCTCAGACCGTGGAGCTTCACTTCTATTAAGGCTCTCTATTTGAAAAACGAAAACAGCCGGTCCATTTAGGTGTGCAGGCTCAGCCTATAAGCTGTAGATGTCTTCCAAAATGCGACAAGGTGGTTTTAGGCTGTAGAACTCTTCTTGCACATAGATTCGTGCAGCTACGGTTTTTTTCAGACTTGGCAACACTTTGACATTTTCTAAAAAAAAACACGAACAAAATATTGATTTTCGAAGTACCGCACTTGTTCCTTTTCACACCTGCTAAAGCAGTACTGGAGTTGACACTTTGACTTTCTATGCTTACTCACAGACACAGCCTTCTGCTAAATAGACTTTGTCATATGTACAAGTTTCGGAAAATACTCAAAGCCTTCGCATTTGTCTTCAGGGTGTATACGACCACATATTATTCATGAATAGATGTTGGCGAAAGACTCATATTAGCTGCAGTGAATCTGTCAGAAATGAAGGGCGGTCAGATCTTGTTTTCGTGTTCGCATCAACAGTGTTGCTTCGTACGCATTCAGAGTGGCTGAGGGCTGACTTCTCGGATTTTCTTTTCGATGTCTGCCGTTCTGGACCTCGCTACTCCTCTAGAGATTTTACGAAAAACGCCTCACCCTGTACATCATGCCACGATCTTGCTACATAAACGTGTAGAAATTTGTTGAACGCAGGAATTTCGTTCTACTCGTCCACCCCTGGGAAGGTTTCCTTCATTGTCTAGCCGGTTAGATTAGGAGAACGTTTAGTCTTTGATCAGCATTGCTCCGTTTCATTCACTTCTAGAGCGGCTCCGAATTCTCCTGCAAACCGTGGATGGTGAGCTCTAAAGCTAGGAATGTGAGCATGCTATTGTGCGGTTTTGGAGTTTAATACACCCATTCAGTACATCACAAAATGTGATTCGGAATTTGCCATCTAGTGGGGTTATGACGGAACAAAGGTTTTTGCCATTATCGCCTTTTAAATTTTATGGCTACGACTCTGCCCATAGCTAAGCTTTCTGATTAGCTAACTGCCACGCTTGAAAGTTCTCTTCGAAGGGAGACGACTGAAAAGGCTTCCTCGAGGACAAATGGAACGAATCTACAAAGTTATTGTTGACATAGGCTTGTACAACGTTACATTTCTGGATCGGAACCTCCCCTCTAAATCCGAAAATAATAAACTCGCGTAAGCGATCTGCCTGAAGAAATTCAGAATGAAATATTTGAATCTCTAGAGTCACTATATGATTACTTCCTTATGTGCTATTTCCAGACGACAACTGAAGAACTAATCATACAATGGAGAGGAGGTTCTTTATTGTTCACGAAAGAACTTATGTTCGCACACTACTCTCATACATAGTCTCACCATCAAGATCTGTTGTTACCATGAACTTCGCCAGCAGCAGACCACAAAACGCATACGCAATGCCACCCCTTTCCGTGTATGTATGTATGTATGTATGTAAAATCGATGGCTTGTGACAGTTCTCTCCGTCTGATTCGTGAAAATTTTGGCACGTTCCAACCGATTCCTCCCTCGGTGCGATTTCGATGCAGTGCCTTCTAATGCTTTAAAAACGAATCTAATAGAGCCGAATATTGACTCCACGACATCCATTGAAGTAGACTTTTTGGCTCGTCTCGAAAAGGCGTAGACTCGATTCCCCACGGTAGAAGTACAGGTGATATAGTCAAGCACCAAATGGTACACGTTTTTGTTCATGAAGGCTGTTCTTCTTTGAACGGGTTAGCTTTCCGTCGTATTGACTAGCTATAGGGCCTATCCCTTGTTCCGAGCATGATGTTTTTGTGTTCGATAACAAATCTAGAGTAAAGTAATCGTGTGTTTACCCATAGGGAGACACTGTTCCATGACATTGCTTCTTTCTAGCCCAATTATGGATTTTCAACAGATTTTCTTTTGGGACAGAGACTACTTCAATACCAGAAGCTGGTGAGGTAAGTAACCTAGTAGTAGGTGTCGCAGCCGACTACTGAACCTCTCGCGACTCTGGCGATGTTCAGATGGCTAGGCATATGAACAGGGCAGAGACCGCGGCGCATAGCCGAAGCTCGGCAGTGTCTGCCCCATTAAATCCGTCAGATTGTGAGTCTCGGCCAATTTGAAAAAAGCATTTGTAACATCAGGAGCACCCATCTCGACCCCCAACTGCCTCTACTCGCTTCGGACTTATGGCTAGAGACGGTCTCTAGGGAGCATTCTCTTCACTAGATGGCTTCGCGCGGGCCTTGTTGCTCCCGATTTCGTGTTCTCTTCGGAGCAGGATCATGCCTTTTCCGAGCGTTTTGCTTAAGACAAAAACTGAACATAAAACGCTACCTTGACATGCAACAGATAGCGATGCAAAAAGCAAAAAAGATTGCGAAAATCGTGGTCGTGATGGTGTTGTGCTGCTAACGCCTTGCCTTATGAAGCTATCCTGCTGCTAGCAGCAGGATGGAAGCACGTGCTGAAGGTATTTTGGCAGCTATTCTGCTGATCGCGGCAGCTGGCAGCAGGAAAGGCGCACGCGGAGAAGCAGCAAGAAACCCTCGTGCTGCTAGCTGCACGAGGGCAACATATTGCTAAGCTTCTGTGGACGGTCACAATGTGGCAGCACGATAGCATCACAAACCGACAGCAGATGCACAATAGTAACGCGTGCTTCCGTAGAAGCACGAAGCTATCAGCTTCGAGCACGTGAAGCTAATGTGCAGCAGTGGGCGTAGCGACCGGTCGTAGGCGGTTCGCGCTCCTATGATGCACGGTTACTAACCGACTTTTGTCTGAGAAGTGTCTGTCTGTCTTACTTGAAAGTAGAAACTTTACGACTACATAGTTAGTACACTGCAATTGTGCGGAGAAATGAGCCGGTCGCTGTCCTGCGCTTTTCGTGAAGGACCTGACTTACGCCACCAGAGGTGAGGACACAACTTTTGCTCCACACGTAGTCAGCAAGGTTAGGTTCCAGTTTTTCTCTTCTTGAAGCCACGGAGGCGTTGCAAATGTGAGATTGTAAGATGTATTGTATATTGCATTGTAAGATGTAACTGCACACGATTTCTATCGGTGGGCATTACTTTCCAGGTCTCAATATAATATTTCCACTTTAGCCTTCTTGTTGTTGTCTTTTATACTAACAAATTATTGACAGCAGTGTTCATGCCTCTAAAGCAGAGCTTACCTTGTTATGGAAAACTAGAAATTCGTTTCAAACCTTAGCCGACAGCGTTTGAACATGGGGCTAAGGATCCAAGCTGTTTTCCTAGTCACGCCCATTAGTCGGATGCATGGCGCATCACAGAGGCAAATGTATTGCTGGCCTTTGTATTTCCCAGTGTCTTAAATTGCGCCGTACTTGGTTTTTGCTCCTACATAGCGCACTAGGTGGGAGGTGCTGGCTACACGTACATCATGAAAAAATTGTAGGCTCCCTTTTTCGGGTATTTTTCTATGCGCATTTCACTGAGAGCCGCGTGCTAGCGTAGTCGGAGGAGGCGCCGGCAGGCTGTCGCGTGCTTCCGATCTCAGCTTGGTTCGAATTTCTCGTCTAGGCTAAACGAGCCTTCCATCCTGTTGAGGTCGGAGAATCGCTAACGGACTTGTTTGGGATTGACAAAGCACTGATTTGTCTCAAATTGAACCAAATTGGGGTTTAAAACAGCGGAATTAGTTCATCACTCCCAGAGGGTCATTGCTCGTCTTAATAATAAGCTGCAGATGTGTGTCCTATACGTGCTAACGACATCGCACGAGCTTCAAAATGAAGAGCTACATTCATGCTCTGCGTCTGATCTTAAGGTTTGACCGATAGTGTGCAACATTGGTGGTCCCACACACAGGATATCATGGCTGTTGATTCTCGTTCTTGCACAGTTGCTCCAGTATATACCTTCTCACTTAACGAACACGCAAGTGCTCCTTAACAAGCTACGCGAAACAGAATGCGGGAATCACGTCATGAGGTTCTTCGAAGTGACATCCTTATACGCAAATTAATCAAATGACAACACGGTACAGGATGTGCTTGAATTGAATGACCTCTACTTCGCAATAAATATGTACAGCCTTACTGTTTTGCTGGTGCTAGTGTTAGTTAAGGCGGGCATCTAACGTACGATTTTCAGGTAGTCGGGGCAGTATCACAAGTAAATTCGAGGCTTAGCAAGATGTAGGCTGGCTCCAACGCTAGCTATAACGTTCATGTCGAAGGGTGAAAAGTCTGTTCTCGATCGCCGACATATACTTTACAGCGCAACTTTGATGACGGCTTCATGATAAGTTCCACTCAGAGACGTACACCTGCTTCGACCTGCTTAATGAGCGGGCGACTAACATTCGCTTCACAGGAGAAGCCACGGGAGGGTTGGCCGCCGTTCTTCAGTGTCCGGTTTCACCTTAGAAAAGGGCTCTACCAAATTAGGCGTTATCGCAAACCTAGCAACATTAGTGCCCTAGTCAACTTCCTGTCTGCCCATCCTATGAAAGGCGCAGACTAAAAACATGTTCAGAACTGCTGCAGTGATATCTTCCACCTGTCAAAATAGATCTCATTTCATCTATTATAGCTTATCAGGTAGCGCAGTCCAATGGTTGTCCTGTCAGACTAGGACCGGTATTAAAATCTTCCAGGAGAAGACATAATGATTCTGACTTCAGTATATTCCCGATCCATTGAGCGCATTGATGAGAGCACCTTGCGCCGCTATAACCTGGATCATTTAGTCAGGGTGGTGGAGGAAAATCACGCTTAAGGTTCGAGAATCAAACAGAGGAATCTTACTGCGAGTTCGTTTTTTTAGGGGGTCGTACTCTCTTATAGTCTTGGAAGAGGATTGTCCCGTATTTTTTCAGCCTTTGAGTTATTCTCTTGTATCTATGTTGTATCTCTTAATAAGTTGGTTTTATGGCCAAGACAACTTGGAGACTCACGGGCAGTTTCGTTTTCTGAAGGAGGATGTATATGGAGTTGAATATTAAAAAGTTTTGGATGCTGATTATTCTAGAGTTAAACACAAAGACTTTTTGTCGGCTGATTTCGAATCAATGAGAGGTTTTCTTTTTCCCGATCGTCCTGACACGACAGTATTGTATTTGCGCTTATATTTAACAAGTTTGTAGGAAGGGATGAGTCTGTACCCGCTAGGTACAGACTCGTCCCTTCCTCCTAGTACGGACTCATTAACACATTCGCGACGGTGTCAGCTCATATGTGTGGACCAGGGATGAGCGGATAATAAAATTTTGAAAACCGGATAACGGATAACGGATAAATTTGCCCGAAAATGGCCGGATAATGGAAAAGCGGATAACGAACAAACAACAAAAATTAAAGCTTGTTTTAAATTGCACTAATTTCAACAACAGATCAGAGCTCAAAGAACTGTAAATTTATAACCCACTTCTAGACATTTTAGTAGTGTTTTTAAACGTTTTGCAGTCGCCGCATTCACGTCTGCTCCATAGCATCCCAAGATCCAAGGTACTTCATCGTGGAATCTGGAATAGTATCTGCAAGCAGTTGTGTACGGCAAACACACACAAAGAATTATGACATCCAGACCTTCTGAATCTGAGAAAGAATATCCGACCCATCCCTTCTGGAGCAGAGGAAGAATATCCGACCCAGCCCCAAAACGGAGGGGTTCCCTATGTTGCAGATAAGTTTCACAGAAAAAAATTAAAACAAATCTGCATGTCTGAAGATGATAAGTTTGTTCAGCAGTTTATTGCTTCCCTAAAATTTTTAATGAAGAAGTTGCTTGCTCTACGTATTTGAATTAATCCTATTTCTTTTACTAGCTGTACTGCAGTGTTTTTTTGATAATTCACGACAGCACATGGCTAAAAAGGGTACCATTACCGCCTGCAATCCAGTCGATCATACTGCAATCGTGTAACCACAAATGATACGATGGAAAGATCGGCGGTAAAAAATTCTTCTTCTCCACTTTTGACAATTGCTAGTAGCAGTTTGTATGCCTTCTTGGTCAGGACATGACTTGAGATGAATAAACAATGCTTTGCTAAGTAAGCCTCATATAAGTATGGTGCAGGCTTAGCGGGCCTTCTGCAAGGTTGAAAGTTAGATATCTTTAAAACTATGTAGCCAGTTTCCAAGTGAGGAAACCTCAATTAACCCTTCTAGATTCGAATACTTCTGTTGTTTCTGACGACCACTCTTATGATCGTGAAGGATCCTGTACATAGTGCACCCATCACCACGTCCAAAGCTACGATTCAGCTAATTTGTTGCTCGTTATCCGGCACAAAATCGCCGGATAACGAACAACAAAACGGATAGGCCAAAACCCCCCGGAAACCGGATAACGGATAACGAATAACGGTTAATCCGCTCATCCTTGGTGTGGACAGCGGAGAGGGCGCGACGGACGGTGTCCACTCATTTGAGTGGACGGATGAATTTTTGGGAATAACTTTTTTTATTGATGTTCTTGTTCAGTTTTCTTCTTAAATTCCCAAATTATAGTAACAAATCAATGTTGGGTTTTCCTAGGCAGACAAGACAAGAACTTTTCCCATTACTGAAAGTGCACATATTTACTTCCAGACGAGAATTAATGCACAAACTTCAGATGAAACATGGATTGAACACTTAAATGAAACAACCTAGGCTCTGGCTTATTATAATAATACACAAACGTTCAGCAGGAACACTTCCTCTCGTTGGGCAGTACCTCAAACAAACATATTTTTCACAACTGGAGCAGCGCGTATGGGCTCTCCTTTTTTCTCGGCAATATTTCATGTCAGGCTACTGCTCAGCTTTTTATAGCAACCTATGCAGTTCTTCTGGACTTTTCTTGAGTCGGTAGTAACGTTTTCTAAGACTCTGTTGTTTTTTTTTCGTGGGAGTCCACACAAATGAATAAACATACGCGCACGCCAAAAAAAAGCAGCCGGCCGTCGCGCGCAATGGGCGAGAAAACGATTTTGTCGTGAATGTGTTAAAGACGTTCCCAGCTTACTCCTTCAAGCAAAGTAGTGTTCGTTGTGATGACGTTCGAGCCCATATTTCGTGGATAGCGACGGATGATTGCCTATGAAGCGTAGAATGAGTCGCTCCCATGGGGTCCTGGACGCCAAAAACACCAGCCATCATCAGTGCCTCGAGCTATGGATCCTTGTGCGGCAACTTATGCAGTTTGCTGCCCTACTTTTTCATCCACGAGTTTTTTAAGCAGAACCGGAGCGTGATTATTTGGGCCCAATTCCTTGTTTGTCTGTCTCAGTACCTTCTCAAAATGGGGACGGTAGCTTCGAGATAAACTCAACAGACCTTCTAACCGACTTTTATGGCAATACACTGTTGTACGGCAGAATCAAATGAAAGCGCTGGATGCTCTTTTTATTAGGAAATATTTTAGCTGGCTAGAGTTCATGCAGCCACACCTTAGCCATATGTTGTACTTCCGTGGTCCGTCGGCGACAAGATGTCGCTGGCCCTCTGACGGCCGAACGGGATTGATTATTTATCGATTAGGATTGATGCTTAGTCGTTCCACAGCAGCTGTAGAATCCATAGCGCCTGTTAGCTGTTTGAGTCGCGTAGACCACTACTCATCATATTTTGGTCGTTCTTCAGTTTGCTATGGCTAATTCAGGACGAGGAAAGACTTCGAGTCTCCAGATGAGGTACTGACGATGAGAGTGCAGGTCTGAGTGGTACATTTTCCAGTCGTCGTTCATATCGCATCGAAGAAGGCTAATTTTGCCGGCTTCTAAGTGATCTGTATTTGGATGGAGCTTTCGGGAAGTAAGTCTTTAATGACTTGGCGCCACTTTGATGCTACGAAAGGGAGTGCTTGCTGCTTTACTAGAGACCTTCTTCTGTACAAGGTAGGGAGGGACACGATGGCAGAGTGCTTCCTCTTAAAATAGTCGTCGCGATGGTCTGTGCGCTTGGCTAGCAGAGTCCGGGAAGGATGGGTTGACGGGCGCTCACGGTGCTCATTATTTTCATTCTCCATCGTGATGCAACATTCTTCATCGCCAGCATCACGCGTGGCGCAGCTCAGTATTGTGCAGTGAATTTCATTCCTCTTTTTCTTTCCGCTCTTCTGTAGCCGAGAAAGGCGCGCGGAGCGCAGTCGGAGGAGGTGCCGGATGTTGTGTGCACCCGACTGCAGGTCCATGTTTCGTATTTCCCACTCAGAACGAACAAGCCCTCCCTCCATCCGTCCGGGATCGGTCAGTTAGTACGAGACTTGTTCGAAAGAGCTAACATGCCAACTTGTTCCACCCGGCCACCGCAAGTCATTGTATGGGTCAAATGCGCATTAGCGCGCTTATTTATTTGTCATATTTATGTATTTGTACGGTTGTACGAGCACAGCAAAGGGAGTTTTTGGAAAACACCAATAATTCGGAGCCCCCTTCGAGTATAAAGCGACGCACGAACACAGCTTTTGGTCGTACGGTAATGAATTTTAGCTCTACAGCTTTTTATGGTAGATTGGTGGACAGTGCATAGCTCATGATTTAATTATGATTTTCAAAATGATGACTGGAAAGGTTGCACTTCCACGTACACGCACAGTTTATATATGTATAGCGTGTAAGTTAAAGTGCAACCTTTCCAGTCATCAACACGAAAATCACAATCAAACCGTTTTGTTTCTAACAAATAGCCATTTAGGAGTCGCCATAGCTTTCAAGTGAACCTGTTTTGCACAGATTCAAACCTTTGCCTGCAATGCATAAAGTGGGACTAAGCACATTGGTGTCGTGCCGTTCAACAATAGGCGAACATATGGTCTGTAAGCAGGAAGAAAGTGAGCTTCTGATTCCAAAGATAGAGCTCTAAAAATTTTGTGAGTAGCTGTTTCCGCTTTCTTTGCAATCACCTGGCAATATTCTGAAAAGCGAGTTTTTCCAGGGTAATCAGTGGAGCATGGATATTAGCTTCATTCCTCATCCTTGTTCTTCTTTTCGTGGTGGCACAGCCTGCTCACTGATGGAAAACAACGAACTGAGTCTTCTCTGAAGTACAGCTTCTTGAACGAAATTGATGGAATTATGAAGTGGCCGACACTTTAGTCGTAAGCCGCGCCGCCCAAATTTCATGACAGCAACGCAGTTGAAACAAACATTTCATTCATGCACTGACAAGCTGCTGCCAAGTAAGAAAGTCGTTGGTCATAAGTGCACCACCAGGTCCGAAACAAAGGGAAACGGCAGGGAGACCTCGAAGGGTTAAATGGCGGTCTCAAAACCTGGTCGACGTCGACCGAGTGGTGCGCTCGCAACTAGCACCCTCTGCATGCTGTTTTGAACGCAGTGTGACATACCCATTTCACATACGCATTCAGGTCTCAGGATCTGGATGAGCAACACTAAGTCGGCCGCCTGGGCCGGCAGAGCCGTTAAGCCTACCTAATGAGAGCTAGGAGCAGACGCATCTTTGAGATCGAAGCCGTAGTCCTTTGTCATTGGCTTTTCCTTCGAAATCCACCTCCATGTACCGATTAATTTTCTCTCGCTGCAAGACGTGGGCTGAGTTGTGCTATTTTATTGTTATTAAAGGTGTTTTGATTGCTGAGTGTTTCCTGTCTCCGAATCTTGTAGCGCGTTTCCTTTACCCAGTCTGAGCTTCGTCAAACCATTCCATCCGGTGAAAAGCGTAGGGTATATGCGCGTCCTAAAATGGTGAGCCTACACGTGCACTCCTTACGTCGTTGAAGTTGTCAAAACTTTTTAGTTCGTCATAGCAGATGAAGATGAGGTGAATATGAGATTTTTTCACCTCAGGAAAACAAATAAATGTGTAGCAGAGAAAAACTACTCGTAGAGACTACTAGACCAATCATGTGTACTTTATTACGAACTTTTTGAAAACAGCAGCAAAATCTATGATATTAGACAAGAACGCTTAATGTGAGGTCGCTGCTGACTAAATACATCTCTTCGATTCGACTATACCCGACTTGAGTGGTCTTCTATTTTCAAAATAAGCCCCATAGTAATAGGTTGTGAAGAAAGTTTCCCGCCACTCACTTTGGCATTCCGAAACTTTTTTTGGAAAGTGTTCTACAACCTTCTCCTAATAACACATATATAGTCTGACCTACGGCACTATTGTCCATCTCAAATATGGATGAGAAAATCGTTCTCGACTGCAAGCAAGTTCGACTGCTTCTGGCTCACGAGTTCAAAAAGCAAAGCAGTGAAGAGTCGAGGCAAATAACATATGTGGACCACCACTGTCTCCCATGACACAGCGATAGTATGGTTCCGGAAGTTCCAGAACGGAGACTTTTGCTTGGAGGACCAACCATGGTCTGGAAATGGCAGCGAATAAGGAGCGCCTTCCCTAGCTGGTTCATGAGAACCCCCGAAGTTGCACCCGCGAACTGGCAGAGCAACTGGAGTGCAGTCACACTGCCATCAACACCTGCGTGGCCCTGGGAAGGCATTTGGATACCGCATGAACTTAGCGGCCACCAGCCGCCAGGATCGTGCATGAACTTCTTGACTTTATGGCGGAGTTTCTCTTGGCTCGAGAACCTGGTCGCTGGCACGGAAAGTGGGTGGTCTATGTTAGCCACTTGCGAAGGCGTCAGTGGCTCAGTTGCGACGAACGAGGAATTTCAATGTCAAGACCGGAAATTCACCCAAAAAAAAGGTAATGCTCAGTGTCTGGTGGAAAGGAGTCATTCACTGGGAGCTGCTACCTGCAAATATCACTGTCACTAGCGATGTTTACTGGTGGGAGATGGATCGAATTGAAGCACTTCATGGGAAACAAGACAAGGTCTTCCTTCGAACAATGCGCGTCCACACGTTGCACGGGAAACTCAGAAAAAACTCCTGTGTTTTGATGGCATGTTCTGGCCCACCCACCGTATTCAGCGGACCTTGCTCCAACGGACCACCATCTACTCCTTTCGTTGTTGAACCATTGGCCCATTTGCAGGAGAAACAATTTGACGATAGGGAACAACTTGAAAAGTGTCTCGCCGAGTGTTTTCTTCGTCAAAACCCCAGGAATTCTTTAAACGTAGGATCTACAAATTGCCTGACAAATGGCAATATGTTGCAGATAATAATGGTGCATATGTTGGTTAGTTGTTGTGTGTATGGAACGAGAGGAATAAATTTGGAAAAAAACTTGCATAAGTGGCGGATACTTTCCTTACAATCTAGGATGTATAGCGGTTCTTTTTCATCGTGTCTCCTAGAGCATGGAAGGTGGATAGGGTGCTGACTCACCAACTGTTTCAAAACTCGTGATTGTAACGCAGCTTCACATGCACATCGGAGCCACCATGGTTTGAGTTACTCTCTTGCTGCAAGACCGAACCTGAAGCGGAAGCGTAGTAGGCGCTCTTGCAAATACAAATTAAAACATGTTCACTGGCACTATCTCACGCGACGGCATAAATTCTTAGAAAGCGGATCAATTTATTCTCAGGAGGTACACCCTCGCTCACAGCGACCAATTTCCCACCGCCTCATTAGGTTGCCAGGATTCAGATGTGTTGTTATCTCCGTATCGATCAAGGGCCGGATTCATCAGCGACTTACGTAACTTTAACCGAGAATTGTAAGCGAAAAGCTCAGATAACGCGGCTTATCAAGCGATATGGTGAGCGATAAGCCGCATTATCTAAGGTTTCCGCTGTGAGCTCCCTGTTAAATTTATGTAATTCGTTAATGAATCCGACCCCAGGACGCTCATTCAGACGGAATTGAATTCACATTTAGACTCCTCAATCAAGTGGAGAAATTTTCACGCACAAGGAGTTGGCCACAAAGTACAGTTATGGCGGCAGTTGTCCAACCATAAGCTACACTACTGCGTTTCAGGGCACTGCTAGAACATTTTATTGGCTACAAAACGCTGAAGCCGCTACCGGAAAGGTTCACACATGACAGAGTTTTCGCGCTCAGAACATGCCCCCGCGTGCAATTTAACGCAGCAGCAGTCGATGTTCTCCTCGCTCTTACTCACCCAGATTACAGCTTTCCCTAACTCCAATAACATCGTTCAATTCAGCATGAAAAGCTCTATCGAATAGTACTAAGCTTGGCCCAATTCAAAGATATCGGTTTTCGACGACGTCATCGTCCGTCTGCCGCGGCCTCGAGCGGCCTCGTCCTCGATTCGAAACTGTCAAAAAAAAACTGCCAACGGTTCCAGTATCGGTCGAAATTGGAACCGTTCGATAGCGCTTTTCGTGGTGAACATGACGGTGCCATCGCCAGTGTCGAACACTCAAATCTGGGCGAGTAAGAGCGCAAGAAACTCTAACCGCTATCTTCCAAAACTGGCAGCTGAAGCTAAGGCAGTTTAGGAAGCTGACGGGTCTTGAGCACGTCATCGTAAAGCACCTTAAGCGCTCTGTTTGCACACGTTTATCGAGGCCGTTTGCTCGCCGGGTCTTCCCGCAGTGGTCCACCGAAATCGAAAAAAAAATGCGTCACTCAAGCCTTACCTGCATGCACCCCTGTAACATTGCCTCTTCCTAAGCTACACCGTTCTACCTTAGTGCGTCACTAGAACGTTTTACTGCCTACAAGTCCCACAAGTTGCAGCCGAAACGATTCGAACTTGAAAGAGTTATTGCGCTCCGAACACGCCCGCGCGTGCAATTTGCAAGCGGTCGTCCCCTCGACGGAAAGGTTCGATTCTATACGCATTGTTCACTGCGCACTTCTAAGTCTTGCCGTAACAGAGTAGAGCAATTCCTGAGTAGGCCGGTTGCAAATTTGCGATAAAACTCCCCAAACGCTCACTCTGCAAGCTGTCCCCCCTCTCAATTGATAGGTTTGATTCTATATGCATTGTTCCCGGCGCACTCCAAAGACTATCTGAACAGCCTTAGAGCAATTCCTGGGTAGGGCGGCTGAGAATTTCTCATAAAACTCCCAAATGCCCACTCTACGAGCTGTCGCGAAAAATAAGCTTCTCCAGTCGCAAAGAACCCGCTCCAGTCATTTTTGGCCACCCACTGCGAAAATCCAGTGGTCTGTAAACATGTTTGTGTAGATCTCGAAGAGACGAATCGAACGGTACCAACCGTTTCTCAAATTAGGAGAATTTTATGCATGCTACGGTTTTCGACGGCTTGCGACCGACAACTCTTCCGCGACCGCCCTTCATAATGGACTGCAGCTTTTCAATTTCGAACATTTTCATCGCTCCATATGAACAATGTATACCACACGATAGAGCTCGAGCTCCTATGCTCAAATATATCCTTGGTTTTTGAAATGAACAAATTCTAGGCGAGTTATATCCAAAAGGCGCAAAAGCCGGGAAAAGCGGCTTTTTCGGGATTTGATCAAAAGATACGGCCATAACTGTATTCTTCTATTAGTGTTCGCTACATCACAGCTATTTATTCTCTACAGTTATAGAAGAGCGTGAAGTTTATGACGAATATGTTAAACTTGCAAACCTTTTGCTATGTGATTGGCTGAACCCATATTTTCACATCAAAAACGCATTTTTTACATGGAAACTGGCTAAAAGATAATGGGTCGAAATACGCGTTTGCCACTTTCTTTGCCGAATACGCCACGAATTGTACTTGAAGGATGAGGTAATTTGAATACGTACATATTTGATCCATACAATGACTTACAGTGTTTTATCAGCCAATGTGTTATCATTTCCATACAATGCTGTTAGCAATTATTTTTACTTACGATTAGGAGGAAGGCTTGCCTGGCCTAGGCGGGATCCGAATCAGGGACGTCGATCTGGGGGACACGCGGAGAGAAGCTCCTCCTCCAGCTGCGCCGCTATGCGCCCATTAAAGATAATTACCTTCATGTTATATAAAAACAAGTGCTCCGTCACGTCTATCGGTGTGCCTCGCACTTGCGTGCTCCGCGCGACGTTGCAGTATCACTAAGCTAAGGACAACAACACAAGCTAGCTGCTCTACTTGTACAGCTTTTTTCCCTACCAAGGAGTGCAAAAGGCTCTCAGTACGTGCAGTATATAGTATGATAGGGCGACCTATTGGTTCCTCGCTACTGGTCTCCCTTAGTGAAACGGTCCCCCATTACTGGAACTGCTCCCCCTCAATGGTTCACCCTTAGACGTCTTCGGCACGTCTTCTGAATCTCCAGGCATATTGGACGACGCCTTCGGCGCGTCCACCTGAATCCCCAAACACGTTGAGCGACGTCTTTGGCACGTCATGCGACGTATTCCGCACGTCTTCTGAATCCCCTGGCACGTAGAAGACGGTGGATATTTTCCGCTATTCTTGCTCCCCGTAATTTGATCAGTATCATTGACGGCGACCGATACTTCAAAAACGAACTTCAGATTCGTGGTCAGCGACCTCGATTGCCCCCAGGCTGAAGTTTCGGACCGCTTAAACGAAATTAGCGGATTATTATATAGTATGATGATGATGATGATCATGATAGCGTGGAGCGCACGCGAACAGCACGCTCGACCTCGATTACCCCCAAGGTTGAAGTTTCGGACCGCTCGAACGAAATTCACAAAAGATCATATTTTGATCAATATCGATTGATGGCGAAAGATACCTCAAAAACGAACTTCAGATTCGTGTTCTGCGACCTCGACCACCCCTAGGGCTGAAGTTTCCAGGCACGTAAAAGACGTCTGGGTATTTTCCGTAATTTCCCCCCCCCCCCTATTTTCCTCCCGATTATATAACTAATTTCCGCCCTATTTTATGACTCATCGCTTATATATATACATATATATAGTATGTAATGTTTAAGGAAGCTTCATGATGTGTAAGGAAACAAAAGCGCATATCATTTGCTCGGCACCATTCCTGGCCGCGTCGTGTTCCTGCAGTTATGTAGCGTTAGCACAACCCGTTTCCCATCACACCCCGGTTCGCTGGCTGCCTCGCGGGACTACGCCATTTTTTTGTCTTCAGCCTGCAAGTAACTCTGTCTTAAGCGCTCCCAGCAGTTGTTCCTTTTCAAGGAATCATCACTGCATGTCAGTCAAGCGTCAAGAGACTAAGGTGATAAGTATTCGAGATGAAGCCTGGTGTCGCGGAAGCTGAGAACCGTTGTCTGGATTCAGACCACGCGTCCCAGAAACGAAGAATGGGCTGCTGAATAGATGTGACGACGTGCTCGAGGTCTAGGAGCCCTGTACCGAGCGTTGGAGGTCAGGTGACGTGTAGAGAAAGTCGCACCGTACCCCGAGTTCTTGATGTCGTTTTCCATTTCATAAATTAAAATAAATTAATCAATAGAGTCGTTTCCTCAATAGCAGTGGTTTACTTGTCACAGGGTTTGATTTTGATACTGGTATTTTGATGTGCAGATCTGCTTCTCACAATCAGACACGCTCTTAGACCTTGAGCAGATGGTTCCTCATAGGTGAGCCAAGTTCTTCGAAGACAATCAATACTCAACCGCGGTTGTCTCGAGTCCAGCATCGGGATTGTTCGGATTATTAATGACCAATAACTTTAATAGGGCGCGTGTAGCGCAGTCGGAGGAGGCGCGACTGTAGCGTGCACCCGATACCAGGTTCCTGGTTCGGATTTTCCGCCCAGGCCGACCAAGCCTTCCATCCTTTCGGGGTCGGTGAATTGGAACCAGACTTGTCTGGGAGGAATAAAGCGCTGACTTGTTCATCGGCTGGCCACCGCAAGTCATTGTATGGCCAAATACGCATTCATGTCGCCTCCACGACATCCCGTAGAAGTAGAATGCGCTGGCGCATCCCAAAAGGGATTGAGTAACGCCGTCCTTTATCCTTTATCCTAACTTTAATAGCGTTATATTAGTTTAGAAATCGCGTAGGATTTAGCACGCCACATTCAAGTTTATCCTCAAACTCCAGATTTCTGGCCTGAGTCACGTTTGCCAAAGCCCATACATAGTTCAGGCTTAATTTACTTACCATTACGTAACCGGTAACCAAGATCAAGATTCATGGAGTCATAATAGTTTTACGGTTTCATTTGCTTCTTTCTTAAAAGATTTGAAAAGCAGTCAATGGCTCACAGTTTCGGGAAAGCTTTTACACGCCTATTCCGCTTCCAGAGCGTTGATGGCAAAAACGATAAGACAAAAAGCAATCTGAAAAATTTCGTCAATCTACAATTTTTTCTACAATTTTTATCTCTGCGGTGTGATGACCAACCAGTGTGTAATTAAAGAAGCAACAAAGGCAGTGACCCGAATGAAGCAATACCTCGCCTATGTTCGAAAGACTCTATATTTACGCCTAGGTGTGACCCGCCACGAATGTTGCTCGAGAGTGGTGCGGAATTAATTAATTTCATGCAAACCACATTATAACTTGGCTGGTTTTTACAAAACCGCTCCATTTCGTGCAACACTTTCAGGAAATGCTCTCATTTGCCCTCCAACAACTCGTTCGGACACAGTCAAATTGTGGTTAGGCCGAGTATGAATTAGAAAGATAATACTTTTACTTTCTCAGAAATTTTATATCGAAATGACCTTAATGGAATCAATGTTCTGAGGAATGAAGAGTTTGTGTACACAGTGAGCAATGTTGACCAAATGAATTTAATTGGTGGTATATGTACATCTAACAATAAATCATGACATCTTCTCAGCTAGCAGATTTATTTCGGAAATAAGATGCCTTCCTTCCTTGTTATATAGCCAATCGTAGAGTTGTCATGTTTTTTGCTTGTTGATTTTGTCGTTTTGTTATTGGCTTAAATAAAATAGTGTAGTAATAGTTTCCTGATGTGGTTAAGCATCACCGTGCCGCTGGACATTCTGATGCATCCATAACAAGCTTCTCTCAGCACTTGCAGCTGCTGGCAAACCCTTCACGACTCGAGGACTAACGCTGCTGCAGTTGGTCCTTCATGGAATTTCCGCGCGATATAACGGAGAAATCCATTCAGCAACCTCAACCATTTCTACGTGCAAATTCGTCTTTGAAGAGTGTTTGTGCAGATCATAGGCGAATCTAATCTGCAGAACGATTCGCGTCGTCGTATAAGCTCCAGTTCGCACTTCAGGTCATATAATAAGTGAGAAATTGCTGCTATCAATTGAACAAAGTAAGGAGAATTTCATCACCAACCGAGCGTTTTCTAGCTCGTCTGCCAAGAGATATGGGGGTGAACTGCTCACACTCTTTTCTTCTCCTTTCACAGTTAAATGCCAGAGGTAAGTGTATGCATCCAGAGGAACAGGCAATAAGAGAAGATCTACATTTGCACTAAGTAAATAAAGACAACAAGTTCTGTGTTGCAAAGAAGGTACCCGCTGTCTATAATTGCGCGGCATCTTACCGCCTGTGTGCCATCTACACGTCAAAATGAGCATTTTTCAAAGCAGGCTGTGCACCTCTGGAACCAAACCGAACACCTTCCAAATCTAAACGAGCGTCGCTCAGATTAGAGCATATACTCTCTAAGAAAGTCGAAACAAATTTTTCGCTACAGAAAAAATTGCCATTATTTTCTTAAGACATTTATAAAACACTTCTGCTAAAGAGGCGGACACAGTGTTTGAAACTTTATGAAATTTTTTATAGGAAATATTCTAATCTAAAACTTGCTTTAAATTGCAGAAAAGTATCAATCTCCGAGCAATTAAAAGAAGAGATGACATCGTGCACTCGCTCAGCACGTCACTTTTCTTTTTGATTGTGTAAGTGCTGGTTACTTGCAACCGCGAGTGAAAATATGCCTTCCGAAGTGTATTCGCCTCGGCAGAACAAGGCTGGTGTCGACTTTTCATCAGGTTGCGTACCAGCGTTGTCGCTTTCGTCGTCTTCTCATAGAAAAGTCGGGTTGTTTTGAAAAACTACACAGTTCCAAACGCTTTTCATCCCACTGAGTTAATTCCGATGAAAAAAGTTAGGAGTTAGCTGGAGCTGGGTTAACTCGGATGGGGTGCGAGGGTATGCCCATGTCGCGGTCCTACCCAGAGATCCATTGTGAGGACCGGGTATGTCAAAACCCGCATAGGATGAAGAAGAGCCCCAGCTCTTGCCTAACCGTGAGGCACTCCTTGTGGTTGAGTTTTGAATTTCTCACTGCGATCCAAAGTCCCTCGAGTGTTCGTTCTCCGGACCCTGGACTACCCCAAGAGAGTGGACACCCTGAACTTCCTCAAGCTATCCAACTGCTCAGAAACAGTAGTGTAAAGCGGTCTACCCGTGTCCTCTATATACAGTACCGCGCATGTCTTTTGGTCAATTCCCGAAAAAGCCGCTTTGGAGCGTTCCAAAGCGGCTTTTTTAAATAACTTTCTTTAAAATCAAGCACTTGAAAAAAAACGTGAAAAAACATATATTTGAGCTCAGCAGGCCGCGCTCTATCTTTTGACATATAAATCAATATAGTTGAACAATGCATATCAACCAGACATAATCAATCGAGTGGGCGCGAGAGCCTGTAAAGTGACAGGTTGGGGAATTTTATTGAAATTCCCAGCCGCCCTGCTCATAAATTGCTCTTAAACTGTCCAGCTTGCCTTTGGAGTGCACCATGAACAATGCATATAGAATCGAACCTATCAATCGAGTGGGCGCAACCACTCGCAAATTGCACGCGCGAGTGTGTTCGGAGCGCAATAACTCTGTAGTGATCAAATCGTTCTGGCTGCGGCTTGTGGATTTTGTAGGCAGTAGAAAGCTTTAGTGTTACGCGAAAGTACAGCGTTATAGCTTCTAAACAAGCGAAATTATAGCGGCGCGAAAATGCAGATTAGCCGTGTGTGACACGATTTTTTTCCGGCTTCAGTCGACCCCTGCAGGAAGACGCGGCGTGCTAACGGCATGCAAACGCGTGTGCTAGCAGAACTGAAGGCACTTTACGATGACATGCTCACAACTCCTCAGCTGCCTAAACCGCCTTAGCCCCAGCTGCTTAAACCGCCTTAGCCCCAGCTGCCATTATTGGGGGGGGGGGGGACTTAGCGTTGAAGTTTGCTGCGCCCTTACTCGCCCATATTTGAGTTTTCGACACTCGCAATAACACCGTTAGCTTCAGCACGGAAAGCTCTATCGAATGGTGTCACTCACAACCAATACTGGAAAAAGCGATTTTTTGACAATTTCCCATCGAGGACGTGGGCCGAGCCTGCGCGGATGATGACGTCATAGAAATCGCTATTTTCGAAATTGGCCAAATTTTTTCGTTCAAAATCATCTAGTGGTTATTTTGTGCGCTGATTACGAATCCGACGTCCGTTTTTGAAAATTTCGCCGATTTCGGCAGCTTAATTCGTCGAAGTGTGTCGGGAATCGCAGAATGTCCACCTCCTCGTGTCACCTGTAAAATACACTGGAACTAAAATTTATGCTCTCGTAACTCGATCATAACTGCATGTTGCATAGAACGTTTTTTGCCAACGCCCTTTTCTTCGTTTTCCGTACGTTGCATTTCATTTCAGTGCTGTTGCCGATAGAGTGCGGTTGACCTGCTGGTCATGTGTTGGTGCCCCATCCCTCTACTAGGATAGATCCAAGGCGCTGTTTAATTTCTTTCAGTGATTGATGCGCAGCCATGTTCTTTGCAGCAAATGAAAAAAGTTGCATGAATTATTGCGCTCGCGAAAACCAACAACGTCATTGCGTACTTTCGGAGTGTTAGATTACTGTATCTGAGGGAGTAGTTAGACGAACAACCTAATAAGGTTGCCGAGGGAGACGGCCCGCCAAGATAGCGACTCTGTGCGCAGGCATTCACCAAGTTTGTTAAGACACGTTGCGTTTGACGTCGCATCGCTTTTCGTCGGAACATTTGCGATGGAACTCCAGATAGTTCACTAGGCCTCGTCAGATGGAGGTTGACGTTGGTTGATTTGGTGAACGTCTTAATTCGTAGAAAGTCGAACATGACCCTTAGTCCTCGAAGTAGATGAGGCAAATATGTCGAACAAGTCAGTGTTTTATCCTTCAGACCAATCTGGGAACAATTCACCGACCCCGGAAGGATGAAAGGTTTTGTTAGGAGATCCGAACCAAGAATCTGGATTCGGCTCACGCGGCAGTCGTCATTCTTTTCGATTGCACTTCCACACGCCCACCTACTACCCTTGCAGGAGCAGGTCGTAGAACGAGATTCGCTTCGAGTCTTCGAAGCATCGTATAAGAACCTTCTTGAGGTGCACGTCCGACTTTTCTTACGTGGGCGGCTCTTCTCCTCGAGGCAGCCAATGAGCCTCGAAAAAAGAGAACGAAATAATTTGAGGAGCCATTTTCAGCTAAGGCGCATGTAACACCTCTGGGAGAGTTTAGATCTCACCACGAGCTCGGAGCTTATCACGATTCCATTTTGAGCTTGGTTCCAGAATATTCTAAGCGAATTTTTCCACCAAAGATTGGTTGCGTCCAGTTTCAGCAAAAACGAAGCACTAGAATGTTCATCGCATGCTCACATTACCATTTTCTGGACATCCTGGAAACTGAACCACCGAAGAATTTCCAGTAGCAAAGAAGTCTCTTGACCCCGTTCCAATTTTACCGTCCATCATAGGGTAATTTTAACGCTTTGTAGCTCAGTCGGGTTGGTTCCATTACTTCGCAAGGACTCGTTTCGCTTTGAGTCAACGACGCCAGTTTGGGAAGTGCGTAGGTCCTCAGACAGTGGTCATTCCTTTTTTGGAATCGTCCTTAAGTTTCCCCTTGAGAACCTCCAATTTTTTGCAACCTTACGAAGACGAATGGAATAAAAAAGAAACAAACTCTAAGTGACGGGCAAATGATCTTCGTGGGCATATCCATCATTTCTGTCGTGAAATGTAATTCTTCTGGCAGTAGTCTAGTACTTAATGGAGTTGTATGATAATACATATGTGGTGCCGCCGTTCTTCGCGTAGCATCAGATGAGGAGGTCTCCTATAATAGATGCATATGAGCTCAGGCCTCCGTGGTCAGAATAATGACATATTCACTTCGCTCACGTGGCCGGGAGAATAGTTCGGTCTCTCAGGGCCTTAACGCAAAACACATTTGCGTCTTGATTGCCTCATAACCACTAAGTAGGTGCGTATTTGAAAGCGTGTGTGTGGAAAACCGATTGTCACAGGCGACAATGTCTGTTCCTGGTCTCACCAGGAGACTATCTCAACTATAGGCCGGAACGGCTTAAGTGTTGTATATGTGCAGGATCGCCTCTCTCTGGGCAACAAAAAATGCAAATAATCGTCCCCAATACAACTCTTCGCAGAGTTAGGGACGACGGAAGTTGGACCGTTGGCAACGTCAATCTTCTGCCTGCGCGCGAAGGGCGGGCTCACGTTGGCTGGAAAAGCAATGGCGAGCAAGCACTGGTGGCGCAGTGGGTAGAGGGGCGATCCCCATGATCGCTGTTTCCAGCCAATCTGAGCCCGTCCTCCGCGTGCAGGCAGAGGGCTAATTCCTCCAACGGCCCAACTTCAGTCGTCCCTAACTCTGTGCAGAGTTGTATTGGGGTCGAGATATTGCATTTTGTTGTTGCCTAGAGAGAGGCGATTCTGCCCATATACAACACTTGGGCCGTTCCGACCTACCGTTGAGATAGTCTCCTGGTCAGCATGTATCCTTAGTTGCCTGTCGCTGCCGAGTTGTTTTACAGGGCTCGGCTGAATGATGCTCATCTTGCTGTCGCTGATTAGTTTTTCCACTCAAAGCAGCTTAGATAAGGTGCATTCGCAAAACGTATGTCTAGATCTCGTGTAGACCTGAAACGAGCCTGGTACGAACACCTCCCTTACCTCTACTATTTTGAGTTTCTTCAAACATATCTGGATATATCTATCTGCTTCTAGCGAAAGGCTCCAACTTTATATTACTGTGGCAAAATCCCAGATAAGGTGAAATTTCTTTACGTATAGAGTTAGAGACTTACCTACCGGAGTTCAACAAATTATTTTGTAAGGAGGAAGATATCCTAGGACTGCCTGTTCAACCTTTTCAAAATCTTATTATTCGCAAAATGTTTGTTAAAATTTGATGGATGCTGTTCTGTTTAGATTCATTTGTCAATCAGTTGCAGTTGCTTACTTTATTCCAAAAATTCTAACCAAGTTGCCTTTTCGTCTCTCCGTCTTCTCAGTTTGTTTCTTCTAAGTGTTACTGTTTATCTGATGTTCGTTCCTGTCATATCCCTTGTTTGATTACCACGTGTGTTTATGTTACACGTCACTAATAATAATATTAATAATAATAATGATAATAGTAATAATCACACTATATAATAACGCTCTAAGCGCTCAGTCGGTCACCATCGGTCGGCGCCGCCGCAGATATTAGTCATAAAATAAGGGGAAAACTGGGGGGAAAATGGGGGAAAATTTCACAAAAGCGAAAAGTATCCAGACCTCTTCTCCCTACCTGGGAACTTCAGCCCTGGGGCAATCGAGGTCGTTGAACATGAATCTGAAGTTCGATTTTGAAGTATCGATCGCCATCAATCGATATTGATCAAATTACGGTGCGGGAAAATAGCGGAAAACACCTAGACGTCTTCTACCTGCCTGGAAACTTCAGCCCTGGGGTAACCGCGGTCGCTGAACACGAATCTAAGGCTTGTTTTTGAAGTATCGATCTTCCTCAATCGATACTGATCAAACTAGCGATTTTTTCTAGATGTCTTTCAAACGGTACGAAAAATTAGCGCTGGCGGTAGTCGAGGTTGCTCAACACGAATCTGAAGTTCGTTCTTGTAGTATCAATCACCGTTAATCGATACTGATCAAATTACGGGGCGCGAAAATAGCGGAAAACACCTAGACGTACCAGGGGATTCAGAAAACGTGCGGAATACGTCGCATGACGTGCCTGGGACTCAGAAGACGTGCCAAAGACGTCGCTCAACGTGTTTGGGGATTCAGGTAGACGTGCCGTAGACGTCGTCCAATGTGCTTGGGGATTCAGAAGTTGTGCCGAAGACGTCCGCTAAGGGTGGATCATTGAGCGGCAGCAGTACCAGTAATGGGGGACCGTTTCACTAAGGGAGGGCCAGTAGTGAGGACCCAATAGATTGCCCTACATACTATACACTGTACGTACTGCGAATCTTCTGTTCTCCTAGATAGGGAAAAAAGCTGTACAAGTAGAGCAGCTAGCTTGGTGTGGTTGTCCTTAGCTTAGTGATACCGCACATCGCGCGAAGCGCGCAAGTGCGAGGCACGACGATAGACGCGACGGAGCACTTGTAGTAATAATAACCTGGCTCTTGTTTTCGACTACACTAACCAGTGGAATACATACCAGGGAACTACCTAAAGGTGTCTGAACCAGCGAAGCGACTTATATGGTCTGAATCGCCTCCCTCCCAGAAGTAACGAACGGCAAGTATCTCGGCCCATTGATTTACAACATTGAGCAGAAATCTCCAACTTCTCTCTTCTTCAAACCTCGGCATTGTAAGTTGTAAGTCAGTTTAACTTTCTGTGCCAACACGAGGTTTTAGGTGGATCTTTATTTAGCAGGGCCTAGGCCTGCTAAATAAAGATCCACCTAAAACCTCGTGTTGGCACAGAAAGTTAAACTGACTTACATTGAGCAGAGTTATGGCCCGTGAAAGCAGCATCGTAGAAACGGAGTGATGAAGTAGGCAAGGCTGATATCCTACGACCCCCGGGTTCATGGTCCCCTCGGGATCGACCTGTTGGCTGAGTGGATAGCGTAGCAGGCTAACGAGCGAAGGGGCTGGAGTTTGAATCTGTGCGGTCATGTCTTTTGCATTTTCACAAGCTTCATATTCATGCGAGGGGTGCACTCTGACAGTGGAGCTGGCAAACAAGAGGTTTACATGTTGTCAGCCCTCATGAAGGATAAAAGCTATCGTTGCTACATCCTACATAGTTTGGGATGCGTCGTGTGCGCCACTCCCACGTGCTACAGTGGAGGCAGTTTCCATGCGTCTAGATTACATACAGTAACCCTAACCTTAATCCTTCATATGGGTTGACAACATGTGAAACTGTCGTTTCCCTGCTCTACTGTCACTGCATGAACCTTCGCAGGAACATATGGTTTGCAAAAATGCAACGAGCATGACCGTACAGGATCCAAACCCCTGACCTTTCCCTCGTGAGTCTGTTACCCTCTCCGTTCGGTTCCCCTTTGACACACGATTTCGAGAGAACAATGAACTCGAGATTGATAAGATATGAACTTCTGCTTCACTGCTATGCTGCTATGGTGCAACTTTCACGGGCCATAATTCTGTTCAATGTTGTACTCCGGTCGAGATACTTGCAGTTCACTACTTCTGGGAGGAAGGCGATTCTGCTTGTATACATCTCGCTGGTTCAGACACACTTTAGGTAGTTTCCTGGTAAGACTTCCGATGATTACGTGTTCATCGTACAAACGGTCAGCTACATCCGTTCAGACACAACTGGATTCGATAGCTCTTCTGGCACGCTGCTTCCATTCAACACATCCCTTCAGGCGCAAACTTCAGTGATGTTACATTTGTGTAATATACGTTCAAATCGTGTTTTTAATTGTGATCAAGGGAGTACACCAAGCGGGCATCGCCTACTTTCTGTATAGGACACACACTGCTTTTCGTCACCTGTTTTGCTATAACGAATGCAGTAGGGGCGTGTGGCAGTGCAGTCGGAGGAGGTGGCCAGTGTTGTGTGCACCTGATTCCAGGTCTTTTGTTCGGATTTCGCGCCCAGTACAACCAACCCTTTTATCCCTCTGCAGAGGTGAAATCGGCACCAGACTCGTCTGGAAAACGTTGTCCTCCGGCTAGCCACATGCCATTGTACATATAGTCCAAGCATGCATTCACATCGCCTTCGCGACATTCCGCAGAATTAGAATGCGCGGCGCATTCCCAAAGGGATTGGGTAACGCCGTTCTTTACACCAATGCATTAATGCAGTGTAGGTTGGCGTTCATCCAGTATCACTCAACTGCAATGGCTCTATGAATCGGCAACTGATAACAGCACGCCCACTCAGTAGGCTGAAGCCCTTTTGTAGACATTTTATTTTTCTATAAATTTAGGCACTATTATGACCAGGTAAAATCAACTGGGCTAGAACTGTTGTTCCATTCCCAAGCAAGGAACACTAAGCCTGACTACATCTGGTTAGCTTATGACAATGTATGTGTAGGACTCACAGCACAGCATGTTCTAATTAGAGATGGTAGGCATTACTGGCAATTTCGCATCAATGTCGATGAATAAGAACATGATGATGATTGCTGAGAAAGAAGAAAACGACTAATTGGACGAGTTGGCCATATTCGGAGTATCGTTGCCATGTTGTGCTCTCTCTGCGAATAAGAGAATCTCTACCTATTGATCCCCCATACCTTTGGTATTACCAACACTCTTCCAGCCTCATTCATTCATTCATTCAGCGTGCGTACTCCAGTAAGCGAACAGGTAGATTTCGTCGATGCCGCGTAAGTGACTACATGAATTCTGCGGGTAAAGCGGTAAAGGGCGTGGAACAAAGATGCCCGAAAAGTCATCAGTTCCACGCGGTCTCCAAACGGATTGAACCAGACAGTCGCGCCTTCTATTGAACACTGGATCTGCCTCTCAGAACCGCATGTCGTCGAGGTCGCTCTCGCGAGCCGAGAGCCATTCACCGTGTTGCATCTCGTCGTCGTTCGTGCGCGATTCGGCAATAATGTCGCTAAGCGCGAGACAATGCGGCCGTGGACGCCGTAAATAATAGGCTAATGGAGGCGCGGACTGACTGCCGGAGCCGGACCACCGCCGACTGGCAGGGCCTCCAGCCGGCGGTCGCGCAGCCCGACGGGGCTGCCGTCGTCGTGCCGTAGGCGGCTGCAGCCGGCCGGCGGTGGGGCTGGAGCAGAGCCTGGCTCCGGCCGTCCGTCCGGCCGTCCGTCCGAGTGCGGCGGGGGCGTGGCGAAGCGGCTCGGCGCCGGTGGAGCGGCGGGCGGCGTCGCGCTGGTCGATCACTGGCGACGTTGACGACGACGACGACGCCGCTGCTGCCGCCGCGACTGCGCCGCCGACTCGCGACGTCTCTCGCGACTCCCTCGCCTTCGCCTCCACCAGACCATATCAGCTGCTTCAGATGGCTGGATGACGATGTCGCTGCTATGCGTCACGAGTAAGTGCCCGGTCCGTGTATGCGCCGCTGCTGGCTGCCAGAAGACATGTTTACGTTGATTGTTTCAGTCAAGAAAGCGCGACTTCAGGGCAGTGTCGGTGGGTCCGCGTTTCGTTTTCTCCGTTTTCGTTTTCATTTTTCTTTCTTTCAATTGTTTCCTGTTAGATTTTCCTATCCTTATATGGGCGCTTCGCTCCTTCGCTCAAACGGAAAGTTCATTAGCATAGTAGTTTACATGCTTTACGTTCTGCTTTTACAACATTGTGCCTGTGATATTGTCATTGAATAAGGGTTGGCTAGGATTGCAAACGCCTAACATACCACGTGCTTCCTATGCTTTAACGTGAGAATTATGATTGTAAACGACGGCAAAACCGGATTTCCTCAAGCTAAAAAAATTCCTCAAAACGAAGTGAACCGTATGTGGGTCGCGCCGAATTTCAGGCTAAACGAAAGGTTCTGGATGGAGACTGGTGAAAAACGTGGTGTAATGGATTTAATTCCGACAGGTAATGTAAGACGTGCGACATGTTCTCCGTCAGGTTCAAATCAATATCTACCGTAAAGAATGGGGGATAAAGAACGGCTCTATTCGAACGGATTCACCATGCTTTTCCCAACAAAAAAGCACTGCAGCAGGTATAAATAAATGGTTTTGGGCTGCGCCACGCATTCTGATTCTAACGAATGTCATGCAGGCAATATGAATGCGTATTTGGCCTACACAATGACTCCCGGTGGTCAGCCGATGCAAAGGTTGCCATTCTATAATTAACAGACAAGTGTGGCACTAACTCACCGACCTTCACCGATCCCGTAGGGATGGAAGGCCTGTTTGACCTGGGCGGAAAATCCGAACCAGGAGCCTGGTATCGGGAGTCGGGAGCACCCGACAGCCAGCACCTCCTCCGACTGCGCTACCGCGCACCCATTATCTACTATATGTAGGATATTGAAAAAACTTTATTGAAAGAGACCTAGGGCTGAAATCATAGCAAAGCGTTATTCCTATGTTTTGCAAGTTTGTCTCATGCACAAAACGGCTGTGATGGCTGCTGTAAAATGGCGCAGGGATGTTTTATGACAGACAAAAATTTAGCTTTTGCATCAAGCTCAACTCGGCACCTTTCTTTCTAGGCGAGGTGTTAGCAGCGGAACGCGATATGAACTCATCTTATTTTATCAATCCTATAAATATTGTGGTAACGCCCGCGAAGCGACCTTCCGGTGAATTAAATTTCCCCAGATTACTTGTCGCCCTTGCGATTTTTAAACGTCCATATCAGGCTTACCAATTTGTTGTTGAAAACAGTCTCTATGGTCATACCAGCATAAGGATGGAAAGTTACTCATGGTTGGAATGGCTGGCTCTCACCCGAGATACAGCTCGTACTTCTCTCTATCTCTTGGTTAAAAGCTGTTATCCGTCTCGTAGCTGTGAATAATTGTGGTGCTTCAAAGTCCCTTATCTTAGAAGCTGACCCTGCACTTGCCATAGCAACATTACGAAGGAATTGAATAACCACAAGAACGGCTAGGCTGATTAGATGTGAAGAATTTTCTGAAGCTGATGAAGCAGAGGCCACTCACCAAAGGTTAAAGAGCGCTCTTGCGTTTTACACACAAAGGCTTACTAGTTTACACACTTTTTTAGGGTGCAAATAACAGTCTTCCTGAAATAATAGAACAAATATCAAAAAGGGTAGAGTTCGAAAGACAAAGCTCAGCGTTGGGCAATCCCCTTGCTGGATTCGCCATGTTTCTTCCAACAACAAAAAAAAAAACACTGCAGCAAGTATGAAAAATGTGTGTAACACAGTAAAAACAAATGCCATCAGCCATTTAAACAGTATGACCTGGATATCGCATGCCGTGCTTCCCACAGACTTGCACAGAGAGCCTCGCGTTTTCATGTTTGCTAAAGAAGTAGTTCAGCTAGTTCTATGAGTTTGGAATTCTGACCTGGTTCTCTATGTGTAGTTTCTGATTGTTTTTTGTTTTCTTGCAGATAATTATAATACCTTTGGGATCTATCCTAGTCCGGGGGGCACATAATTAAAAAGTAGGTAACAAAATGAACTGAGACTTACCGAGCGGCTCCTGCGGAACAAGATGAAACCTAAAATAACCCAAAAAACGAAAAAAATAAACAAAAAATAAAAAATCGCCGCGGTTTTGCAACCGACTCGGCGGGCAAAGAGCGACGGAATGGAGGCATGCCGCGTACCTACCGCCGGCTGACATGTTATAACCAGGATCTAACATGGTGAGGAGGGCGCATGAAGCCGACGCCGCGTGCTGACCGCGGCCTGACATGCTATAACCAGGATCTAACATGGTGAGGAGGGCACACAACTTTGCCTGCTTACAACCGCAACAAATGTATTTTTTTCGTTTTTTTTTTTTCTTTGTGACTTTTCGTGTTTAGTCCCATGTTGCTCTGTAGGAGCCGCTCGGTAAGTCTCAAGTGGATTTGTTACATATAGTACTTTTTAGTTATGTGGCCCCCCCGGACTAGGATAGATCCTACCTTTGACATTTCTTTTAAGAGAAGCCACTAACGTTGTCCACGACGCAGAATTAAACTGCACTGCCCCGACAATCATGAGCGCAGAAGTTTCAAACACCATCAAAAACGTATATGCTTTTTGAATCCATATATGGGCCTTTCGTAGCGAATGGATTCCAACGCCTTGAAGAGCTTACACATGCGGTACTTGGTATTTTTCTTCGAGATCTGTGGTGCTTGGAAAAGTACAGGCTACTCGAAACAATGAAGGCTTCTGCCACGACCTTCAGCCTAACTGATTCCATACTGATATCAGCGATCGGCTCATCTCAATAGACGGGTAAGTACTAAAGGCTCTCACGAGGTGTGGGTGTTGCGTTCGATTAAACAGCGTCGGTGGTGTAATGGCGTTGAGCATTCCCGCCCGGTCAGCAGGACGTGCGGATTCGAGTCCCGGCTGGCGCTAGAGTTTTGATCGCAACAAAACATCTTCGTAACAGCTTATAACCTCGGTACCATCCACATGAGGCTTAAGGAAACTGAATTGAATAGTGAAGGCTACATCTCGAACCTCATTGAGCCTGTTTGCTAGTCTTGCATTCCTGCGTTTGCGCATGATATCTTAGTCCGATCATCAGAAAGTGTTTCTTTCCAATCTCCAGTGACAGTTCTCACCTTCCTGTACTGCAAATAGTGAGCTATTTGAACAGATTCAGATTAGTGGCGTTGTTCGGGAGTTGACATAGTAGTCATTTCACTTGCGAAACATTGGAATAAACGGTATTTGCAAAAGAGACTTCGGTGGGCCGATACTAACACAATAAGCCGGAAAACATCCTGTTGTGTTCAAACCCTGCCTGAATCTTTCTAAACTTCCGTGTCCCCGCACAATTGTGCTGTCATGCAAGTCGACAAGCATTTATTGTTACAATTCCACTTAAATTTGCATTATTCTTGTAGTTATTGGAAAACTTGGAAGAACAGTGCGCACACTTTTCACTTAGAGGGAACCAATTAATCGAAGTGGGAGGGCTTAAAGCGTTCAGCGAGCGCGTGCAAGTGACTAGCAAAGCTTTCTGTGTGCAAGTAGGCAGTAGGCAACCAAGTACAATCACACGCTATCAACTTCCACGTTCACTTCCAGGAATGAGCTGCTAGAAGTTCCTGTGGTTGAGGAAATCTGCAAGCAGTCTCGCGGTTCCGGCTTTGGAAATTTTGCTCATAATCTAATCATAGTATTACTTTTTTGTTGGTCATCAGAGGCGTACGGAAGAGTTCAATCGAGCGCTAAGCCAGCAGTTTTGGGGGAACTTCAAAAAATGTTCGTCATATAAATAAAATACAAATTGATATTAATCCTGTTTCGCCTATGAAACCTAGACAGGCAGTGCACTGTATCATGTTGCTTCTATTGTGAAACCAGCACGAGTCATGTTCTCAGCTGCTCCTTAGCACGTGCAGCTCAACATCACTGTTGGAGCAAATTAGCGGAGAGCCTAAAGTGGAAATGGCAGCTATTCCTTGTACACCATGCGTTCTCGCTGCACACAACAACGGGTCGCGAACCTCTTAGCTTAATCTGCTGCTGACGGGCACGGGTGGGAGCATGTAAGCTTCGGTGGATAATGTCGCTGCAGCTTAAAGAAGCCGTTGAAAGAGAGTATATGATCTTATGGTGGCACGTCAACGGTTGAGCTCATAAGGTGTAATGCACTGACTGAGGCCTGCACTGATGCATTTTCAGTTTCTTTAGAAAAAACTCCTCCCAATGTACCATTTGTCGCTTTTTTCTTTGAAAATTCTGTTTCGAAGAAAGTAGCCTTCAATGAAATGAAGTGCTTCAAGTATGGACGGCGTTATGGATACCGTATAATGAACGTTGTTTCATGTCTAACCTTACCACAGGAGAGGGGCAAATGCTGCTCAACACTGCAACAGGTTTCCGTCCCAAATGAGGCAGCGATCGAAAAACTCACCGATTTAAATGGAGAGGCTTTAATGTCCCTATTGATCGTGTTGGCTTCTTTTGCTAGTCGGAGAAGCGCTTACGACATTGAAATTCGGCAATTTTATCTGAGTTTTCTCCAAAAATTTCCATTTAAAGTCCGGCATTCTGTTGACTTCTCGTTGTGAATATTCAAAGGACAGATGTCCAGGCGGTGACTACAAGGGTTAGCTACCATACTTGCACTGAAAATGCGTTAGCAATGAGATTAACATGGAAAAGTTTCAGGGGAGTGAAACTCTTGAAATATTCAGGAATGTACGACATGCAGATTTCTAGGCTAAATGATTAGCGAGTTAGGTGCTGAATGCCTGTTGATTAGGCTTTAAATCCAAACAACCCAGGTCCAGTGTGGTGGCTGGTTTGGCACATCGCGTTATGTCTCTGGCCGGATGGGAGAAGTTGGACCGTGTTCAGGAGCCGCGATCTGCCCAGCTACTGCCGAAGATCTGCCCTGCTACGGCCCAAGAATCTCGGTCATCCTTTTTGAGGGCAGCACGTGCTGCCCGAGCTCGGCAGCATATCTTCTCTTCGAAATGAGCAGGATGTGCTGCCGAGTTCGAGATGACCAAGTGTTGCGAGCTGGACAGGTGGTTCCACCCACTTTTGCATTCTTGGGCCGTAGCTGGGCAGATTGCGGCTCCGGGACACGGCCCAACTTCTCTCGTCCGGCCAGTAGTCGTCACTTGTCCCATCAATGTCACATTCTCTCGTGGTGCCTACCTCCTCCTTTGTCTTGATGAAGTCCCTTTCCTATTGAGATTTTCCGCAGTCTTCTCTCGATTATCCTGAGCTCTAGAGCAGACTTGTGGCTGATATTTTGGGTTTCTCTTCATGTGTCCGTCCTGAATGAAGAGTTGTTTTCTGGCTTTACCTGAATTAGTCTCATATCGACTGGTCTAAGCGCTGCACGGCATAGCCATTTCTTGTAGGTCTAGAGCGTTCACGATCGGTGGTTCCAGTTGATCACCTCTATATTAGGGCGTTTTTATGTTTTTGACAACCTTGCCTATACAGCGAACTGAACAGAGAGCTCTCTGGGCAGTTCGCTGTATAGAGGAGTCTCGGTCCAGGGGCAACACCAGATTATCACAGTATCTCCTTTCTGGCAAGTGTCGGCGTCACTATTCCACAAAGGAACGTCCATTCGCAACATGGGAGATATCGTCATCCACTCCTTCACTTACATTAGAGAGGCTGCAGTGGAATGACGAAGTACTAAGAAGGCCTTAATACACAACAAGGATGTGCGGATCTTTTTTGTTCGAAAAAGAAGACGGAAGACGAAATACGGAACGGAGCGCCTCAAAAATGGCCGAGAACTTGAGCGCGAAACTCGCCAACGGATTTGCTCAAAACCTCATCCAAAAGAAGCAGGAACGACTTCTACTGCATTTGTATTTGTGCATTTTTTTAGCTGAGCAGAATCTTTCATAGATTGAACTCATCAGAATATGACGGCGTGAGGCGTATTTTCGTGAATTGATGGTTTAGCACTTAAAATGGTGGTTGCTTATGTTTAGCAATATAAAACACGTGGTACAATCTCTTCACGACCAACCCATTTTTACCATACAATGCATGCCCGTGACCGGCACTCTGTTTTTCTTCGCGCTCGGCACTAACTACTTTCAATGATAATGTTATGGAAACTGTCTCAAAAGCAATGGTATCCGATTTATAAGAGGGAATTCCTCTCATAATTGTATGGAGGGCTGATTTTTTAATGGTGAGGTGACGAAGAGGGATGCATGGAGTTCCCGTTTCCGTTTCCGAATTCCATTTTCCGTGTCCTGCTTGTTGGAGGCGAACGTGTAAACGGAAGTGATCATCATGCGACACTAACCATGTGCTAGATGCACGCCGTACAAAATAACACAAAAGGTCTGTATGTTGCATTTCTTATCTCCTTAAAGCTGTGCTCTTCAAGTCTCAACTCGTGGAGGAACTGAAGTGAGCTCGAGGCGCTATCTCGTAAGACTGAAAGCAGGCTTTGGCTTCAATTTGACATGGCCAATAAAGCTCTCTAAGCTTTCAGGAATAGTGGTATTTCGCTCTACGAGGTAAAAACGGGCTTCAAATTTGTCGCTGTTCCTACGATGCAAATGTCTTCATTTTGTCCGTCCCCTCAACGAACAAATAGCGCATACCAAGTATATTGGTTTACGCCGACCGAATCTCAAAATAAGGGGGATGACGCCCCCTCAAGCAGATTCTCATTTGCTCCCAGTGTTGATGTCAAATTCAAGCGGGCAATGGTCATCGAATAAGTGGTATCGGGCAGAATTTTGATCCAAAATGGAGAACCTTCTATTATATTTGGTATTTTTGTATACATTTTCATTTTGTTCTAATTTTGTCAAGGCATCGTGCAGAGAGTTTGGGAAATCACCCAATACACAACTCTAGCATATGTTAATGCGTTTGGTGAGGTGGGTGGCAATCATTTCATGAGAAACCCAAACCTCCAGTTTGTTTACTAACCGAGCTGTTGTGAGTGCAAGTGAGCGGTTGAATTAAATAAGCCAAGCTTCTCTGGTATCTCTCCAGGTGTCACTGGTCGGTTGGTTTCGATCAACGCCCTTATTTTGCCGTCATCAACAGAGATTGTATGACCGTACGTGGTGCATCTTCCACATTAAGTGTGCGAAAGCGAGCGAACCATTGCTGACACTAATTGTTGGAAGGATGTTTAGTTGCGATCAAAACTCTTGCGCCAGGCGGGACTCGAACCTGTACCTTCTGCTTTCCGGGCAGCAATGCTACGCCTTACACCACCAGCGCTGTTTAACCGAACGGCACATCCACGACATCTTCCTAGAAGCATCATTTCTACTAAGACCTTCAGCTTAACCGGTTTTACGCTGATATCAGGGGCCGTCTCATACCGATATGACGGGTGATTGCTGATTGATTGCTTCTAGGAAGATATCGTGGATGTGCCGTTCACTCAAGCAGCGCTGGTGGTGTAAGGCGTAGAAAAGGCATCGCTGCCCAAATGGCAGAAGGTACGGGTTGGAGTCCCGCCTGGCACAAGAGTTTTGATCGTAACTAAACTTCCTTCTAACAGCTTCTATCTTCTATAACAGCCGCTCTAGGCTTAAGCAAAATTGAAAAAAGCTGACAATAGTGTTCAGCAGGGCAGCCATCACCATAAACTTCACATACTTCCTTTTGAGCTTGTACCGTGTTTTTGCCATTTCGGAAGTAAAAAAAAAGAAATATGCTGATAATAATCTCTTTCATTGTCTATTTTCAACTTAATTTTTCAACTTAGTTATACGAATAATGCTCGTTTTTGATTAAAGATAGTCTATTATCTACCTTTTAAAATCGTGCATAGTAATACAAGCCATTCAATCACTACTGCATAAAGACATGCAGTTCACGCCACCTATGAGAAGAAACGACATTAATTATCGAACAACCCAGTAACGGGACACTGTGCAGCCGCGCCAATCCCTCTCTCATAACTGTCTAGTAAAGTGAAAAAGAATAGCAGAAGTGTGAGAAAGAAATTGTTTCGTTATTTTTGTTATAACATCTCCATAATGGTTCATCAGTGAGGAAGGAAGTTTTAGATAGTTGCAGTGAAGGTGTGTACACATAGAGGCTTGACTACGTTATCCGTTGCAATAGGGCAAAAATCGTATCCAGCCCTTTTTATTTTGTTTCACCTTTTTTGTTCGCTGCTCATAATAGCAAGAAATGCCCTTTCATTTGCTTTTCATTCTGTTTTCGTATCTCTTCGAAAGTCTATTGTTGTTTGGTGGAAGTATGATTTCATCGTTCAGCTCTATAGTTTTTTCCCGTAATGCACGCAGAAGGCCTCGACCGATGACGAGACGGCGCCACCTCCTTTCTCGTCTCTCCCCGACGTCTCATCTCGCTGACTTCATTGACATTTAAATCGACCTCGGTGTGAGGAGGAGCTAAATATGGCCGGCTGGCTGTCGTCGTAGGTCGGAGCGACCGGCGCATCGGGTGGCTGAGTGACTGACAGCGTCGACGGCAGTGGGACTGCTCTCGAAAGCGGCGTTCGAATTACGGGGAAGCCCACGGCATCTACGTCGCTCTCGCACCCGTCCGCAAACAACCCTCCATCCATCACAACATTAAATTGCCCCCGCTCTGCTCTGCATACATTTCGAAGCACGTCACGGCCATGTGGAGCGTTTTTGCCTGCATAGCCGATGATTCTGGTTCTTGGAATAGGAGGTGCCAGAGTGCCCAGAGACTGCGCTGCATATTCTAAGCACTCTGTCAGGGCAGAGGCATAATAGGATTAGGGGCGACTGGCAAAATTGAACAAATTGAGGGCGGAGGGATCGTGAAATTTTCTTCCTTACACATTAAAACAGACTTTCCAAGATGGCTAGAATTTTTTATCGTCTTCTTTGAAAATTTAGCTCACCTGCACCAATATGTGGGCATCACGTTTAAAACTTTTATCTTTTAAGGGAATCTTTTTATCTTCGGTGGGAAGCAGCAACCATTTGGTGTATTAAAAGAATAGATCGCACCATGCACTAAATCCACAAGGTTTTTATTTAATTGGTAGTGCCACTTACTTGAGACACTTACTCAATGTGAGAATATGTCTGTACTTTACAACTATAATTGTTGTACATACCACTCACGTCCATGTTACTTTACATAAAAAGAATTTTGCTGTCAATCAAATAAAAATCGCGACCAGTCACCACTGAGTGCATGACGCGATCTCTTCTTTTAATACACGGTCGATGCGCTCCTGCGCATTAAAACAAATTTTGGTCCATTATTTTTCGTTTAAGGGTGCCCGATTTATGAAATTTCAAACAGCGCACTCATTTGTAGGGGCAGTTGATTAAAAAGAGCTTGCAATTAGAAAGTTTTTTTCTTCACATCAAGCATCAATAATTGCTGAAGGATGAAATAGGTTTCGGAACTTTCGTTCTTAAATGGTAGAAATATCGGTCGAAGTTTGTTGAGGCCAATTAACCTTTAAAGTAGTGCATGTTTATCGACAATTTTGTAGAGGCGGCCTAAATTCTCGTTGCGTCTTGAACAACGCTACAAGTTAAACAGTTCGTATGCATACCTCGCAGAACTGCCCTTGCAGATAGGTCCGACCTTACTAGTCTCTCCAGAAAGCCAGTTCGCCGAAATGCAATAAAAGTAAACTACAACCTTCGTTAACGGTTAAACGAAGGTACACAGGCGGGGTGATCCATTTAATAAGGCCTTCCGTATTTGGGAGAAGAGCCTGTTAGTCTTGGTCAAAGCGCTTTTGAGGGAAAGATTCGTCGGCACGGTTACGAAATAAAAAGCCACGGCCTAGCTCTTCTTCTTACCCCACTGCAGATAAATGCTGCTATGCTTTTGAGCGGACGTCATTTTGAAAGCGTGTTATAAATATTATTATAAGTATCGCATCATCCACTTCGATGTAAATGAGGTTATCTGATATCAGCGTTGGTTGTGTTCAGTTGGAAGCGGGTACAACTCACATTAATTTCTGTCGAAGTATGTACAGTAGGATGTGACTGTCTATGGAGGAGACGTAGAAGGGGAGAGCCCCACCTGAGGGTGTCTTTGGTCAGAACTCATTGTATTTTTCTAGCATATAGCAGAAGTAGATTATGGTGATCAGGCGGTATGTATGGGAGGTTGTACAACCCGAGAGCATTTGGAATGTGCACATTAAGAGTTGGATTCGTATTCCACCATATTTACAACATAATGGGGAAGGGTAACTGGCTAGCGGCTTGAGATTGTCAACTAACAATGTCTAGCTAGACCTTAGGGAACCGCTACCACATCGTTCACGGAAAGACTGCACAAAGTAGACCGTTTATTGAATAGTCCACCTTGTGCTCTCGTACGTAGTACACCAAGCATCTAAAAGTACCGAGTTTTGTGCAGGTACAGTACCGTCGGTAAACGTTCGCCAAAACGCGGCCGGCGGCGGATTAATCCGCCGTTTCCGCCGCTTTGCCATAACTCTCTTCAAAGTCGCTTATATTCAATGAAAGGCGCATTGTTGGAATCAGAACAGCATGATCTGCCCAACGGCGTAAACATCTTAACAAGGTTTCAGAATTTTTGAGTTCGAGATGACCTAGATTAGTCGAGCCCGTAATTGTCTTGACCTGATCTACATTCGCCCCTGAGTCTGCCCTAATTGTGCCCCCTGGCAGGGATCGACTTGCCCAGTGGAATTGTAAAAATTTTAAACGCTGTCGAAAATGTGTTTCATGCTAAATTTAGGTTTTGTCTCATCACGGCGATCTCTTTGATATCAAATTCGCCTGGTTTGTCAGCAAGTTCAGCGTTCCATGCATCCTCAACTGCCGATTTTTTTTCCATTTTCGTTAAATATTTACGTTCGCATCACTTTTGCTCTAGGGCTGAGTTTTGCTGAAGTTTTCGACTTTGAGGTGTGGATTACAACTGTGGGTTTCAAGCCTAGTTTGATCAAAAGTAAGACAGTAGTCAGCCGCCAAATTGACAGTGCATCAGGGTTCCAGGGAGACACGTCCTGCAAAGGCTACTTCACGTGTGTAGATCTGTGTCTCCACGAGGCGGATCAGGATGAAAGCTGCATATGCGAACAGACACCATGCAGAGATGCTGTCCCACAAAAACGATGGAGCTGGCAACTCATGTCTCGGAATTTCGCTTCCTTGGAAAGGCAGTTTCCTTCAAATGTAACAATGAGATTTGACACTGACGTCTGCCCAACCCGCGCAGAAGAGCTCCTACCACTTAGCAAAGCCCATATTTGCGATATCTTTCTAAATTTTTTCACTTGACTTTAATCGAATTTATTACTTGAGACAGGTCCGATACTGGAGCCCACACTGTTGCCGTAATTGCAGTGACCTAACCTGCCCCTGCAAACATGTGTCGTTTGGACATGCAATCGCTGCTTCTCTCTTCTCACTACTCGCACTGAAAAAATTCTGCAAAAATCGACCAAAAATCGAGCCTTTCCAAAAGCTCTCCAATTTATGACAGTTTAAGTGTAGGCAACAGCAATCTCTGACACCAATGGACCTATTCGAAGGATTAACTTGTCACGGAAATAATATTCTCTTGTACGAATGAAAAACTTTAAAGGTTTGATCATTAAAAATCAATTTGCTATGCAGCGATGTTTTGTGCGATCATTTTTCCTATTCCAAAAAAAGTGTCTGAATAGTAGTGGGCTTCCACTATTCAGACACTTTTTTTTGGAATAGGAAAAATGGAGCCCCAAGATCATATTGAAGGTTGTTTCAGAAGTCCGTATTTTTCGCTGTATATCGAGCAAAACGTGAGTCAATTTAACGCAAAATTTTAGCTATATATGTTGTCTGCTTTAGGTAGAAAATAATTTTATTTTCATGCAAACGACAATTTTGTAGACGGCCCCAAATTATATCGAAGCTCGAATCTTATTTTTTTTACTGTGTGAAGAAATAAACAAAAGACAGAAAATCAGATATTGTAAGGGAAGCACTTGAGTGATTACTAGCAATTAACACTCGATATTTTATAGAGTGCAATTTTGCATGCAAATGTCGCTCTTTTAGGTAAAAAAAAAACTGTCGTGTCCATAACGTCCAGGTGGAATCTGCGAAATTGAAGCGGACCACACTGATTTGAAGACTGCCGAAATTAAAAGAATTGGATTCTTTGAGTGTACAAGAAACTACGAAAAAAAAATACGATAAAGTCCTATATTAAACCTCAATCCACCTCAATCGAACCTCAATCCTGACCCTGCGTTGGGTTAGTGTGAATAGTGAGAAGAGAGAAGCAGCGATTGCATACCCAAAGGACACATGTTTGCAGGGGCAGGTCAGGTCACTGCAATTACGGCAATGGTGTGGGCTCCAGTATCGGACCTGTCTCAAGTAATAAATTCGATTAAAGTCGAGTGAAAAAATTTCGAAAGATATCGCAAATATGGGCTTTGCTAAGTGGTAGGAGCCCTTCTGTGAGGGTTGGGCAGACGTCAGTGTCAAATCTCATTGCTACATTTGAAGGAAACTGCCTTTCCAAGGAAGCGAAACTCCGAGACGTGAGCTGCCAGCTCCATCGTTTTTCTGGGACAGCATCTTGCATGGTGTCTGACCACATATCCAGCTTTCATCCTGATCCGCCTCGTGGATACACAGATCTACACACGTGAAGTAGCCTTTGCAGGACGTGTCTCCCTGGAACCCTGATGCACTGCCAATTTGGCGGCTGACTACTGTCTTACTTTTGATCAAACTAGGCTTGAAACCCGCAGTTGTAATCCACACCTCAAAGTCGAAAACTTCAGCAAAACTGAGCCCTAGGGCAAAAGTGATGCGGTCGTAAATAATTAACGAAAATGGAAAAAAATCGGCAGTTGAGGATGCATGGAACGCTGAACTTGGTGACAAACCAGGCGAATTTGATATCAAAGAGATCGCCGTGATGAGACAAAACCTAAAACTAGCATGAAACACATTTTCGACAGCGTTTAAAATTTTTAAAATTCCACTGGGCAAGTCGATCCCTGCCAGGGGGCACAATTAGGGCAGACTCAGGGGCGAATGTAGATCAGGTCAAGACAATTACGGGCTCGACTAATCTTGGTCATCTCGAGCTCAAAAATTCTGAAACCTTGTTAAGATGTTTACGCCGTTGGGCAGATCATGCTGTTCTGATTCCAACAATGCGCCTTTCATTGAATATAAGCGACTTTGAAGAGAGTTATGGCAAAGCGGCGGAAACGGCGGATTAATCCGCCGCCGGCCGCGTTTTGGCGAACGTTTACCGACGGTACTGTAGGACATAAAGAACAGTACAAAAGACGGTTTCCCCATTTTCAGTCTTGCAAATATACATTGACTGGCGTTTGTTTGCTCAGTCCAGCTCTTTATGTTTCTCAGACGTCCTAGAATTACAACAACAGACAGCCTACCTTTGCTGCCCTCAGTGTTATTCTGGAGGTTTAGGATTACCACTATGCACTCTGGGTTCAGTCCATTCTCATTACGCGTACTTTGCATCTCAGCACGAACGCTAATATGGAGCGAGAATGGACGGCTTCGGAAAACACATCGAACCAGGGAAGCGTGGTGTACATCAGAAGTCATGCCACTGACAGTATTTTGATCCTATAATGTAGCTCCCCAGCAATGAGAATAGTGCTCCAAATGTCTGAGCTTCCCGCTAGTAATTGGGTTACCGTGGGATTGTAACTCACTCAGTGGAAACGCAAAGCGCTCGCTATGAGGGACTTCCGCTAGTCAAGCTCCGAATTCATTTCAAGGGCACCACTAAAACGCTTGACGACTGTACGCGAATGTCAAGAACCGTAGAAGTATTTGTTGTGGAGCTGCAAACCGCCGTGTAGGTACCTGATAAAACTAATAGGATATTGAAATCCTATGAGACTAAAATTTGATTTGCTACGGCATATCAGTCTGAGTATTTTTCTGATGGAAGAAATTAATATCCACAACCAAACCGGCTGTATTGCTAATGGATCAGTACCAGAGTTGTTGCACTTAACTTATACTTCTCCGTGCTATAGTTTATATTATTATGTTTATTTGTGTGTTTTTGTTTTTTTAGTGTGTATTTTGACGCACACTTACATTGTACCTAAGCCATTGAACTAACATTGGTCAATAAAACTCATTCCAAACAGCACCCTATGCAGCTTTCCCGCGTTTCAAATCAACATATCCTGTTTTACTTGTCATCAATAGGATCGGCCCATTTATCTGTGAGGGCAGTGTAGCCTTTCTCCAACGAGTATAGGATCCACTCCCAGACACTATTGGTCAAGAGCCCTTGAAGCCTGTACTTCTGCGCGCGTTCGAGTCGTCACTTTTCGACAGCAACTATGGAACTACATGTATGCGGTTCACCGAATTGCAGTTTTGTGAGAATCGTCGATTAAGAAAAAAGAAGATTCGCTAATGCAGCATTCTGAAGTGGCATCACCGCTACTGATGACTTCTACTCGATCATTGCCTTCATGTACATGCTGTCTTGGTAGATTTCCTACTTGCTATCATCGCCAGGGATCATGGTAAGGGCTGTCCTGGACCACAAACGCTCCCATTACATGTAGCCCTGAAATTCACTTTGACAGTGTACCCCCAAGGTGAATTGAGAGTCCGAGCGCTATGCATTCAACTATTCGTATGCTGTCAGCGGTTCGCGCCTATAGGAATTGGGGGCTTGGAAGGTGAAGAGTCCAAATCGAGCCGAAATCAGTCGATCCGTGATGCTACGCCACTCGCCCACTGTGCTTATTGTAAGTACATCGAACTTCCGAAGTGTGTACATCAGTGAAACTGCTCCCTACCGGCATTACGCGTAGTTCTTGTTTCTCATGCACGGTTTGAGACGGTCGCAGGCAATATTGTGTAGCAAAAAACGGTGATTCGCTTCACGCCATGTATTAGTGATTTTTTCACTTTGGTTTTGCACAAGCACTTAGAAAGATTACTTTTGCTCTTGCTTTGAAGGGGCAACCGGTGATTTTTAAGGTCGATCGCGTCCCAATAGGGAAGTAATCGTTGAACCCGTCCCAGGGGCATCGCTTTGAACCGTCATTCCTCATTCATTGTCTGAGCAGTTGTTAGTGCGTTATCATTACTGGAAGTCTTCCAGAAACTCTGTTTAGAAATACACCTTGTAGTCACGCCCTCCGTAGATTAGCAGAATCCTTAGTCATAAATCAGTGCTTTCGAACCCGTTCGCTTCAGTTGGAGTCAGTTAAACACTAGGGAAGCTCTCCGTTAACCTTCTGAGGGGGCTGACGTACGTGCTATAGTTGCCACCTTACTGTAAGGTCGGCGAAGTGAATTTTGTTGATGCTAATGAGCTTATTCCTTATTGGATGGCCTCTGCCATGTGAGCGTATATTGGCTGAATGTTTAGCCTTACCATAGAAACGTTTGGGGCTTCTGAATGGTGAAATGTGAGTTCACCTGTTCAGAAGACGTCAACAGTCAGTAATGAGTTTTGCCCACTCATTACTGACTGTTGGCGTCTTCTGAATTTCCTGTTCTCTAGTTGCTGCACTAGTTTGCTGTGTACTCTGCCCCGCCAATGACTGAGGACCTTGCCACTGAAGCCGCCTTCATCCGCTTATGGCATGGGAGGAATCACATTGAGATGCCTTACGCGGCATTGGTCGATCAGGATGATTGAATTGAATCCCCGAAGTGCTTATCAGTCATCTGATGCATGAACGTGAAGCCGCGGAAACCGAGGAAGCCGCCACACAAAGCACCGTCTCGCCGCGCTTCTGAAGAACTCGATCACATGCTTGGCGCTTGTGGGGAGACCGGGCGGACGCCGTGGCGACGAGCCTCGCAAATGAGCTTTTTCGTCGTAATTTCTGAACTGGCGAGACATTGCGCTCCGGCTAATCGAGTATACCGAATACTCGGCGGCTCGAAAGTTGGCTGAAGACTGCGGTTCACGGGGAGAAGCTCGTTAGTGAGCTATTAGGTTGTAACAAATTAAATGGCACTGGCTCGCGCCATTTTTGGCGCGGCTTTACGCGTTTGATCAAGAACAAACCGTAACATTTGGCATATCATTTAGAAGCGCAAACTTTGCTCTACCGGGGAGTACCAAATTTTCTATGTAAAAGTGGGAAAACTTTAGAGTTTTATTGACTTTTTTGCAGATGGACAAAAGGGTAATCCGAGGCATTTACTTGTATGAATTCAAGCTGGGCACTACAGCTAAGGAGGCGGACGAGAAGATCAACGCCGCATTCGGTCAAGGATGTTCCACAATTCGGACGGCGTATCGTTGGTATCAGAAGTTCCGGAATGGAGATGCGCGCTTGGAAGAACATGAAGGTCGTGGGAGGCATAGTGATGTTGATGAGGACAAGCTGAGATATGTGGTAGAGGAGGATCCAAACAAAGGTACCAGGGAGATAGCGAAGGTTCTTGGCGTCAGTCACAACACAGCTGCCCGGCATCTGAAGGAAATTGGAAAGACCAAAAAGCTGGAAAGATGGGTGCCTCACGAGCTGTCTGAGGAGCAAAGAAACCGACGATATGAGATCTCGTCCGCACTGCTTCTACGGAACGAAACGGACCCATTCCTTGATCGCATCGTAACCTGTGACGAGAAATGGATAATGTACGACAACAGGCGACGATCGACACAGTGGTTGGACAGCGATGAGAGCCCCAAAGTTTTTGCGAAGCCGGAATTGCACCAGAAGAAAGTAATTGTGACAGTATGGTGGTGTTCGCTGGGAATTATTCACCACAGCTTCCTCCCTCCCGGTGAATCCATCACGGCAGAGAAGTACTGCATTGAAATTGAAGAAATGACGAAAAAGTTGAAGGATATCCGGCCGGCCTTGGCGAACCGAAGGCGAGTTCTCCTTCTGCACGACAATGCTCGCCCCCATGTAGCACGAATGACGTTGCAGAAATTGAATGAGCTGAGCATTGAAACTCTACCACATCCTCCGTTTTCTCCCGACCTCTCCCCAACAGACTACCATTTCTTCAAGCATCTTGGCGACTTCTTGGTAGGGAAAATATTCAAATACCAACAGGACGCCGAAAGTGTCTTCGAAGATTTCGTCAATTCCAGAACTTCTGATTTTTATGCTACTGGGATAAAAAATCCAGTGTCACGTTGGCAAAGATGTGTAGAATCAGAAGGTTTTTATTTCGATTAAAAAACTTGCCTACAAGCCGAGATATTAACTGTTTAAATTTACAGTGGTTCAGTGCCATTTATTTCGTTACAACCTAATAATTCCGGTTGTGGAAGCCATTGGGGCCATTCACAATTCTGGGTGGAGTCAAACGAGCCAATAATTGCTACCTAAATAAAAAAGGATTATGAGACATTAGTTCATGTGCATCATCTCTAATGATCCTGGAATTCAAGCTTTGTTGTCACCCATTTACTAGGTTATGAGGAAAGTTCTCGCCGTTTTAGTGACTTGATTACTCTCGTCATTGCTTTCGCTTTTTACCTCACAATTCCGTCGAAATTTCTGTTGCCCTTATGTAGCGAAAAACAAGTAGCTTTAAATGCAAGTGAAAAACAAATGGAATGGAATAAGTCACAATGGAGTCCACTGAGCAAGTCTAGAAATTTAAGCAACACGTGTTGATAAAAGTTTGAGAGCAATCACATGGATCTGCTGAAATTGTATTCTGTTCCAATAAATCAATAGCTGTACAATTTGAAGTTGAGCTCGGTTTAGGTTTTTTGTGATCTCTATATTCGTGTAACAGCATTATTTTCTCGCATTTCTTGGATTGCTTTCAGGGGAGGATTCTCACAGCACACAAGAGTGGCGCAAAAACGCCTTCCAACTTACCATTAGCTCTAACTGCCCAATTGTTCACAACTTAAAGATTGCTGCTAGCAAGTTGTATTGGCAGCGATAGTTCAGGTGTAACAGTTTTCACTTTAGCTGAAGTGGTTCGCAATGAACGGAACTACGATTAGTTAAGGTTTGAAGTCAACAACGGCGAGAACTTTCTCTACAACCCAATCTTTACACATTACACCTCTTCGAATTGGCACCGGGAAGTGCCTACACACTTCATTTGCGAAGAGTTCAGCGTTCTTCATCGCTTCACTCAGCGCGGTCCTCTTTCTCATTGCTTTCCTTCACATCCGTTGGTGCAGTTCAACAATCTTGCTCCTGGTCTGGCATTTAAATTTCGAGTAACTATCAGGTGTGGGCTTCCACGCGCTTCTGCTGTGTTGCAGCGGTCGCCCAAAAAGGTTCCGATCATTATGGAAAAGCGCCTTGTCGTTTGTCGGTAATCAGCTAGAGAATCCTATTTTGCTTTTTATTCCGTTGCAAGGACTTCGCTAAGGCTCGTGGCATATCCACTTAATCGATTTCATATCCGTCTTTTTTGTTACTGTCGACTATGTCAAATTCCGGCTTTTCCACCGCAACTTTAAAGTCGGTCAGTCGTTCCACACGGGGTATTGGCTTTCAGTCCTTGTCTTTCACACTGACAAAATGACCTCTACTAATAAGATAACGGATGGTTAGGAAGCACGACCGCTCACCGTGAGCACTGGGGAAGGCTGCATTCTTCTCATGTTTGTCATTTTATATAAAGGAAGAAATGTAAAAGACAGCGCTAATCAGTCCCTGCTCGAACATATCACGCATTCTACCGAATAATTGGCGACAACTTGAATTTGGCCTGTACAATGGATTCAGGGTATCGGCTAAAGGACATTTCAGCGTCTTACCCTTCTTTGATATCGTGATACCATTTCAGTTATTCTAGAGGGGCAGTTGGATTGATTAGGCTGGATGGGATTCGATCCAAGCACCTCAAGTCGCCGCTCACGCGATAGTCAGCGCCTCCTACGGCTGTGCTGTAACACGCCTACTAGAAACTAGGCCTGTATTATGCACCGGTGAATGCCTAACTAATACAAATAGGTAGAGAACTATTGGCATTGTTTCGCGGCCGGCAGCTCCTTTCGGTGAGCTTCGTTTTAGTTTTCAAAGTTCCACTACTCCTTCAAGCTGATGGATCTACGCAAAAAACTTCAGAAAACTACCAGATCTACCAGGGTCGAACATCTCCTACCACGGGTAAAAAATCACTAGATCAACTTCAAACAGCTGTCACGCCTATGAAATGGGGTCGCATAAGATTTCAAGGGATCCCCAAACAATGAAATGCTAGTCACCATCATTCCCAGCTCCCTACATTGGAAGGTTAGTTGCTTGATTAGTTACAATTTTTTCTGGACGTCGCACGTTCAGGGAAAGATGACAAACCGCCTTTCGGCAATGGGATAGGGACGGATAACGATGCTCTGTCGGCAAATCTAACCAGTCCTCGATTAACCAATCCACACCTACTACCATTTAGCTCCGTCCGTTTGTTTGCCACAGCTATTTTTGCCAAGATGGGACACCCCTCTGCAAATTTTATAGTTTCCTTTTTGGCTATTGAGCAGCTGGGAGCCATGCAGGTTAGGGGTAGGCACTCCTTTATAGGTTTTTTTGTATTTGTCCGATGTACATCAGGGATGGGCAAAAATTTGGAAAATTTTCCTAGAAAACAGGAAAGCCAAAAGCGCCGGGAACAGAAAAATCAGAGGGCAGGAAATTCCAAAACTTTACATAAACTATACACGCAACTTTTTAAATTCAACTGAAAAGGAAGGTTGATAGTATAAAAGTTTAGATTTAGTAAAAAATTACCCTAAAGGACATAAAGTTGTCAAGTGGAGGACTGGTATCCTTGTAGATTGCCTCATAAGGAAAATGGCCTCTAGCTAGCGGTTATTTTTAACAGTTCCGTGTTCATTCTTATTTAAATTTCATTTTACCTTTTTTAGAGTCAACAGCGTTTAGCAGTACGCACTTGGGTAAAGGCTATTATACATTGCTACCTAAACAGCCTGCAAGCTCGCGAGAGCTGTAGCAGCAAGGAACTCACCAGGGAAGGGTCTCTGGCGTATTTCTGAACGGAGAAAACGGATACCACTGGGAGAATCTCACCCCTCAAAGGAATAGAGAAATACGTTGCTTTCTTGCTGAGTCCTTGAACCCAAGCAGCTGCTGTCCTCAAAGTTTACCATGGCATTGCACCGTCAGCAGCTCACCTGCAACGTGTTGAATTAAGAGAGGGGTTCGATTCCTCGAACTTGCCGAATTTCTGCACTTTTGGCCATTCCCTGTTTGACATTTATCGCCTTCTCAACTTCTCGTCAGCATACGCTTCACTCCACGCCCCACATATATGGCCAGTTGCAGCTTTCCATCATTTGCCCTCGCTATGTGCGGCATTTTGTATTTGGCTGCTGATTTTTTGGTAGAACCCTTGGCAAGATGGAGTATGAACCTTCCCAACCATTGACATAGGTACATAAAGCAGCAACTATCGCGAGCATCGCAGGATTTTTCCCCTTGAAGAATCGCCGGCTGTAGCAAAGGTCGTCTTTTTGAAGGAAACGTTTTGGTAGTACGGTGGAGAAGGAGCCGCCGGTGACAGATCTTATGGGCAGTGTTGGAACCTGTCATTGGGGTCTATGATACTAGCTCCTACCCCGCACCTATAGCAAAGAACCACGGTGATCAGTCAATATTTCAGAAACGGATAGCATATTCGTAATCTTCACCAGATCACCCTCCCCCCACCTAACCGAAGTTAAGGAATTTTTTCGACCTCTCCTCGACATCCCACCATATATAATCTTGAATAATGAAAGTGCTAGTGCCGCTTCACATTTACCCATGATAATAGTTGAGTCAGGAGAGTGTACAGTCATGTCACGGCGCATCACCGTGACCAACTTTCAACAAATATCTCGTCACTCCTATCTTCAACAGTTTTTAAAAGGTCGACTCAACAAGCGCGTTTCGAGACCAATGTGCTGCTCAGCGGAAGCAAGAAGATGACTGTAAGCAATAATCGCTGAACTGAGGGATTATAGTAGCTAACTGCCTGCTATCATCAGTGTATCTAGTTGTATACTGCGACGGACAGTAGAATACCTCTGGACATGTACAGCAATCGGCTGCCCTTCCTTGAGCTTGTGCGGCACATGTCAGGTGACGACGAATCGACACTCGTTCTCGACTAGTGGGCTGGTGTATCATGGCTGCCAGTAATTGGTGCGGCTTTATTTATGTCAATAGCTGGGAAGCTACATACTCCATCCAGTCAAGGATCCTGCCAAAAATGTGCAGCAAAACACAAAAAGTCGTATGTAGGAGGACAACTGAGGAAAAGTTGCTATGGACACGCATATGGGAGCCAGGAGTGAAGTATACGTCGACTAAATTTTCGAAGATGATAAATATCAAGCCAGGTATGAACATTAAAAACGCGAAAATCCGGCAAGACTGGGGAATCGAACACTTGGCCTCTCACCTAGAAAGGAGGGTCACTCACCCTGGGCCACCAACTCCACCTGCAGCTTCACTTAAATCGCCGCCTTTGGCCGCCTGCATAGTAAACGACATCGCGCCTCCACCGCCTGGCGTCAAGTTTTGATTGCAGCAAAACATCGTTGGTGAGCGTACAACTTCAGTAACAGCCACTTGAGGCTTGAAAAAAGAACTACAAAAAGAATCACGTTTTTTCTATTTGGCGAGTGGAGATTCTCGCACTGGTGTTCATTTTCGCTGGTCAGACATAGGCCTTACCATTAGACCCATCATAGATGGTCTCTGAGCTAGATGTGCATTTTCTGTTTTCTAACCAAGTTTTGCTTAGTTTCCCAGAGAACGAAAAAAAATACCCAAAATCGCATTAAAATTAGAAAACGAAAATTATTCACAGTTCTGATGTATGCGCGAAAAATAGCATAGCATGTTGTACTCCCTCTATCGTGGACCACTGACCGCAGCCTATGGATTCCTTGGGAATATAAAGGCGTAGTAAGAAGAAGGAGTAAGAAAAGGTCGTCCTCACAGCAGTGCACTCCCTAACACGCATCTTTTTTGTTTTGTTGGTTTCTTCTAGTCCGCAACGTGTCGACAATTCTGCACGGCGATGCTTCAAGAGTGATGTGAGGAAGGAGCTTCCTGGACATTACTTCAACTCGAGTTGTTTGCTTAATGTGAATATGACTAATAAGCCGTTCTTTCTTCTGGAAAGCAGAATTTAATACGCAGTTATTCCTAGCAATTGGTCGTCCCTACTAGCCATTATCTCGGTAGGAAGCATTCATTTCGAATGGGTATGGACCTTCGAATGCCGTGTCTCATAGCTGACACATGATACTTCCACGCGTTTGCGTCGCTGGTGTGGTCAAATTGGAATATGAGCAGTAGTGCAAGGGACCCCTTCCCCCCACTCCTAACTAGCCAGCAGCCCCTCCGGGAAGTTCCCGGAATTCTTGAGCTAATGGACCTTGCTTGATTCCTTGAGGCTTCTGTTGCCAGTATGTGATTGAAGAACCCTCGGAAGCGCTACCGTATCCTTATCGGAAATCTCGACAAAATGTCGAAATTGAATCCAAGAAATGAAGTTATAAGGAGTTGCAGGCCGGAGTCGGTTTTTCAGCCGGCTCAATACATTTTAAGTGCCAGTGAGAACGCCGCCGCCGTCGGCAGCCGGGAGGAGGGAACGAACGCTGCGACGATGACGGCTCTGTCGTCGTCACCGGGCGGATGTCCCATATATCACCGCCGGCCATGCGCTCCATATGCCGGCCGAGCCAGGGGCTCGTCCCTCAAGGGCATTGATTTCCAAGGTCCAGCACGGGGTGTTTCACCCCGTTAGCGATGCAGAGCGCGATTATGGCCCGGACGCACCACCTCGTCACCTTCGCACGCGTCGTGGGGTCGCTGAGCGCGGATGGGAGCGAGGACGAACGGGAGGCGGGAGTCCAAATCCAGTCCTCCTAACACAGCACGTCTGACGAGCGCCGTAGCTGCAAGCAGATAATGGTAGCAGGGGGCGAATATTACTTGAGCACGTGGCGCAGCTTGTGGAGGCGGCGGGATCCGTCACGTACATGAGGAGTTGGTTCTAGGTTCGGTTCACTCCCAGGCTATCCAAGTTTTCTCTCTCACTGCGACTATTCAAGCAGTGCTCTGCGTTGTGTCGAGGATAAAACTATGGAACTATTATCATTGGGTCAACGTTGTGGTTGAGGTTAAATGCGCACACAGAGTGCCTTTAAGCGGTCTTGTATAGGTGCAGTGCTTAGTGCTTCTGAGAGGTAGAATGATGAGCCAGAACAATACCCTTTGTTCTTCAAGTATTACTAGCATCGGCAGTTGTTAGCCTTCTGCGGGCTTGTAACCCAGTTTAAAAAGCACGTTTCACGTTTCATTTTTGAAATAAATTAGCCTTTTTTCGCCAATAAAGTGCAGAGTCTAAAATTTTGGGTACCACTGGATTTTCTAAATTCTAAATTGAATGAAATTCTAAATTTCTGCTCTATAAAGATATCTTTTTTATTACTATTAATTTAGCTTTGTTCTGTCAATATGTTCAGATTTAAGTAGATATTCTGCTGAGATGTTCTGCTTTCTAAGCGCACCAGTTTGACATAGTGCGTCTGCCAAATATTCTTTTCGTACAGTTTAGCGCGTCGTAGCTCAGGTGCAGGCTGCTGCTGCAATGTGAATGAAGAACCGTGGCTCAGGTACTGTCCAGGCCAACCAAGATTCACATCCTCTGGAACTGGTGAATCGGTCCAGGCTTTTCGGGAAGGGGCGGAACTCTGATTTTGACAACGAGCCACCGTAGTCATTGTATTGGCAAATGCATACTCAACCTGCATTCCCGACATCCATTAGGAGTGGAATGTGTGGCACATATTGCAAAAGGATTGAATAGCGCCGAGCTTTCGTCAATCCCCTTTTGGAGAAGGCCATCTATCCTGCAACCGTGCGATGTCGAAGGAATAGGCTGCTTGATCCACCGTCACAATAATAATGGGGATCCATAATATTTACGAATAGGGTGACAATAATGTTCTGGAGTAACTTACTACTGGAATACACATAAGTTGTCACCTCTGGCGCGGTGGCGAGTGCATTTGTTTCTTTGCATCTAAAACCGCTTTGGTTTAGTACTATAATTAGGACTAACAAGCTTAACATTTCTACAAGAGGTATCGCGCTGTGTCTGTTGTCAGGTGGAGAGGCGGAGGTGGTTATTTTTCTTTTTCTCTGTGCTCTGCTGTTATAGGGCTGTTATATAGGACTCTGCTGCCTTCCTAAAGACTTACTGAAACGATTTTTAAAAGAGTTAAAACCATGAAAAGGAGAACCCCATCCTTTGCCTTTTTCACCTTAAATTTTCCTCCTTTGCCTTAAAGAATTCATTACAGTCAAGCTGTGTATCAGTTGGAATTGTGTCATCCATTCTAATGAAAAAATTTGTTATTTGTTCGAAAATTTGAAAAAAAAAGAAATTTTTCCATTTTGCCATGTGATTCGACAATTGAATGTTTTTATTTTAAATGAACCGCTTTTTATCATGTTCAGGAGGACAAAATTAGTTTTCCTCTCTGCCTAACAAAGTTTGCACCAACTCAACGAGGTCTCTGTTGCTTCTTTTGAACTCCTTGTGCTCTCTACATACATGTGTATCTCACTCCTAAGACGCGAAATTATCTGCTGCGAGTTGTATCGCACCGGGAAAATCATTATTTCAGTCCGCAGGTTCAAAGGCTGTGTAGTGGATTTATTGACTCCAGCGCATAGTTAATTTGGAAAAAGGCGGCGCGTAAAGAATGAATGGAGTTGTCAAGGAGCTTGGGCGGCGTTGCCATGCGATGCAAGCCCAGCCACCCCGCAGCAACGTGAGGTCTTTCGCTGGAAGCGGCAGAAACAGGTGTCTGTGCAGAAGCAGCTTTAGGATATTCAGGTTTCGGTGAAGGTTGCTAGTGCTCTAAAATGCTGGCGGCGATGTGCCCTCCTAGCAGGTGAGCTCACCATGGGAAACTCTGCGAATTTAGGTGAGGCACCTAAAGCTAACGTCAGGTGCGGTTCAACGGCCAAGGAAACAAGTTTCATGTATTGTAGGGTATCCTGATTGCGCTGAACCAGTGGCTGATTCGAGCAACCAAACATCTAACGGCTGGGCACGAATGGTTTTCTAAAGAGATTCCTTCACTCCAAATAAATGTGAAATGCGCGGCTGAGTATAAAGAGATTCGCTCTTCAGTTCTCTGCTTGACGATTTCCTCCTAATCGAGAGCAGCTTGATGAGACAGCCCAAGCTTGGCACCACGTGGATCTCTGATTTTCGCTTACTTGACTAGTTGATATAATGGTGAGCATCTCACCATTATATCAACCAGTAACCAAGTGAGCATCGAAATTCATCGAGGGTCGAACTTTGCTACAGCTTGTCACACCTTGAAGAGCCATGAAATTCTCCCCTCATGTTTAACTACAGCAGTGCTCTGTAGATTATGTTGAAGAACGAGGGTGGGTACAACGTTTAGGTCGCACTTTGCGTCTGTCCCAAGTATGGCACAAATGCATGGTGCGACCTTTTCGTGAAATTGCTTAGTCTATTGAGGCTTATCTTTTGATGTGGAGTTTTACATTTACACGAAGCTTTGTGATTTTTAAACGCCTACTCATCTGGGCCTGTAAGGGGGCAGGGCCTGGGTAGGGGTTGAGTAATGGCTCCTATCTGGACTACTTGCAGAAACGTTGGACCGCCACACAATGCATGTGTGGCTTCATTCTCTTTTAATAAATTCTCCATAGTTCTTGTGTAAATGAAAGCGAATCGTAAAGCGAATTAGTGAGTACTTGTGTGTGCACAGCCAAAAGCCGATTTTCTTGTAACTATGTTAGCACTTAAATAAGGAGAGAAGAATTTTCTTTTACTTATCTAGGACTTCACTCTACATCCTCTGCTCATGAGGCATTTGTGACAACTCCAGGACGATCCTTATATTTAGATCTTCTGATGTTGCGAATGGCTAGTCTTTGTAAATACAGGGTGTGAACCAGAGGCCGCGCAATAAAATTAGGCGACCAAAGTAGGAGTCTTTTTCCAATTGCATACAACTACATCAACTGCTACGGACGTAGTATATCCTTAGCGCTATAGCCTTTGCCCTTATTAAGGTTGTAGCGAGTTTGTAATATGGTATCGTGTAGGGCAATTCAGAGCCTTCTCATATGCGAGCATTAGATGAATGGATTTGAATTACAACAGAAGAACGCTAATGATTTGCTGATCATTCACAATACACTCAAGTAACGGTTTTCGTTCGATGTGCTTAAGGCTAGAATTTGAAAGGATCGCGGTTCTATTGCTCGCTGCCAGTATCCCGCTTTCATATCAGATTTCCTCCGGCTATCCCTGGACAGACGGCTAGTCCACTTTTGACGAGTCCCCAAACAAAAACAAATCGATATTGCCCGAAAGCGCTGTCGAGACGGGAAATTCGGCCAAATTCATTGTTGTTGAGACACGACGGTCGGCTTGTAATGCGTTTTCCCATTCGTAATGAGAGCGGATTCGAGCGAACGGCCCCGTGTAGGTACTCTTAAAAAATGCATGAGATCGGATAAAGAATAGGTTGAGGGTGAAGATTCGGCAAGATCGGAAACCGCGCTCATTAGATTGTCAACCCCACAACGAGGAGGAAGACCACAGGATTAAGAAGGGCGCTGACACCTCCTTTTGAATGCGCCAAGCTTTCTACCTTTATGATAATGATATGAAATTTTTACGTCGTATAAGACAGACGCATGAAAGAAACTCAAATAGAACCGAACAACTAACAACTAACAACTATCTTAAGCAAGGAGTACTAAATAAATATTACACAATGTCTTCATGTAGAGTGAAATCTAGGTTAAGTGGTGATTATATGCGCAAAGCTTTTGAATGAGGGAACAGAGCAGGGAGGAGCAGCAGTCTTAGTAAGTTTTAAATAGGCTAATCCTGCCCTAACTGAGAACGAATTCCGTCTGACTGATGTTCTAGGTGTAGAAAATGAGAGTTTAGTTCCACCACCTCTGGTTCGAGAGGGCAACAGTTCAAAAAATTGGGAGAATCAATGGAGACTAATTTGTGGAGTAGTTTATACACCATGCAGAGATCAGCAACCCTTCGCCTACTCTCTAGAGAAGGTAGGCGAAGATACGCATTGCGGATCTTTGCACGAAGTGTACGCGAAAACAAGAACCCACCCACCCAATCTAATCAATATTTTTCTCGTAAAATTGTTTTGAACTTTTTCAAGGAGGGCTGCATGCATTATTTTGCGTGACGGGGAAACCGTGCTGCCGCACTCCAGAATTGGTCTGACATATGTTTTTTACGCCGTTAACTGTAATTCTTATTTCTAGTGGTTACCGCCTTAGATATGTGATAAGTACGAGTAATAGCTTTCCTGAAGGTATTTTTATAATGATGTGCGAAGTCTGACTTGTTATTGTAGAGAACCCAAGATCCTTCACTTCCGTTACTGTTGCAATAGGGGAGTTCTGAATAGAGTGTGCACTGGAGTGTTCAGAGCTTCCAAGTCTGAAGATGAAAGGTTTCAGAGTGAGACAGGGGAGTAGCCATTCATCAGCCCAACGGGCGAGCCGTCCTATTGCCAGCTGTAGAAGCTCCATATCTTCGCTGTTTTCTATTTGTCTATAGATTTTTAAGTCATCCGCACACTGCGTACAGGATACATCGTTTGTTTCGAACAGATTTTGAATATCCGCCACATAAATGTTAAACAACACAGGTGGCAAGACACCTCATTGAGGTACTCCACTATTTACAGGCTTAGTTATCGAAAATGTACTATTACCACGTACTTGGAAAGTTCTACCGTTGAGGAAGTTTTGAATCCAGCTCACTACATTTTGATGAAAGCCAAGGAAACTGATTTTATACATGAGTTTGGTGTGAATGACCCTATCAATTGCTTTTGCGAAATCAAAATAGATAACGTCACAGCAGCTTTTCTGATCCAGTATTGTAGTCCAGTCATTAATGCATTCCAAAAGATTTGTCTCTACAGACCTGCCTGCAACAAAGCCGTGCTGAGTGGAGGGAATAATACGATTTTTTTCAAGTGTTGGATAATATGCTTTTTCAATATCTTTTCGAACATTCTGATTAAAAATGTACGAGAGCGGATTTGCAATAGCATGTGCAATATTTCGAATAAAAATGAATGGAATCTTATTCTTATCATGTAATGATGCATTATTCAAGCACCTTCCTTGTCTTTATCGTTTTCTTTACGACCTCCTCCATGTGATGTAGCGGCTGTAATGCGCTCTGATGGACTTCGGGTCGCTTCGATGCAGCAAGGTGAAGGTCGCCGGGGAGTTCGAGGCCATGCTCTCATCCCCATTCGCCTTCCTGACTTGCGGCTTTTACGTATCGCTTGGTCTCTATGCTGCATTTCAGCTGTTCTAGCGAGAGCTGAAAGTGTTGAGGGAGATGCTACCAGGGTACCCGGTGCAATTTGCGTGTCGATCAAGGCTGCGTGGTCGTTATACGCTTACTGGATGCTCTATCGTCGAGTCAAAGTCTTTATTTCAGTGAGGTCCTGGAGAATCCGAAGAGGAGCTTCTATAGCGCGGTTCTTCTCGAAATTTTGAAGCAGATTAAAAAGGCAGAGCAGTGCTATTTGGGCCGTCTATTATGTGCTGTATTAAGCATCTTGTTACGTTTTTCTTATAGAAAGATGCAATAGGCAGTTTTCTGATTGGGTGTTGTTGCATTTTATGCATTTTATAATATATATTCGCTGGGCAAATCGGTTATACGGCGTCTCCCTTCCTGACTGGATGCTCATTTGAATTTACGGAATACGTACCAGTTTGAAGGGCCTTGGGTCTTGCTATGAAGGTTAACTGACGACGAACTCTTACTATTGAGAACCCCCCTCTGAGTAAGAGCAGCTCCACGCGAGAAAATGCATAGCGGTCCTTAAATATACGTAGGGTCATTTTCCTCAATATATTCTAATTAGAAAAAATGGCCTTTCTTGTTATTTGAAATTCTCGCAAAATGATTTTAATACTGACAGGGCTTTTCAATTAAAGAGGTGACTACCGATGTTAATCTACTGCTTTATGGTGTGCTTCGCCTCTAATCGTATTGTGATTATGGGTATTGTCATTGTGAAGGTCAAATACTATTATGTTCCCAGCCGATTCAAAATCCCATATTTCATTAGAGAAACCGAGTCTCACAGTAAGAGGGGAGGGTAAAAGGATAAGGAATTTATTTACCTGAACGTGAATCGAACCTGACGCATCGAAATCAGTGCCTGCAGTCGGCTATACAGTAGGTCTCTGTGTTTGACATTCTTCAGAAGCACCATCGTGAATGACTGACAGGCCTGCATGAATCCAAGTAGGACTTGATCTGTGTCCATTATAAATTGGATCCGAGTCCAAATTTTAGGATAATTGGATGATTCGGATCGAACGTATCCGAACAGATATCCGTAGGTGATCCAATCGGATCCAATGCGTGGCGCCCATGCAACAGCAGAGTTTGTCAACGCTTCTTTAGCTGCTGTTTAGTGTTTACAAAGACGCCTTCAGTGCCTTTTCTCGGCCGTCGCACCGCTGTATTGCTATCCTGAAGTCGTGGAGGCTAACGGGAATGACTGTTTTCCGAGCAGTCCCCTCCTCTTTCCTCTTCGGCAACTCGCGGTGCTTTCTGCCTGACGTCATCGTCATTTTTTGTGGAGCGCGTGAGAGGTCGGCGGCTTCTCTAGACGACGGTTGGTATTCATACGAGGCGAAGCACCGAGACCGGGAGGGAAAGGCAACACTCATCAGACATCGTGAGCATCGCTGATCGATCGCCGTTCGCTCGTGTAGTGAATACGACCGCCTGTTCGCCATTGCACGACTTCGGGCTTCGCAGAAGAGTACACCAAACACTTGGAGTTCGCAAAGGTTCGGCGAAGGGAAGGGTTATAAGGCACGGCAATCCCCTTGGGATTAGCAGTTTGCCTCACACTTAATCCTGAATTTCTCCCACTGGAATGCTTGGGAGATGCTCGTCTTAAAACTGTAGACGCCAGCGCAACGAAGTCAGCGTTCGCAACTTTGTTCTAGGTGTTCTAGCACCGCACATGTGGTGAAAGATTGAATGAGCAAGGCTATGCAAAACGCGGATATCGTTTTGGCGCCACAGACAGAGTCTGCCTCTATGATATATCGTGAATGCAATTTTAAAGGCTGCCTTATGCAATGGTGTGTAATGCGGATGTGGCGGCAATTCAGTGTTTTCCTTCCCTCGTACAAGGTCGACTCCACCGATCACGCAATGGTGAAAATTATTGGGAGGCTCTGAAAATGGAGGTCGATCCAGGATGCATGTGTGAACAAATTCATTTTGTCCCTGAGCATCACTTCTCAAAATTTAACTCCTCAAAAATCCTACTTTGTCGAATTGTGGGAGCACGTATGGTCATGGCTATAAATTCCACTCAGTTCTGACACAACAACAAACTCTGAGCTCTTGATATGAGCAATTATAAATTCTACTTAGCGTGCAGGACCAACTGTCCAGAGACGGTGTTGAGACCGTACATAGACGAGAGAAACAACGAGAAATAATGACATAATCTGCTATACGAACACAATGCTGTCGTCTAGGAAAGAAGGTTTCGGTTAGGGCTGAGTTGTAGTTCAAGTATTGCATCTATGTACCCATCTTCTCTACCACTATACAATTGTTAAGTATTATTTAGAAGCTTTGTCATATAAGCCCATGCACACTTCTGCGACACCTCGGCGCGGCAAGAGGGGCGACGGCTACCTCCGCGAAATCCGGCGGTCGCGGCGCGGGCGCGTTATAGCACCGTTTTAGGCAACGGGACCGACGTCCCCGTGGATGCCGCTCCCCGAGGAATGGTTTGAGGCATTCCAGCCTGCGGCACTCAGCGCGGCGTCGCCTGCGATAGCCGCCGCGACAGTCGCAAGAGTGTGCATGCCTCCTCCCTGCGGTACGTGTCGCAGTGTCACGCCGCTGCCGTCGCGGCTCTATGTTTCATCATGGCCGCGCAGCGCTGTCGCAGAAGTGTGCGTGGGCCTTATGGTAGTCGGATGTTCCCTTGAGGTTTATCGTGGACAGCTATCACCAAGTTACATATACTGACAGCATATGCTGACAGATTTCTAACGATTAGTGCTGAGTGGCCAATGATAACAGAACTTATGAGGTGGCATCAAATTTTGAAGTGCTAACAGTGAATAAACAGCAACAGCCGTAGGGGAGCGGGGTACTGGGGGCGCCTGCTGTCGTGTGCGCTCGATTCCAGGTTCTTGGCTAGGATTTCCCGCCCAGGCCAACCAAGCCTTCCCCCTTTCAGAGGTCGGTTACATGGTACCAGATTGTCTGAAAGGATGAGACACTGACCTTTTTATCTGCTGGCCATAACAAGTTGCCTGGGTCAAATACGCAATCAAATTACATCCACAACATCCCGTACAAGTAGAATGTTTGGCAAAATCCCAAAAGAAGTTGATTATCGCCGTCATTTACCCTTCTTCTTAACAATGGATAGAATCGATGAGGAGCTGCGAAACATTTCAAAGGAATAACTTGTGCCAAATAAGCTTATCATTAGTACTGCGGGAGACCGTGGAGGTGCTGAACTACCTGTAGAAGCGAAGAACGCTGCTCACCTGGAATTTTGGTGACCGAACTTGCTAAGAAAGCTGACTAACAGTAAGACTGAGAATGACACCAAGCACTACCATTCACAAAATTTTCTGGTATATTCTGTTTTTGATCGCTTTCGAGGTCATTTTTTGAGAACTACATTTGGGAAAAACAATACGTACACTAAGTTATATTTCCTCGGAGCGGACGAGCGCAAAACACACCATTAAGTCAGCACTTGTTAGCTGAAAGCGGAGTATGTACGTGACGCGATCAACGGTGGGTGACATGCGTATTTCTTCCTTCGTCTCGTGAAGTGTTCGGTGAAGTTGCTAGGAGGTAGATTGCCATTCCACCGGATCAAGACATTGCTGGCATCAACTCGGAAGGTGCAAAAGACTCACTTATCCAATTGACGCGCTCCCATCCAAATCGACATCGCACGTACATGCGTTTCTCTCCATTGAACACAAAGGCTACGAGGAATTGACCGGCACAAGACAGCCTCCTTGTTCAGTCAAGTGTGAAAATATTATTCAGAACTGTACCATTTTCGTCAAGTTTTCTTTTGTTCAATAAATTTTTTGAAAATGCTGATGCAAATAAAAAGCCAAGTAATTTAGAATGACACTCAAAAACTAGCTCCTTTCTGTTGCAGATGAGTTCAACACATACGTCACGGTAAAGCTACAGAATGTCAAGTCAACAACGGCGGTCGTGCGAGGCAACATCCCCTGCTGGGAACAGGAGTTCATCTTGTGAGTCGTAAATATGTAGTTGCACAGGTTCTGTGCTTTCGTGCAAAGCACTGCTCAACAAGGTGTTGGAACTGTCAAATGCTGTGTTCTTCCTTTTACTTCCTTCCATTACCCTTCGTCAAGCAGTCCATCTCCCATATGCCCTGGCGTAGATGCATTTTTCATTCAGCTTCAGGACGTTTCTGCATAGGCTCTTTGCCTTGGCCGCAACTCCACCGAGGGCTTCTGCCAGCTTTTTGGGTGGGCCAAAGGTGTCGCGTAGAAGATGGCTTGTAGGAGCAACCCTTCAGAGGTTTCACTGTTCGTGGAAATGCCTTGCTTATTAAGCAGCCATTCAGAGACATATAGGGACGAAACTAAATAGATTGTTCGGCGAATCAGAAAGGACCTAAAACTTCCATACAGAGTTGTTCAAGGATTTTGCTGGCTGTGGAGTTGTTTTTTATTCAAAATGTTTAGCGAGACAAACCGCCTCGACGAGGGGATGATCATTGAGCTGTGGTCGAAGGGTGTGCTGTGGGATCGCCTTCTGGGCGTGCACTTCATGCCGTTGACAGAAATCCGCTACTGGTAAGTTGTTTAGTTCTCAAAGGGTGGACAGGCTGCACCAACTTATGTATATATATGTACATATATAAATATCTTTTCATACTCTTTTCTGACAAATGTTTTTTGTGAGATGTTTGCCTCAAAGCTCTTGATACAAGAACTAGAACTTCATTAATGCCAACTACGTACTTGGCTCTATGGGGGGCATAATAGCGCAGCCGGAGAAAGCGCCGACTGTCGCGTGTCCTTCAAAGATCTTGGCTTTTCCGCCAGGGTGACCAAACTTTCAATCTCTCCCGAGTCGTCAAATTGGAAACAGACCTGTCTTGGACGGACAAACCACCGATTTGTATAGCGGATGGCCGCCGAAGGTGTATAGCCCAGACAGGCGTTTAGGTAGCCTCCACAGTGTCCCTAGAAGTAGAATGCGTGGCGCATCCCGCAAAGAAGTTGACTAACGCCAATCTCGTTCACATTTATCCTTTATATGGCCTTATGGATTGTGGTCATTAGGGCTTCTAGAAGGTGTTTGCGTTCCATAGAATTTGGGTATTGTATACGAACTGAAGCATATTTAAAGATAGCGCACTAGGGTTTTCATTGGAACTGTTCAACTAATCTAAGATTAATCTGAAGATGAAAGAACATCAGCTGAATTTACTATATATACTAATACGATTAGATGCTCCAGCATAGCACCTTAATTTGGAGCGGCTCGAAAAATAAAAACGCCCAACTCGTAAGTTGCGACAGTTAGATGAGAGGTAGACTAATCATGCGCTGTCTGTTCCGAAGGACAGTTATTGCTGGAGAAAATCGGCAGGGAACAAGAGCGACATTCCACACATGGGCCAGCTCCTTTTGCCATCTACTCAAACCATTGCTGTATTCAGTGCGGCTCCTGGTGATGGGCGATGGCTTCAGATGGATCAGGAGCTGGAGACGCGGAATGGGCAGACGGTAGGGACCAGTAAACCCACGGGCCACAATGTCCTAGTCGATGCTCGGTTTGAGCTGCCTTTTGGTGAGTTTACTACTATTGTCTTCACCGACCAGTATTCGAAAGAAGCAGAGAGACAGTGGACGACGGACTGCTGTGCTTCTACTCACTTATTCGTGGGTACTGTTTCGCTATCATTTAACGTCGACTTCTTTCCCTATTTGCTGCTACATTCGGGCTTTCCTTCCTGTCGGTGGAAATCCTACTCCGAAGTTATTCAGACATCCAGCAAATTTCCTCGCTTCTATTACTTTGCAGAGAATTTTCTTCACCTCACCGTTGAAAGTCGTTGGTTTCTTCTTTGGAGGGGAAAACAATAGCCATTTTTCTATTGCACATACTCGTTGCGTTTCTCCTTACCATGAACTGAAAGCTTGCCCGCGTTCGCTGCCTCTTTTCCTGCACTCTGGCTTTCTAGGGGGATGTTGTTGCTTTCCAACTTCTCCTCTTCAACTTGACTCATACGTTTTGCAATGATTAGGCTTAGGAGCGCTGTAGATGAGGATGTGTAGCTAGGCGAAAAAACGAAGAATGGTTGGAGCGTCCCACCAACTGTCATATCATCATCGACCTTTACCCCTTTTCTAGTCTTTAATTAACCTTAAGTAGGCGTCAAGTAAGAAACAGTCGTCATCGCACATTTATTCGTCTGAGTTCACACTTCGTCGCAACATAACAGGAGCAGGTTGGGGGTCAGTAAACTGTGCGTTTCGACCATTTCACTTGAAAGAGCACGAACGACATCTACATCAGAGCGTGCCATGAAGTGCGTCCTCATCTTTTATGGGTCTGCGTAAAAATTCATTGGCATCGTTTTTGAGGTCGTTGCAGTTTTTGAATAACCACCGTCTGACTCATCTAGGTGCTGCTCCAGCGTCCTAAAATGGAGGGTGTCAGGTGAAGTGAGATGTGGGTCTTAGTGTCGCTAGAGTGCATTTGCTTCGTGTAGGTCTTCCAGAAACTTTTTGTTGTGTGAGTTCCCACATGATTAAACAGAGACGCAACATGGAGAGGTCTCTGTCGTTTTTCGCATCAGCCAGTTTCTGGTGGAGTTGCTCCAGGAAGGCACTGGCGCTGGTGTTCTGACTCTCTCAACAGCTTCAAGAAAGGATACGTTCTCAGCTTCAGAATGCCGCATCCTTACACATATACTACTACCACGTACTATATGCGGGTTCCGGGCCTATCGGTTACGTGGTTGGGAGAACCCAATTGAATTAGCTACGTACCTTCGACGGATGTTCAATTGATAATTGATCCCTTTTCATTCTGAGTTGTGCATCCTAGATTCTTAACCTTTACAGGCGGCGGTTAAATAAACGCAAACACCTTATGACGGAAAATTGTTCCCCGTAAGCTCCAATACTTTTGTGTACACCTGAGACAAAGCTCTGAAGATATTCTATGTACAGTGCAATTGGTCGAGAAATCTCTCCCACAAATTGGGGTAAAAATGAGAGGCAGGCAAGGTGACGAGAACTGTTATGATTGTAACTGTTATGCCATGTGACAGTAGGAGAGGGCGACGGTGTAAGTGCATGCAAATGCTCGAGAATAAACTACAAAACGATGTTTTTGGGGGCACCGACTGTGGCAGAACTTTCCCGATAATTAAGAGCCGTGTGGAAAGTGCAACCGTAAAGGGCCCCTGGTCCACTTTTCACAGGTATGCTGGAGTGCTTCCCATTACGGGGCTGATAAAAGTTTGCACAATGCCGAAGAATAGTTGTGGAAAGAGATCAGTGCAGTGGAAGTAGTGCATGACAATCATGACAGGCACATTGGTGCTAAGTAGGCGCTTTCACGCAGTCTCGACTCCTTCAATGGTGGATAAATTGCTGTTTTTTTAGCTCTAGTCGAACCGCTTTAAAACGAGAGGCAGCAGTCCTCATGGATCACATTGAAATGCTGTCCAGTTTCCTGGTCCCAAAAAGCTATGAGCCTTGCATAACCTATCCTCTCGCCTCCCATTGTTAAGCATTTTTTAGACAACTTCAAACCATTTATTGGACGTACGTCTGTGACTACTCTGAGTCATTAAAAACTACGTGTTCATCACAGTATAACACTGTTTTGAAGAGGTTTATTCGGCAGTATGAATCAAACAAACGTGTGTCGTTATATTAGCTTCCATGTTTCTGATAATCCATCTATATCTTAAAAAAGCCTTTGATTTTCAGTTTGTGAGAGAAGAGTCGGATCTTTTACCGACCTACCCATGGTGCTGTATTCTCTTTTTCTTGAAATTCACTTAATTTCAATTTCATTTTAGTTTACACGAGCTTAGACGTGAGCGAGTTGGTATTGGATTTGTTTGTGAACGATCAAACCCTGACACGTAGTCTGGCAGAGCAGCTGAAGTCGTTGCGCACTTGGAACTGTCAAACGGACTCGTCCTTAAAATCAGAATGAGTGGTGCACTCCAAGAACGATTTGATCGACGTCAACTTTTATCCCGCTACTCTTCTTCATTTCTTTTGTTGAAATAGGATGTAGCTTTAAGTCTCGGCATCGGGACAGTCCGAGACTGCAGATGACCGACCACCAGACGTTGCTGCTGTCGAACCTGTGTGAGCTTATCTTGAGTCATTTGCAAGGAGAGCTGCAGCCAGCAAGCTGCAGCTCGGTAATAATGGCATGGTGAAAACCTACAGATACCTCGCAATCTCGCAGGATAGGTGGCAATTACCAGTGGAGCTTCTTGTTTCCTTCAGCACGACATGAGTTCTCATACCACGTTTCTCACTGAATATGACTTCTCTCCTTGTTTGGGTTACTCTAAAGGACATTCAAAAAACTGACTTTGTTTCGCTACTCGTCTATGTATATCTGAGTTGGCCAGTTTTTTAAAGTTCCTTTGGTAGCCTTCAGGATCTAAAACAACCGCTGGCAAGAATGGTTTGGATTTTTCTATTGCAAGCCATTTCCAGATCGGAATTTTTCTAGGAGAACAGCAGAGTCTGTTAGGTTTCCCTTCTTCGTCCGGGTCATATAGCAATCAACATTGTATTCTTTCGAGGCTTGTTGGGTCGTTGACTTGTGTCAGACGTCTCACCTAGCTCCGCTGTAATTATAATTGGTCTAATGCTTCTGTGTCAGGAAGGTTTGGAATGATGAAGCAACTTCATTTCGTCTCGGCAACTTGATCGTTCTAAAAGGCCTGAATGAAGTTTGAAACCTATGATCAGGCACCCACCTCGATTCATAGGGAAGGGTTTAGAGGGTATGCCTCGACGACGAGAACGAATCATATAGGAAGAGTCTTCGTTCTTCAATTAGTGGAAGGTATTCTTCGTTTTCGAGTGCAAAACGATGGTAACCGCAGCATGCACTGGCGGATGTGGAATGCATAGCGATTGTTCAGGGCGGCTTGGTGGTCCAATAATGGCGCGGTTTCACATTCAGGACGTCGGTTCCCGAATATCGCTTCCGGTCTTGTCCTTGTATTTTTCACTGTTGATAGAACATATAACAGAGAACATTTATTGGTTCTTTAGAGCACTGATATTGGGGAGTGTACACGTTTAGTGTTGGCTACTCTGTCATTTATTCCCAGACGCGAAGATGAGACGGGAAGAAAACATAAAAAGCGAAGAGGTATTGCACATTTGGTTAAACAATCTGTTCGGCAAGATTCCTGCAGGTTAACAGGCTGCTCTAAGCCTTGGTTTTGCGATGGTACACGCACTTTGAGCTTTCCTTTCACTAATCTTGCGAGGTCCCCTACGTAGAATGGTGGAACAACGGGAAGCTTATTGGTGAGAATTTTAAACACCATTATAGGACCTCCGTGGGCTACCTATGTAATGCCAGTTTTCTATGAGCTAATGGTTATCATGAAACCTATTTCGGCAGTATTTTTCTTTCCAAGGGTCACATAGAGTGTTGCTGAGACATCTCGTTGGTGGACTATTTCGGGTGCTGGTGACGAACATGATGTGACTATCGAAATTTTGGCCGATTAGTGTATGCTATGCAGATATGGGTGCCTAAGGGTGAAGGAACCAGGATCACCACCGATTCCGCCCAAGCTTCGTCCGAGTGGGTTACAAATCTGAGGCGCCATTGACACCCGTATGTATCTGACGGGTCAGACCGTGGAGAAGAGACTAATCGTAAATGAACTCCCTACTTTTTCCGCCTCAACTAGACGGCTTGACAGGAATGTTTTTAATACCTCCAACCTTCAGATGAGCTTTGAGAAAATAATTTAAGATGTCTTCTGCTTGTTCCTCTCCACGATCGCGTATTCTAAGAGACCCCCTTCATCATTTCATGGTTCCGTAGCGCTCCATCTCTTGTAAATAGTTTAGTGCTGAGCTTTTGGACAACTTCGTAACGTAGCGCCCACTTTTCGATTTAATTCTATAGTAGCAGGTTTAGGGCATAAAGCTCTACACGAGAATAGGAGTTTTTGGCTTTCATGAAAATGGGTCAAACTTGTCATTTTTTTCAGGGCGTAATATACATTTTATATTCTTTTAAAACTACATGATTTTCTTTACGTATACATAGGAACAAAAAACTGTGAAGGTGTGTAGTGTGAAAAACATAAACAAACGCGGGAAAATTCAACGCACTGAAACAGGGTAAACTTTCAGTCCATCCTAATAGAGTACCGGGCATTTCATCACCTCAAACCTTCTGGAGCATAAATATTAAGCCACTTCTGACAATATATCGTGGTTCCATGACGCTCAGATGCGAAGAGTATTTAGAATGTAAATCTTAGGGCTAATGGACGGCGTTTCCCTGCTCCCGCCATGAGTCATAGCGCGGAGCTCATTTCGTTCTCGCCGTGCTATGGGAACTTATTAGGAGTGGTCGCTAATGAAAAATGCGATTGCCTTACGATTGACTCACTCTGCTCGAGCAGCAGTTCTCCGTCTCAGATCCGAGTAGACCTGCCATAGAAACCTGGCATTTCTTTGGAGGGGGTGGGTGTGAACAGTACACGACGCAGGTGAGCTTTGTTTCAGGAAGTTCACCTGGAAGGTTGAATGCGGCTCATGGGGAGGTCGCTATGTTCCCTTGAGGTCAACCTCCTCACTCCCAAGGGAAGGGCGCTGTAGAAATTGAGGCATGCTGGTGCAGTTTCCCTGCGAATTCTTAATCTCACGTTTAATCGCGTTGATCTAAGCTATTTTAAAGGTCTGAAACTTAACAACAACACACTAAAATTCGTTGAAAAATAGTTGCTCCTAAAAATATGAGCATTGATCAAAGGCACGTCACTTTGTCGCTAGCAGAATTGTAAACAGCGTTTGGGACTGGAACGAAACAGCAGCAGTGAATTGATAATTTCGTATTTCATGGCTTTAGTTAACCTTAAGTCTTGCTGCCAACGCTTTTAAGTTTACAGCAGAAATGACCACTACGCGGAGCTCTGTCAATCAATTGAAAAAACGTAAACGCTCGCGATTCTTTCTGAAGCAATCTTGCTTATGGCTGTACAGTGTTATGCATGCCATTAGATTATGGAAAACAAAGCAATGATTCGATCAATTTACAACGAAGTGGAGACATGCATGTGGTACGTTGTTGCATATGAAGTGGCCGATTCTGACTGAAAGCTTTAACAGATCATAACTTTGCTTGTAATTTTATTAATCTAAATAAGCACCAGTGCTATTAGTACACTTTTCCAATGCGACAATAGCTTAGGCATTCCATCTTTGTAAGATTCAGAACTACGAAAATTAATATAACGTAAGAAATCATTTTCGACATCATCTTGGAGGCTGAATTTTTTATCCTTCACATGACGATATAAATGCTTCAAAATCTCAGTCGGTAGGGGACAGATCTGATGAACATGCTGGGTGGGGCGGAGTTTCGTATCCCGATTCATCCAGTTTCTGGATAACAATTTTTGAAACGCGCGGACGCGCGCTGTCACGCTCACTGTCAGGATTGGGCCTCTTCGATTGACCAAAGCCGGCTGTTTTCAATCAACCCGTGATGCACCACTTCGGCACAGTACTTTTCCTCCGCGGTAGTCATTACAGTCTTCAAGAACTTGACTTGGACTATACCAGCCATTGTCCACCATACTCACCATTCTCTTCTTTGAGAGCAGACTCTTCTTTGAGTTTCGGCATCTCCTTGGGACTCTAGTTCTTGTCCAACCATTGTGCGGAGCGACGACGATTGTCTTAAAGGGTCCATTTTCGTCGCATGTCACGATCCTGTTCAAAAAAGCTCCCTTACAGGGTGCGTAAAAAGTGTTGACGCAGTAAATGGCGGTTGTGGAAATAGTAATGCGCAGCAAATTTCGAAATATTCATTTGAGAAATATGGAAAATGATCTTACAAATACGATAGAATAACTCGCAGTCGACATTGGCTCCTTTACTGTGAATACAGGAGCGAAAACGGCGGAAAAATTCATGAGCACGCGCCGCAAGTATTCGCTTGCATTTTGTTTCGTGCTTCGAACAGGGTAGCCTTCTGCGACTGGTCACTTCTGTTGAAAGTAGCCCAGACCTCATTCTCCAAAATCGCCTAAAAAGAGTAATCCAGCGGATTCATGTTCAAGCTGTGCTCTTCTGAGAAGCTGTTCACACCTGCGCGCGTTATCTGTTTGCCGTTATGGGAGGGAGGTTGACAATTTTTGATTTGAACGTTATCGTGCTTGAACATCTTGTAATCATCATCTGTTATGACAGAGCCGCGGCCGACGTTTGGGTTGTTGACCTCTTTTCTCATCCACCATTTCAAACACAGCTTAATTCTTTTGTTATTGAAGTATTCATTTCCTTTGGTAACAGCCAGGAAAGGCTCACCGTAACCACGACGGTATCATGTTTCTTCAGTTTTTACAAGAATATTTTTTGAACACGATATAGACAACAAAAATAACACACAAAAACTTTGAAAAGTAGAAAGAGAAAGTTGGAGCTGAAACAAAAACTAGGTGCGTCAATACTTTTTACGCACCCTGTAGTTTGCGCAGCCTTAACGAGACACACAGCTGTTGTGGCGCTTCAGCATCTGCCCGGCGGTCAGTTCGTGCGGGATTCATTCACCCAATTTCTTTACTTTCCCGATCACATCTAAGTGGCAACTGATAGTGCTGCCGTCAACGCCGAAATGCTGTGCCAGCTCTTTCACAGTCTGACGCGCTTCCGCTTCCACCATGGCTTTGAGTTGGTCGTCGTAAAGGAGTGATGACGGCCTACCTCGGTCTTCACCTTCGAGACCTTCACCTACAGATCTAAATCTTTCAAACCAGTGGCGATTTATGCGTTCCTGAACGAAGTCCTTCTTAAATGCAGAGTTGATGTTACGAGGTGCAGCCGTGGCGTCGTGTCCGCTTTTCCATTCATATAAGAACAGCCGAATATCACGTTGATTCATACTGTAAAAACGTCAAAAACTGGACAAGATGTATTTATAAAACATGTAAGAAAGCAGAGGTTCTGCGCTTTCAGAAACTATGTACAGTTCCTAAAACGGGAACATCCTTAGCAACGAAAAATCGACCAGAACTGAGGTAGCAAAATCGGCCATTTCATACGCAACGACCTATTAGTTGCTACATAATAAATCGCGTATTGAGTTGAGGAAGTACTGGCCAGCCTAGACATCTCACATCATGTAACCTCTGGTTTTCTGTTTCTTCGTTCTATTCCCAATATTTCAGTTAGCCTAACTGGCGAAAAAGTCATGGAAGTGTGGCTATCCCGAAACTAATTTTAATGTATAGTTACTTTGCTTCAGAGGGCGCTAATCTTTACACTCAATTTTCATCGGCAGAGGATGATCTGTGTGGGTGGAGGAGGAAGTGTCCTGGCCAGTCATCCGAAGAGGATGAGCGCTGCTCTCCGTATTCCTGAAGTTGGCAGCTCCTTCGCACTTCCTGCTTGCATGCAAACAGCAGCTCCCATTAGCTCCAGTCAGATTTCCTCCTTTAACTACATCGTTTCATATTCGAAAGCCAGCTTCCTTATTTCTCGAATCATTTGCACATCTCAAGCCTATCTCCTTTCTCAATAGTGCTAAGACACACCCTGGGGCGCGCTTCACACCTACGCCATTTCCGAGGTTGTAAAGTTTGGCCAGCTTCTTTTTTTCGCGTCTGAGATAAGTGAAAGGTTAAGAAAGCTAATATGAAATTCTTTATGTCATGGTGAACTTTCGCATTATCTTACAAATAATTTCTCAAGTAAAAAGTTCTTAAAAATTATCCGTGAAAATCGCCAAACTGATGAGCTAGGTTACTGCAACCAATTTGCTTGGCTGCCAGATCAACTAATTCACTAATACCAGTCGATATGCTTCTTTTAAAGGAAATGAAGACATCATTGTCATTATTTGTGATATTTGTAATGTAAGTAAGTGTACCTGTTCGTAGTGATTGGGTCTTACTTTATTGCTGTGGTATATGCCAGTTATGTTTAAAAGAATTATGATTATGCGCTGTCAAGGCATTGGTAAGTCTACGTTCCCAAGAGTGAAATACCCCAACGAACCAACGAACGTACATGCGAACAATCTAACACCGCTGTTTCAGTGAAAGCATTTAAAGCCCATGGCTGAGCGACAAAGAGCGGTCTTGATTGAGGGTCCGTCACCTTTCAAGCTTTTGTTAAGGTCGGTCATAAACGGGTAAAGACAAGGAGACATTTCAAAGCATTTTTAATTGGATGTTCTTGTTGAAGATGATAAGGGCAAGTAGCTGCTAAGCAGAGTAGTAGGACTGGTGTCGTGTTCCCACAGTGCAGCATCTATACGTATCCTCCTCCTTCCACTCATAGGGTCGCCACCATTCAGCCATTTCCACAGTGGCACTCATCTGCATCCTCGTCAACCACCTCACAGCTCATGCCACCTTTTGTTGCGTTCTCTCATCTACGTCGGAGACTTAATCTGATCTACTTTTTCATCTTTCCTCTCTTGTGTCCGATCACTGCCTGCTCTTTTCGAGCAACTGTTCGTAGTATGTAGTGGCAACGGCGGTTGCACTGTTGCTACTTTTGCGTGATCGCCAAGCTTTTGCACTGCTAACCTTCCGATAGCTACGCTCTTGCTGCACAACCTGCCCAATGATTGTGAACTTTCTGGAACCGACTTTCTGCTCGCAATCGCCTAGCGAGGTTGCCGGGCTGTTCCTCTTCAGCGCGATTTAGAAGTCAGGGAATATGTATTCCTTCCAACGTTTTAAAGAACTTTGTGGGAAGCTCGCAAAATCACGGACCTATTCCTAGAGGGGCGCGTGTAGCGCAGTCGGAGGAGGCGCGACTGTCGCGTGCACCCGATACCAGGTTCCTGGTTCGGATTTTTCGCCCAGGCCAACCAAGCCTTCCATCCCTCCGGGGTCGGTGAATTGGTACCAGACTTGTCTGGGAAGGATAAAGCGCTGACTTGTTCATCGGCTGGCCACCGCAAGTCATTGGCCAAATACGCATTCATGTCGCCTCCACGACATCCCGTAGAAGTAGAATGCGCTGGCGCATCCCAGAAGGGATTGAGTAACGCCGTCCTTTATCCTTTATTTTATTCCTAGTTGTCACCTATGTAGTTCTGTCCTGTCTCACTTTTAAGAAATCGTCAAGTAAGCATTTCCCTTCTCAACGGCATCCAACCATCATGCGCTGATCTTCTCCTTCTTAATGTCTAAAGGAGTTAAGTATTTGCTTCGGATCCACTAAGTAATGCGGCACTAGATCAAACTTCGCTGCCGAAGGGCGACATATGCGCTTGAAGCGCTCCGCCCTTACCGCAGGATCTCTGCTCTACAATCGTCTTCGAAGTACGGAGCTTCTAATTCCTTTTCTTAGTCCTTCATTCTTTGAATTCCCTCTACATCGCTTGTAACGTGTAACATCCATATTCAGCCTGCCTGTAAAAATTCCACGTTTCCGAAGCGTATACCAGCATGAGAAGCGCGAAAAAATAATTGACAACTCTCTTCTAGATTCTCCTGTTATTAGCGATCACGGAGTTAAGTGAAGCTTATGTTCTTCGTTGCCAGTCGATGGTGATAAAAGCTGTGGATGCCGTTCCCCTCCTTCTTCCCAGTTCCGGCTTAAAATCGCTTATCGTGTTAAATTCTCTGCATGGATCGGCTTTCTGGAGGATCCGGACACATTTTCATGCCACTGTTCTAGCATGGGAAACTAAATCATCTTTCTCAGAGGCACAGCCACTTGCTGGACCTATTCCGATATACTGCGTGTATTCCTTGGTCTCACAACACTGCACTCAGCTCATCGACTGCTTATTTTTTGTCGACCAAAGCTTTAAAAGGAGGTGAGAGGTTTTCTGGGCTTGAAATTGCGCTTATGTTTCGAGTTTTACCGTGTAGTCGACCCTTGTAGCTCCAAAGCTTATTGTCTATCCTTTCTCCTGGTGGGGGGGGGCGGCTGCTCATCGGATACTTCAAAGCAGGCCATCATCGACCAACACACAGGCTGTGCGGGTTCATTTGTGTTATTAGCTGTGGACTAATTACACCGGAAAAACAACGTGATTGCTGAGAACCGCCATACGCAACGACGCGCAGATGAGCATACTGAGCGAAGCCTTGTGGAGGGATGAGACAGGGACAAAGAGACAATCTGGAGGTCCATCCGGCAAAAACAAGCCGGCCTTCATTATCCAGTACTGCGGTGGAGCCTTGGGGACTCATCCTGGATGATATGTGTAGGCAAAAAATACTGGAGAATCACCTATCGTGTAGGACGGCAACGACAACAGATCTGCCTTCTGTATATGCTTTCGAGGGCTGATGCGGCTCGAGCCATGCATTTGTTTCGCCCTTCTGATTTGGCAGTGGCGAGTATGAATGTGAGTGCTACTTCATTGAGAAATGTGTATCACACACATTTTCGTTAATATTTAGGTCAATTACAGATTAAGGCCTATGTTATACTTCGGCGACGCTGCGTTGCGCGGGCTGCTACGCACTGCGTAGGAACCCGTGTAACACTGGCGCCGACGTCGCCGACAACTTCGTCGCCGAAGTATAACATAGACCTTAGGTTATGATTGTTGCGTCGCAAATAAGTGGCCCAATTCATGATCATACACGTCGTGATTGTGGACGCATCTCTGAATTTATAATAGTCTTTTTGGATAGCATGATCGGTATTCTACCCATTCCAAACCAACTCGTGCTCGTCCACCGCTTTCAAGAAACTTACCTACATACATACAGTAACACTTCTGATGCAGACCTCCTGCCTCAAACACCGTAAAAACGCAGCTTCTAGAAACGCAAAAAAGTGCTACTCATTTCTAGTAGTAGGCGCAAAAAAAAACATAACGATGGCTAGTCACTTTCGAATTCATTACCATAGATCTACCGATTTTGGCCCCATGCCTTAACCTTCTTAGTCGCTACTTGTCCAGGTATAGGACGACTTTTCTAAGATCAATCAAGCAGCTGGGCTCACCGGAGGTTGATTACTAGGCTGATTCCATACGATCAATCGGCTTGTCTTACTCGTCTCCTTCTCCCTTGAGATTTACGGCGAAACATAAGCCGAGCATTGTTTTGATGGCACACTCTTCGAAGGCACAAGAGCCTCTGCATAATTAAATAGGAGTAGTCGTTATTTGGCCTTTCTACCAGATAAACAGTTCAATTCATGATGCAGACTGAAACTATGCAGATTTATACTTGGATAGTACGTAGGAATTGGAGCACACCCTAGGCGGATTTTCATCAGCGATCTTCAGTCGTTCCATGTTTAAGAGCATCCGGTTGTTTCGTTGATGTATTACGCAATTACATAGAATGCCTACAAATCAGTCACCGCGATAACTGCCGTTGCGAGGAAAGTTGGCCCTTTAACCGTTATTCAGAGCGGCCCTTCCGTTCTTCAAAGAAGAGGAGGGCCCAGGCGCGATCCACACGCCGACCCCTACTTCACCTACCCACGCTAGTAAAATTGATGGCCGTGGGAGTATGGCCGAGTGTTCCATACAACACGATAGTGCCAAGGAATGAGGTTTTGCGAACAAAAGCAGCAGAGCTTGAGGTGAAACGCACCTGTTTCGACCTGTTGCTCGTCACCGCTATGCAGAATGGTCGCGAAGATCTTTAGCGATGTTAAACTACCTCACAAACTCATGATGCACCGTATTCCATTGTGACTTCAAGGACCCCTACTTCTTGGGTTTAACGACTTGGCAAAAAATAAACACATTTTTATAGTAATTGAGGGGTGAGGATTCTCCGTATATGGCTCATTCCCCCCGTTCAGACATACGCTTCACACCCTTCCCTTGTCAAACCTGCGAAAACTTCGGGTATTTGCTGCAGCGTTGCTCCGCAGGGGCGCTTCATTTTGTTTCCTTGACTAAGATCTTGCGAAACTGAGAGGTAAGGAACCGCTTGAGTTCAAAAAGAATGAGACCAGTTCGTTCCTGAACCGAATGTGCACAGTCTGGAATGTGCAGCAGTACGGCACATCCCTACCACCTCGAGACGCTTAGGTTGTTGAACCGGAGCATGGTTCCAGAACCTCGAGCGTAGAACACGTTGCTCACGAAGCAGAATTGAATGTCGTGAAGGAGAGTAGACATAATCGCTTCCTCGAAACGATTAGCAGGATTTCATCCCTAGCGAACGAGGACAAGGTGGTTTTGGAGATGCGAAGACACCCCTAAACAATAGCTCATTTCCTTTGAGAAGACGTTACACACCTCAGAACGCAGCAGATGATGGGGAAGAAAATGTTTACACATTCACGAAAGAGGCCATTCCTGACACCAGTATCAACCTATTGATGTTTATTTCAGCGACGTTTCCTATGCTCATGATAATATTGGTATTCAGATTAGACGCATCCGCACGAGCATTTGGAAGTCTTAGAAGTACAGAGCGGTAGTTCTTCAAAGCTTTCTACATATGTAGTAACGTTCGTGGTTACCACTAGATGGGTTTATGTTTTTGTTCATATTCTCCGTTGTGTCAACGGCTGTGATGCTCTGCGGTGCTCGTTGATCACACATAAGCAGCCTAACCTGACCACAATTATCACCTGTGGTAGTGCTTGAAGCACCCGTTGAAAATCTTTTTGGAAAGAAACGACCCGCACTTCCTAATACTTCCAGGACAGTGCTGTTCAGCATAGAACAGCAATGCTGTTTAGATATTCATTAGCTAGGTGCTTCTTTTCTTAGTTGCTCTGTGTCACGCGGCCGTATGCGAATCTAGGTGGTGTTCTTTGGCATCTGACCGTTCCAGCTTACCTCATCTAAAGTAGTCTACAAATCATACACTTTAAAAACTTCACTGGACACAGCGTGCAGGTGCTGAGTGGTGTGGTTCTCTCTCATCCTCCTTTGTAGTGTCCAGAATTTGCATTAAAATCTTTTGGATTGACAGACGAACACAACGATATATTGTACATAACGGTATATGAAAACTTTATATGGTTATGTATGCATACCGTTGTGTGTATTTGTCAATCCAACAGATTTTTTTATTAGAGTACTGACAAGATCCATAGGAGCAAAGCCGAAACTCCGCGACTCGGTTGCTAAATCGTGGAAAAGGTGTGAATTCCTAGCCTACAAGTTTCTGAAAAAGATCTAGCTTGCTACTCAAAAGGGTTCACACCTGATGAGGCTTGTAAGTCGTTTATAACGCATGATTAAGAGAGATGCGACTTGATACTGTTGACGTCTCGTCATAGTCGAGTGTTACACCGTGTTGTCACGTTGTTCTATGCTAGACTGATATTTATGCCTTAATTAAACGAATACGTAAATAAAGTGCACGTCACTACATACTGTAGAAGGAAACTCAGGTCTGTTACAGCTGGGATAAAATTGCTAGACATAAGGAAGGCAATGATGGTGCTTCCTCTCCCAGTTTACATTAACAGCACAGTGGTCGGTACTCCTCCCGTATTAACATGCGATAGATTTGTGTTTTCTGAGGTCGACACTGCGTGGCGAAATCTTTCGTGAAACTGCGCTTCTATGCGGGATGTATAGCTCGCGAAGCTCGTCCTGAATGGAAAGAGTTGTGTGTCCTGAGCGAAAACAAAGCCAAAGCGTTCCGCTGACCATTAAGTAGTTCATGCATCATTAAACTTTGCTGCGACTACGTTTTCGACGGCTGAGATCCATGCGAGGAGTGATGGCGCCTGCTGCGACATCGTCCTTTCCATTCAGCTAAAAGAAGACCTGCATTCTCCGCTTACAAACTTTAACCTGAATCACGTTGGAACCAGAATTGTCCTTCATATCGTCCGAATGAAAAAGCAAGTATTCAAGTATTTTGTTCGCCTTTCAGTATCACCATGAGTTTAAATCGCGCTCCTCCACTTGTTCCTTTCTGAGCGAATGCAGTATTATCGGCTTCTTTTGGCAGTGCTCCTGATGGATAAGCAACGTGGTGTGTTCGCCTACGATCCGCAATGCGAAACATACCCGCCACTATCCTTTACGCCTGGCCTTGCGAACAGCGCTTGAAAATTCGAAGGCCCACAACAAGTCCTCATCAGATTGCACAGTTCTCCTTGCTTAGATTTAACTCAGGGGTGTGCGACAAGAAACACAACCTCTCCGATTGCTCAGTGTTGCCCATGTTTTTCATTTTACTAGGTACTTGCAGTGACTATTTCCTCGTGGCAGTGTTGGTCACTATGCGAGAAAGGTGAATTGATGCCAAAGCTCCCTTCCCACCATCTTGCGTGGCAGAATTTCTTGAATTTACCGTGTAATACCGCTCCAACATCCCTTTCCACTGAAGAACATAAGGCGGCAAAATGCGTGTTAAAGAGTGCACTGTTCCGATGAAGACGTTCTTACTCTTTTGTCTTACTTCATATAGTTTCACATTTCAATGGCAGCCTTGCTCTGGACTTTCATGCCGAGGCGGGAATCACAGCGCCCATAAGGCTTTATCTCAGCTAGTTCTGTGTGCGTTATACTTCCTGAAGTTCTGGTTTGTACTACGCTACGCGATCGCTAGGTAGCGTACATCATAATGGATTTCATTTTGCGCATGTGCCCAAATCACACCTTGACCCAATGTTGGTTTCCGAAGAGCTGTTCCTATTTGGAAAGAAACTTCTTCATCTATAGTGTGAGCTAATAGATGTATTGTTCGCTTCCTGCGCCCCGTTCATTCTTGATATTCGCAGTTGCACTGTGATATCAGGGTGTCTGAGAAATGTTCGCAGTCTCGGGCTTGTTTGTTGTAAAAAAATTTGTATGTTCCCAGCAAAAACAATGTAGCATTACCTATGTTTGGCAAGGAAGAGTTTTTTGATGCTCCAGTTGTAGCAATGTGGCCATGCAGTTGATCGGAGATTCGCACTGTTTCATTGATTGAAATACTTAGTTGAAATTTTTAAAATTTAGTAATTAAGGTGTCATGAATTAAAATACAATCAGCCACTTTCTACGACTTCCACTTTTTCAATGGACCGTACCTTCGGTATGCCTGTTACGGTTGATGGAAAATAGGCGGATAACTTGACAGCTTGCGAACTTAATTTTGGTGAAAACCTCAAGATTCGCCTGTGCAGATAAAATTTGCAGAAACCCTTACTGGAAAAACTTTTTTAGATTATGCTGAAAAAATGACACTAGCTCCATCTACCAAGAGAGCGTCGCGAACCTCTAAGTGTGACGTCGCAACACTTAATAAACTGAAACGTTTTCGCACTCCTTAGCACAAGCTTGGAAACCTTACTTTATTTACTCCATAAGTAATTCGAGAGAATCAAAATCGGATGGGCACTTCACTTCTCCGTTCACATTAGCAAATCGTGATATAAATCATGACTTTTCAAGGGGAAAAATTTAGGACAGTAGAGTCAAAAAGCTTTCATCTCGATCAGGCTAGCTAGCTATTTCTAGACCTGGTTATCTAGGTTTTCTATAGTCAACCTTTTGTTTTAGAAAGAAAGGCCAAATAGAATTCTTGAGGAGGAAGAAGCACCATCTCAATTATCAACTTAATATGGTGGGATAATCATGGCTGGTCATATCTTCCTCAGTTACATTTCACTAGCCTAATGGTAACGGGCAAAGGACGACGTTAATCAATCTCGTTTGGGATGCGCCACGCATTCTACTTCTACAGGAGGTTGCGGAGACCGTCTGAATGCGTGTTTGGCCTGTACAATGGCCGGCGGTGGTCAACCAATGGACATGTCAGTTAGTGTAACACTCACTTAACCAACATAGGCACGCCACAGCCAGAGTCTCCTCGAACTTCGCTACAACGCACCAAGATTCTACTAAATACTTCGAAGAAATGATAAGGTACTACCCTATCATTGAAGTGTTTTGTTGGTATTCTTACCGTAAATTTGTGCGACGTAAAGCAAAGGTTTTGAATTTTTACCAGAAATCTTCTTAGGATTCCTCAAGGCCTAGCTTGAAACTGCCTCTCCTAATGGTTCACTGGTATTCGGATGCTACGCACAGCTATTGCACTGGTGGAATGTTCTGCTGAAGTGGCAGGTGCACTGCGAGTGTTTTTGCGGAAGCAATTACCGCCACGCCTTAGGTCGCCGCAAATCTTTAGTCGCGGAAAGCAATTGGTCTTCAGGGACACTTTTAACTCGGCGTACGAGGCCACGGCACATGGGAGCTGACTCCGAGTCTCGAACTGAAAACTCCGTCTTCGCATTCCTGCCGCTCGTATGCGCTGGCAGCGGATGTATCTGGCCTGTGCATTGTTGCACCCATGTGAGGCTTTCCCCGGAACTTCAAAATGTCTTTTGAGACAGGAAGGGCATTGAGGCCTAGGACATGAAGCAGGGCTTCTGCAGCCAGAAGAAGTTGCAAGGGCCTCGCATAGAGGCTGATCCGACTCCTGCTGTTCCACACATGCTTACCAGATCGGTATAGTGATAACAGTATAGGCTGAGCAGTGAAGTCAAGAGCGAGGAATGTTTGCGGCCGTGCTGACTAGTTGAAGGAGAGTCAAGAGTAGTGCATTTTCACCTGGATCAGTTCTACAGTCCCTCCTGTAGCGAGGCATGTCACTTCCAAAGTGCTTCCTTCCCTTGATCCGGATTGTCAGGAACTCGTACGGATCGATCCCCATCATACTGCCATATTTAGAGGAGCTTTCATGCATTTGTTTTAAGGTCATCTTAAGCGCAGTTCTCGCGTTAACTTTCTTTCGTATTGAAAGAGGCTTCCCCGAGGAAGCCAGTTTATTCTATCAATGGTTTTTGAAGTGCCAACATGAGAATATGCGAATAGAATTGTTCGCATTGGCATATGTCTCTGGGGAAGTGGGAGATTGAGCCCGTACATTTCCGCATGGCGTGTGCTTCCCGCTGAGAGTGTCCGTCACAGATTCTAGGTCATGTTTGCGAGCCACCCGCAGAAGCTTAATGCCAGGCGTATGCTAAGGACTCTAGAATTTATGCGCTAACAAACACCCAGCAATCTGGTTCAAGCCGTCGTGCGTCAAAGCTTTCTTCTGCTTTCCGTGAGAAGCAAAGCTTTGTGGCAGCTCTGTCATGGGCTAAGGTGCGAAAGGCTCAGATCAAATGAGAATCGGGGAAGACTCAAAGTGAAGAGGCTTCTTATCTTCTTAGACTCTTAGATTTGTCTTTAACATCCTGTGAGGCGCTGCATCTTTTTATTCTGTTCCTCCATTGGACGCCATCATGCAGATGTCGCATCAGGAAAGCGGTGATGTTGGCCAGGTGGTAGCTCCGTGTACATTAGGACAGACAGTTGATTCAGCCATGAGGCTAAGATGTTGCAAACCGTGTTCCAGGTTTCCATTGGGAAGGGTTCGCGTCCATCGGGTTTCACCTCATGCCCTCAGCTGTGTTAGCTCATCGAGATTATCTTCTTTCGACACGTGTTCCCCCGGGTAAGACGAGACCTGCTCCTTATGTCTGGTCTGATCTGCGAAGCCCGGCTTGGAATGCGGTCGTTCTGCTAGAGTCTTCAACGTATAACAGTAACGTTATCCTCCCTTGCGCAGCAAAACACTGCAACTCACAAGCTTTGTTATGAAAGAGTCCACCGGATCTCCAATTCTCTCTGCATAATCAAACATCCTGGATTTGGTTTAAAAAAACAGTAGACTTAGTAAACGGTAGAGTTTAGAAAGATGTATGGTTGCGATCGAAACTCTTGCGTCCGGTGGGACTCGAATCCGCACCTTCCGCTCTTTGAGCAGCGATGCCTCGACTTACTCCACCACCACTATTTGACGAATAGAACGTCCGCGACATCTTCAGCTAGCAGTTACCTATTAGCATTCAGCCGTGGTATCGGGATGTGCCGGCCAATGATATCAGCATGAATCCGGTTAACCTTAAGGCATTCGTAGAAGTTATAAAAAGAAAAAGTCTCTACCACAGGACACTGTCTGGGAAATACGGTAGATGTTTCCAAATTTCCTGCGAACCTCTGAGGAGGGCACAAATTATAAAAAGCCATAGCACTGATACGGATTGATAAGGCGAAAACGACGCCTGGAACTGCTTTGTCGTGCTCAGAGATTAACGAGTAAAGGGTTTGGAGCTTCAACAATATTCAAAGCACTGAATACGACAGATTTTTTGATTCTCAGTAGAAACGAAAAGGCACGTTGGGGAGAGACGTTCGCCAGGTAGGTGGCAGGTCGAGCGCACAGTGTTGTTCACTTGCAAGATAGACTGCTGGGCTCAGGTTTATTCATTGTTTGGGGCAACCCTTACATTTTATCGATGTGGAGAGCATCTTGGCCTCGAATACTGTAAAGCGCTCCCTACCTAACCACATTTTTAATATCTTGTCATATGTGGAATGTGCTAGTTTTCGTCGCCCAGAGATACCTAGCTCGCCCAATAAACTATGGTTGTCTTGTTATTGGTCGCCTTGCTCCGTGTTCTTGCTCCGACCGCTTTCCTCTACTCTAGCCTGTGCAGATACGGGTATTTACTCTCACTACATCAGAGGTCGTCAAATTTTTTGGCAAAAGTTCGCCAAGGGTCTGTTTTCGGTGCCGATCAGCAATTTCGAGTCCGTTTTTGGTGCTACGGTAGATTGCGGTATGTATGAATACTGTGAAGAAACTGTATTCGGATCAGCGTTTTCATGTAGGCGTACTTCTTTTCAAAATCTCTCTACATAGTTTGCCTGATTACTATAGCAGCTGACGCTGCACGTTGCTTTCTTTGCTTGTACTTCGTGCTGTTTTACAGATCCATTGGGTGCGGAGAGCACGTATGACGTCTCAGTAAACTGAAGGCATTCCAGCTGGATTCTTTCTTCTGCTCATTAGGCGTCCTTTATAAACTTTGCCTGCATAAGAACATCTGTGAGATTGAAAGACTACTTAGGGAGCTTTCCGTGATGTTAAAATTTATACTGACTGTTCTCCACCTGCACTTCTACCTAATAGCAAACTTTCCTCCAGAAGCTTCATTGGAGTTGACCTCGTTGCATTAACTGTGACCGTAATCTATGAACCACATGATCATCATCTGGCTGTAAGCGGCTATCGGAACAACCCCCATTGTGCTTGATATCGAATGTGTCTACTCAATTTGCATTTGATGAACGAGCTTCATTAAGCAACGTCTTCCAGCCCACAGGCTCCGGCCATACATTATCCGAATCGACCGTGTAGCGGATCGACTCTGTCTGTTTTGCGACTCCGACAAACAGCACTCCCTCGGCCTTTGCTCATTCGTCTCGCAAAGCCACATCGCCGGAGGCAGCTGTGTGTCGACCGAGTCGCGTCCTCCGTCCTCCGGTCCTTCCGTGTGGTGGTGATAGCCCTTGACATCCTCATCTGCCGTCTTCATGGCCTTGAGAGGCTCATTTTCTGGCTGCCAACCGCATTCTGCAATTAGCCGCAGGAAGGCTGGATTACGCACACTAAACGAGTCCTCCTTCACACATTTATGTGTGTCTATGGCGCTGTTTGTTCGTCCGTTGGCTGCTGGGGTCTCAGTCGTTCTCGTCTACCTAGCGCAGCCAGCCAAACAAACTTTCGTTTGTCGACCGTCACAGCAAGTATATGGCCGTTTGCTTAGACTGAACCTTCAATTAGGAGATGGAGTTGCATTGGAGGGGAAAAGTCTGCCCCAGTCCTCATGAACTTCTCCAGAATAAGGATAAGGCACTCGCGCCTTTTTTCACCGTTCCAAACATTTGGCATTGATGAGTCTAAAGTTAAAAGGCTATTGTGAAGCCGTTTGTGGAAGATTAAGTAAGGGTCTTTGCCATAACACAGTGTGCTCACAAAGTGAGGTAGGAAGGGGCGGGGGGGGGGGGGGCGTTGTGAGTATACAACTCCAGCGCCAGCTCTACCCGTTCCGTAGAAAATCAGTCAGCGCTTTCCATATATGGGAGGGATCATGGCGCACAGAGATGGACAAGGAAAGGAACTTTGGGATGTAGTTCATTTAAGCGACCAGTGTTACAGTTGTCCATGTCAGTTTCGCCTCCTCGTCACGGGGGAAGCGTTCAAAAGGAGCGTGTACGATCGCTGTTGTCCAGCTTGACGGATCTTCCCACCTCGCTTCGAGGACAGTTAGTCCCTGAACATTTCAGGGTGTGTTCTTCCTGTAGAAGATCTGAAGACTTTACAAAGCATAAGTTCAAAGGGAGCGTCCTAAGCGCTCTGCAGACGCGCGGCATAAGCTCTGTGCTGTGTTCACACATACATACATTTCCGTAATTATTGCTCAGATGCAGCCGCTGCTTATAAAGGTTGTTTTCCATCACGGACCACATTCTTCCTTTTTTAGGCATAGATCTTCTGGAAGGTGTTCTATACATAGCATATGTTCCTTTTTGCTGCACACCTACACGCTTGTATCCGCATCTTCGCCTACACTGTGTGGCAGCACTCCAATTCACTGGTAGCCTGAAGAGATGCTGTTGACTTGGCGCGCTTGATTTGTTTCAAGCTGGGTCATCCGAGCGAAGGGAATATCACCACACAGAGGTCGTCGGAGGTCTTCTCCTGAGCTTGTTTTCTATTCCTCTCTTTCATTATCCTCGTGGAGAAATCGCTTAATTCTTCATGTGGGATCGTTAGTCATGTATACCTAGGGACCACGATCGCTCGACTTCTTTCCGTTCCGGAATTCACACCGTTCGGCATGGTCTTGAGCTCGCCGTTTGTCCAGAATGTATGACTTTAGCGTGATTCGCTCTGTCATTCTGGTCAAAATGTCTCGCTGAAAGAATTACCTAGACTGAGTATAATATTGACTTAGACACAGTATGGACTCCAGAATGTAGCACGGCGCAGGTTAGTACTCAACAAATATAGGGATTATGTTGCTCATGGTTTCATGCCACCCCGCCTTTCTTCTGACTCTCTCCGTTTGCGCCTAGCGTTGTTGAAGGTGGACCTTTATCTCAGTATTCTCGCTGCGTTAAATTGGTGGGCTAACACAGTTATTGGACCGGCCATCATTGTGAATCTCTTAAGGGAGGGGGGGGGGGGAGCCAAAAGTAATGAGGCTCTCCATGCCGTGCCCATCTATGTCGTGACTGGAGTCCGGTTTCGTGCTCCTCGTATTTTTGTGTTTGTTTGCTACTTACTGAAGGCCATCTGAGGAGTGACCACTTTGGCCCTTTCCACAAGCATGCCATAACCCCAGTCTGGCGAGTCGACCTGTGTCGCGCAAATCTCGCCCAATTCCCAACCTCTAGCAGCCTGGACTCAATAGTCACGCAAGATGAGGAGTACGTCTTCTACCTTAACTCTGGCAAGCAGCGAGTCTGGGTGAGGCTTGGTGACCTGTTACCGACCTTCGTTCGGCGGGATGTTCACGGCGAGAAGTACCTTCTGAGCTTTTGAGTCTGCGCCCATGGACCGGTATACTGGAAGCTGTTTTCCAAAAGCACGACGATGGACTCCAAGACTATGGTGAACGAAATAGAAGAAGTGGACTGGCGACTCGCCCTTATTCGGTATCAGCGCTTCAAGAAGTTCCTCGTCTTCGACAACGCCGCATCCCATCGGACAAAGGTGACCACGGATAGGCTTGCTCAACTGGGCTACGTTCTCAGGCCTCACTCGCCGTATCGTATTCGCCGGACATCTCTCCATGCGACTACTATTACTCCTTGAGCCTACAGGACATCATGGCCGGAAGGGACACAAGGACCCAAGCAGACCTCGACAAGCATAACGAGCAGCGGGTCAGCACCGGGCCTCAGCAGTTATGGAAGGATGGGAGCAGGAAATTGGCTGATCGATGACACCAAGGTTATTGACCTTAAAGGCGAACACATTCCTTAGCAACGTTGAGTTGTAATTGAGTTATAAAGAGATAAAGAAATTTGTTGAATTTGTCTCATTACTTTTGGCCCACCCTATTATTATGTAGGAAATGAAAATAAATAAATCTGGTTTCCTCTAATCACCACTCTTAAGTGAGATGCGATTCGCATCTTCAAATGTTTATTTTATGGCATTTGTCTTTATTATGTGTGTAATGGAGAATTTTTAGGTGAGTGCAATGCTGCGGCTTTTTAACGCTTATAAGTATGGATAACCCAAACACGGTCTCGAAATGTTTCATACTCTCATACTCCTATCAAAGAAGCGGTGCGAACCATTGCTAGTAATAAAATAAAATAAATAGTAAGGAGCCGAGATAACCTCTTTGCTTTGCCACCTTTCTTTGGACTATTTGACAAAGACGTGAAAAAAGAACCGATGCAAATTTACAGTTTAAAATCGAACTAAAATTTGATTACCAAAACAGCTTTAGTTCCTTTACCCAGGTTACTCAAGCCTTCTGCAAAGTCTGTCGTGTCAGTGAGCATCAGTCAAATTTGTTTGGGAAGGATGAGGCGTAAAACTTTCGTTGTAACGGGGCTATATGTATAGAGCCACTGAATATATATATTGGCCAAACGTTTTCAATATACCGTGTAAAAGCGGAATTTGTGGCATCCACCTCAAAGCTATCAGATTCTGAATAAATCGCCTGTTGCGGTATGCTCCCCTTCTGTAATTCTTTTCTCATTGAATGAGTACTTTCTGAACTAGCTCATTCAGCTGTTGCCAAACTACTCCAACAGATGCCAGTTTTTGTTTCAGCGGTAGCACACGAGATCTAAGTGAGTAATCTAATGTATGTGTGGACGGCCAACAGCTTGCTTTCAAACCGCTGCAGACCCAGACGGATTCATGCATTGGTGATGTCTCCTTTCAGTTCGCTGACGTCGTCCTGGGTCTGGTATAGAGTTTGAGCAGCACATTCCCGGTTGTCCCTCGATGGTACTTCTGTTGGATGAACAAACACTCATAGACAAAGGGAAGTAGATCGGCGCATCAGCAGCATCAGCAGCATACATTAATAAAGCCTGGGAGGACATGTGCCCAGAGCACCCGTTGGTTGTTCATATCACATTTACTAAAAAAGCGATAGCCCATCTAATAGCACGCATCTATACCTGCCTCATCAGGGGAGCTTTGTTAGGTGCGCTATCATGGCTCGTTGTTTTTCCGCCAGCAATAATGTGCAACATTGGGACTAACCAGATAGATCTTTTCGTATAAGAATCTTTTAAGCGAATGCCTAAAAACAGTTGGAAGTAATGCAGTTCATAAAACATTGTGATTACTTTTTTAACGATTTGAATGCGTTCCTTTACTGAGATTAGGAGAGGGAAAAGGTCTTAACAAATCGGTAAGCAGACATGGTTACTGTCTCGAGTGATAGCATTTCAAGTTAGGCCCGATATTGCCTAGTCTGTTAATGTCAACTGTTAGGCCTATGTTATACTCCCGCGGGAGCATCCGCGGAAGGGCGGGAATCGCGCCGAGACTCCTCACCTGGCCAATCGCCGCGCCTCGCCACGCCCGCCTCCGCCGTGCACCATTGGTCCGCGGACGTTCCGCGGATGCTCCCGCGGGAGTATAACTCAGGCCTTAGCGTGTACTTGCTCAAGCACACGTCAGCAGCTCCACTTGAGTAGCGGGCTTAGTGGATCACCTATTCTTGGTCGAGGCCATACGTGTCCACCAGTGCTTTCAGATGCGGTACGATCAACGCCTTGGTAGGCGTTGTGGTGTTCTTTTAGCACTTCGCATAGCCGGCCCAAGTAATTTTCGGCTAGTTCGTAGAAGCGACACTGTCCCTGATCCTCGCTTGACGATGAAGTTCAGATTAGAGGACGTATTCGCCCACTTGCATGAATCGCCTTTCTTCTCGGCTCCCCGCTGCTGGTCGTTTCACTTGGCCTTTGCTGATGAATCCTGGCTTCTGAAGCGAAGAGACTGCGTTCGAATTAGCAGACACGGAGGCGAGGGATCCTTTTCTTCCTCAATGCATCTTCGACGGTCTCGAAAGCGCACAAGGAGCTCGCTGCTGCTTCGGGTAGTACGTTGTCGGATGTACATATTGACTTCGCAGATGCATCTAGTAGTTCTGATACTTCTCCCTGACGAATGTCAAAAACAACAACAATATAAGCTCGCCTATTTCTGGAGAACACAACCTGTCTAACCATAAGATTAACCTATAACTATGTTCGGTGTCGGAGGTGGTTAGCTCTCAGACCGCTTTGCTATTACTTCACGCTTTGGCAATTTGGAAGGACCTGACGGCATTCAACGGTGTCGCATTTTTGGAAACAGTTCCTCTCAAATATGGATTTATTCAGATTTGAAACCTGTAATCTTCACTGGAAGAACATCTCCTGGTCTGGCATGAAGGTCTATGTATTCATATTCCTGGACTGGACTGAATTGAAAGCTTTAATCATGTCAAGTTCAAAACATTTTTCTATTAGGAGCTGACCATGAACTTCTTTGGGATTTAGGTCAACAAACCTGGCTACGCCGCGCATAAACCATGCTCCCTTGAACTAATTCTTCTGCCATCCCGTTGATCCATTCGGGCAGTAGTTCCTCGTCGCTTAGCCGTTCGGGAATCACGAAGATCCCAAGCTCTTGTTCCGAGCGTTGTCAAAACCGTCAGACTGGGTTTTTGTGTGTATGTGGGGAGCAACCTCTCAGTTAGTCACCCATCCGTGTGGTTCCCACCTGTGGGAAAGTTGCACAGCAGGAAACACGTCTAACTTTTAGGTCTGCCTCCTTGCTCATACTGCCTTCGTCGAATGATTGAGCTTTATTAGGGCACACGTTTAGCTGAAGAATGCGGACAAACCTCTTCCCGCCCTCCTGCGTCATTCCGGAGCAATGAACTCCTAAGTGCTGAGGCTACCAACTTGCACTAGTGGCAGAGCGCGTCACGGGCCTGCTAGCAGTGGCCTCTCGGTACGCGGCGCGGTGATCGGAGGAGCTGTTCTTCGCGCTGGGTTCACGCACATCCCGTTCTGAATAATGCGGAAAATTGATCTCTTAAGGCGAGTGAGTGGAAATTCCCTCCACTCGGTCGCCGGCAGTCTGCGTCCGCCCGAGGCGCCCACACTCGTCCACTCTTCGACGTCTGCGCCACCAACGTAACTCGATTGATGTTTGGCACGCGGCCAATTTGTGCATTTGCCATCCGTGCTCGCTTTTTCCACTACATAAATCGATAGCGACACGGTTTTCTTGAGGATTTGGACACCGAGATGGCGGATGCCTGAAGGGCTCTTCACTCAATCTGGACGCAGCTGCCCGGGTCCGGCGACGGCTCACCGTTGGAGCTTTCTGCGTTGCCGCTCGAAGCGGCTCCAACGCACCTTTGGACTACCCCAACCTAATCCGACGGGGAGTCCTGAATCCGCTTCCGAATCCGATGTTTAGTCGTGTGGGTGCGGAGGCGGCCATGCGCGTCCGTTCTCAACAAAGGCCAACGCCTCACTAATTTTGGCGACGACGTTCAACGCGGCCACTATTGACGTTTCGCTTTTTCGTTCATAGAATCCATGTGGACAACTCACTCGGAACTGCAGAGCTAGGCTTTTAGTCAGTAGAGCTTTCCCTGGGAGTAGGAGAAATGTCGCTCAAAAAGAACTGGCCCTGCTTAGCATGTAAAGAGTTACCCGCCCAAGATGCTCTTCTTCTTTCGATCCCTTGGTTTTGCAGTTACTCTTCACTTCAGGCTTTTCTTTCTTTTAACTTATTTGAGTCAAATTCCTTCAGAGCTATTCCTCTGCATTTTAAGCCAATACTTTTGTTCTACATTCACGGCTGCCGTTTATTCGCCTTTTATACGTTTTCTTTTTCATCCAAGTCTTCGGACTCATAATCGTCGCTTTCCGCCTATCAATTTTTTAGGCTAATTTTTCTTCATAGCGTTCCCATTAAAGTGCTCGATGACTACTTTTCTGGACCACATGGTCTTTTTCGTGGCCTTCTCTTTCCATACTTCCTTATAAAAGCTTTCCTCTGTGAGGCCTTTCTTTCTGTAGCGTGCCCTAGTTCTACGCCCACTCTTCACTTGTTTTTGTTCCTCTGGTTCCCACTTTTTTACTTCCCTTGCTCATGTTCTGTGGCTTCTTCTTTTCTACCCTCAACGGTGATGTCCACTATGTACTTTTTTCCCGAATTATTCATATTCCTCATTATCGCATCACTGCTTCCGTATTACTTTTCCTATTCTCCCGTCTTCCTTTTTTCTGTTCGCTCAGTTTTTTCGTTATCTTCTTTTCCTCGTCCACTTGAATGGAAATAGATGCACCTCCGTTTCAAGAATCCGTTCCTTTCATAAGCTCTTCGGCCTTCCTACGCACGCATGCGTCTCCTTTCAGCGGGCATTTATCTGCATTCGCGACTATTTCCCTTTCCCCAACTGTTCTCTTTCCATTTGTGGTCTTCTGCGCTTTGTTGCCTTTTTATCATTCGATACATATCTGTGATTTCGTTCCTCATCTTCATATCCTAAACGTTAAACACATTTACTCTATTCGCAGATATCGTCTGCTACTCCGCTTTCTTCCTTGTACGAAATTGTCCTTCTGCTTGGGCTTCCCGTTCTTCATCGTCAGGCTCCTCGTTGATACTAAATATTAAGAAAAGAATAAGTGTCCCGCTTCCCGCTTCTCTCTACTTGAAACGTCGGCTTGGTTACTCCTTGTTTTCCTGTTAACACTGTGCTAAAGCGATATTTTTAAGACCAATTTAGAGATCCGCCCTAAAAAGCTCATGTTGGCACATCACTGACAAGGATGGAAGAAGTAGTATTAATGTTAATAATATAGAGGAAGCAATGCTTTCCTAGTGCTCCCTATTCTACTATAATTTTAGTTCGATTCACTCTATTGATTCCTCCTCTCTTTCTCTTTCTCAGTTTCTCTCTCACGTTGAAAGCTGCTTCTTCTGTTCCTCACTTTCCTCTCCCCAACCAAGTTCTAGACAGCCTTTTCAATTCATCACTGTTTCCCTTCTCTCCTTACATGCAGCCGTGGCGTCTCTTCTACTGAGTGCATCTCTGGTGTGTATAATGCCTTGCGGTGATCATCCTGCTAGGAAATCAGACTTCTCTCCTTCGAAGACAATGAGAAGGCTTGATTGGACTGATTGGACAGCGAACCGAGTCTGAAATGGACACGGGTGCGCTCGAGGAACGATACCTGCCGAGTTCGCTGCGCTATTTAAATAATATTTTCTGTTTTATTACTCATTATTATTTTTGTTTTTCTCAACGTTCTCCTGCGTGCGAGTCGTTGGTGGGAGGCTTCTAAGACTACGGTGTATCTGTTATCTATTCCTAGGTCCAATTTCCAATATTACCCAGGGTTTCTTGTCAATACGTGTCAGTGATCTGTACGTTATCTGACCACTCGGAATAGATGAGAGAAGAGATCCTTCATCATTGAGCAGATCTGATTAATGTCCGAGGAGACAAAGAAGTGGCGGTCTTTTTCTCTCTTCAAGCGAATTTCGCAACTAGAAGCACCTCTGTGCTGAGTCTGAATGCTCAGAACAAGGAGTAGAAGCACGCCATAAGTAGTGTGGAAGGGGACCCTTCTTCTTCTAGACCTTGACGGAAATTCGTGTGTTGTTCAATTATATTATGAGCCCGTTGAAGTCGGCGACCATAACTGTACAAATCTAGGGACTAACGGTGATGTGCATGTCTTTGCTTGCTCTTTGCTCTTTTTCAAATGTCTTTTGTCGAAATTCTCGCCTATTTCGGATGTGGTTAATCTATTATAAATTCCACCTCAAGCGACATAAATATGTCCTGTACTTGCTACCACTATGATGTGCCTCGCCTTTGTGCCTTCCTCACCGCAAGTGCCTTTCGAATGCGTTTTCGAAATGACCAGTTGCGCTTCTCAGGCAATGCCGACGTGCGTTCTTGGATATTCAAGAAATAGAACTCTCTGGTGGAGTCGCAATGGAATCGAGAATCGATTAGTATGCTTGTCCCCGGTTTCTTTTCCTCCACAGCCATCCGCACTGTTTCGACTGATTTTTGACGCTCATCCTTTTTGGCAACCATACGGCGATCTGATGCGGGTAGAAAAATGGTCTAATTCCCTTGGGATATGAATGGACTTGTTTTGCAAGGACTGATTTATAGGCGTCTGGAGATCGACACTAAAAACGGTCATCATTTTCCAGGGAGCCGACGACTCCGATCTTTAACGGCTGTTTAACCGCAGTGTTACTTTGCATTCTTCCCTTTCCGATGTGGGTGTTTCTGGCGGTGGTTGTCGAACGAGCTCTAGATAATCGAGATCAATTGCGCGTCCAGACCGACCGTGAATTTCATTTATCCCGATCGACGAATTTCCAAACTCGCAGTGACGCCTTTTTGAAAAAAAAAAACTGCGGGTTTCACAGCATATATTCATGATCTCATGCTGAGCCGAATTTGTTGTTTTAGCGCGACTGATTAACGCCTTTGTTCTCCTGTAATTATCTTCACTCTAATACATTGCGCCTCGATAAAGCCGACGTGTTTATGTAGGAGGTAAAAAGGAGAAATGTTGCTATATATTGACCGGTATTGCTATATATTAATATTAACCTCGGCTGACAATCAGTAGGAGGCGATTCTTCCACTTAATGAATCGGTCACTTATGGTTCCCTTACATGCCGAATTCATCCGGGCCACTATCCTTCCATCGGATTTTGAAAGACGGATTTTCACGACACTTTAACGTGCAAAAGTTGTTTCATTCGATTCTTCAATAGTGGCATAGCCTATCATCTAAGGCTCTATGATAAAAAACGGTCATTATTTTGGCCCCGCTAATTGTTTTTTTAGCACTGTAAGCAATCAATAGCTGTGAAGGAGCTCATGATACCGATGCTCGACCGCACAACATCTTCGCTCTCCTTTGGGATTAGACTATTGACGTTCCTACACCCGAGTAGAGGAGGCCGTCTTCTTCTCACACTGAACCCGCAATCCTATTCAGCCTCCCTTCCGGCTGCCACTTGATTCTCTGGCTGCAACGTTCGTGGCTTTGTTAAGTGGAGGCCTCATGGAGGACGCTGGTCTCGAGCTTCTTCTTCACGGATGTTGGTAAAAGCATGGAGTCCGCCTTAGCCGAAGGAGGGTTTACGCCGAAGAATGGGGCAAGCCCCAATGTGTTGTCTACCCAGGAGTCTTACACTCATCTGTTAAGAACTAGCCTTACTCACGCGCTCTAGTCCTCCACGAAGGTGCTGTGTGCTGGTTTTTCAGCTGCTTCCCGCTAGCTCACTACGAGCGCTAAGCCGATCTCCACTGACGTAGGAGCCGGGCCGATAGCAATCAGGCGAACGTTAAGGGTTCAATTTCGAGCTGAGGCCCAAAATATCGCTTTGCTTACATTACGATGCTTGTCAAGCGGGGTGCGATATTTGCTAATCGTCCTCCCTTTCTGACATATTGTATCCTCCTTAATGCTTCCAGAGTCGCTGATTTGTGCATCTGCGCTATCCTGCTCTTGCTGGAACTTTCTATCTCGATTTCCCCATTTCGTTGATTCTCTCTCTCTTTATACTATCGCTCTTCACCTCTTTATCTATATCTCCTTCCTGCTCGTTCCTTACGCGCTCATTGACGTTCATTTCTTTTGTATCCTCTTTATTTCTTTCCTTACACGCTCACTGATCTTCTTTGCTTTCATCTGTTGTTTAAATCAGTTTCGTTTCCGTTGTCTGAATAGCTGTATGGCTAACCCCAATCTTTCGCCTTTTGTTCGTCCTATCCTTTATTTTTCTTTTTTAGCTTTCATCATTACCTATCTGGCTGATTGCTAGTTTCCGCACTTTTTTCACATCTCGACTGAAATCTAACGAGATCGGCGGAAGTTCTGACATACCATGCTAAATTTGAAAGCAGTTAAGCTCCACGTGCTCTTCTCGCGACGCGCTTTACTTTTAGAAAATTTCATACATCTATGTACGGTTTTCACATTTCAGCCCGAACAGCGCGCCGTTTTTTCGAGATCTTCAGTAATGCGAAAATGCAACTAGCAGTAATGAGATCTGACCTATCACTAAAATGTGTTAGTAGAAACGTATAACGTAACCTTTAGTATGTGCCCTTCTTGGTGTCCTCTGAGAATCGGCTCCAGAAGATTGTTAAGATATCCAAACAGCGCGTTATTATTTTTTCTTCAGTTATGTGCTCTTATCCTTTTCTTGACACTCGTTTCCATTGCTTCGTTTTTACCATATCGTACCTTTGTGGCATTCATGGCTTTCAAAGCAGTGTCGTGTCTAACGGAGACGTCGTCCACTGTCTGTCCCTAGCATTAGTCGGGTAATTCAGGGATTTCGGAAGCTTTTCTGCAATGCAAAAGGTGAACGACCCCTTCTTTCAGATGCCCAAGCGGAAGACGGCGAAGACCTGCAAGCCAAGCTGCAAGCACTAAACCGATTGATTGACAGCGTGAGTGAGAATGGTTCGAAGGTGATTGTTCATTAATAACATCCTTCTCATCGCTGGTTGTTTCAGGATCAGGTGGGGTCGAACAACCATCAGCGCGTGCCCTTCACTCACTGTAAGTCCTCCTTTCGTCCTTGCCTTTGTGTCCGTATTCTTCAGCTCGTTTGTAGTTTGTGCTCCAAGTTATTCACACGTTGTTCTGTCTCACGGCTGCAAAGATAGTTACCAAGAAGGTTTCACACCAACGAATCTCAAGATGGACTTCAGTTGGTATCAGTTTTAGGTTCTGCTAGAGAATTTTTCGGTTGAACAGCTAATAGCCTCTAGCACAGGCCAAATGGTGTTGGGTCCATCGGTTTTTGCGACGTACTCCATACTCCTACGGATCTCGGTTCATTCTAATGCTTTTAATTGTCGGAGGGGCCTAATACTCGTAGCGGGTGCAAAAATCTTCTTTCAAAAACTTCATGCACTTTTTCCTTTTGAACCTTCCATCATAAGCTTCTTTTTTAAAGAAGCCTACGGTACAAAAAAGAGAAAATTCGCATAACAGACTGCGCAACACTTAAATTAGTGTAGACCGAGTAGAACTTGCACAAGTTATCTAAGCGATTTCTCAATTATTAGGTTGGAAAAAAAGTCTTTTCATTTTATTCAAAGATTTATTACTTCACAACTACAAAGTCAAATCAATTGAGATAAACTCTATTTTGTTCCGCTACACTTCTCCAAAGACTGGGTAATTTTCCAGTTCCTCTCGCTTAAAAGACCGCAGTTCTGGAGTCGAACCATTGCTGAATCCAATTTTTGAGGTCTTCATCTGCTTCAAAATATTTCTTTCCAATTTCTTGCTTGAGAGCACGGAAGAAATGGTAGTGGGTAGGGGCGAGGTCAGGGCTATACGGTGGATGTGGCATTACCTCCTAGCCTAGCTCCCTTATTATTTCTCTTCTGAGTCTTGCAACATGTAGTTTTGCATCGTCATGCAGGATCATCACCTTCGACTTCTCCAGCCTGTTTTCTTAGAGAGTTGCGACGACTTTGTGGAGTTGGCCACTGTATGTGACAGCAGTAAGTGTCTCTCCACTTCTGAGAGTTTGCCGATAAATCACTTCTCTGATATCCCACCGAACACTCACGAGAATCTTCCTTTCGTGAACATTGGGCTTGAGATCAGACTTACGCTCTCTCCCTTTTGTACCCATTGCCTTTTCGTCGAAGTTGGCACACAGAACCCAGGACTCTTCGCTTGTCACAATCCGCGGAAGAAACGATTTTCTTCCTTATCTGGGCAGAAGAGAAGCAGCGATGGAGAGCCGTCGACCTTTCTGAGTGTCTGACAGGGCATGTGGAATCCAAGCTCCAAATTTCCATGAAAGCCAAGATTCTTCAGATGGATTCCTACTATCCTATGAGACACTTCGAGCTTCTCTGCCAGCTGACGTGTCGTCTGCCTACTATCGGTACGAAGAAGATGGAGTAGTTCTGTGTCGTCCAATTCAGTTGGCCTTCCTGACCATGCTTTGCCCTCAGTGAATAATCTCCCTTTAAAGACTTTCCGAACCACCCGTAACAGGCGCGATGAGTAGCAGATCCCATGCCATATATATGGTTAATTTGGTCTGCTGCCTGAAGTGCTGTGGATTCTTTAATGAATTCATGAAGAATGCCGTGCTGAAAATGGCCATGAGGTAGATCTGGCATTGAGTCCGGAAGATTGGATGGATAACGAATTACAAGAAGAGTCTTAACCTGTGTCCGTGTGCGAACGGTAGACAAGTATGATAGGATTACGAAATCAGCAATCAACATTGGCTAGTGCGTTTACAAGGGGAAGGGTAAAAAAAATTTCGAAGTGTGAAAAGACTTTTTTTCCAACCTAATAAAAGCATTTCTTAGCCGAATATTCTCATTAAGTTTCCATCATCATTTCCGTTGAACAACTGCCAATTAGTCCTGTGGATTCCAAGGTGAAAGAGAATCTCATGTACAGAAGGGCTAGTTTCATTCTCTGTACACGAAGCTGCTCGGCTTCATTAGCTTTGCTCCTTTAAATATAGAGGCGTCGTTATCATTGTGCACCAAGCATGTCATAACTGGCCCCGAAAAGTCATTTGTCGATTCAGAGCGTTTACAGGAAAATGGGGAACAATGCAGGCGTCACGGCAACGCGATGCGGGATCATCATTAGCCGTTCGCCGCTGAATTAATGTTGTAATGAATTCAATTACGCAAGGGCTGAGGGTAGCCATCGCCTCAGAGGAAGGGGCTGATGAAGCAACCGTTGAAAGGTGGCTTGCACTACAAGAAATCGTTGTACACTGTAAATTCGAGGGAATCCCAGACCTTCCCTGTCACGCACTCACACGATGCATGAACTAAAAACCGTGAGGAGGGAATGGTGTCTTCAATCAACGGGATGCGCCACGCACTATAATCGATACGAGGCTGCCGAATCTGATTGTAAGCGCGTACCATTAGAGTAGTCAGTCGACAGACTAGAGTTTCGTCCTTCCAAGTCTAGACCATAACCCACTCAACGAGTGCTGAGTCAAGGTAAGGCTTGAGGTTTGAAAATCTGGGGAAAAATGAAAAAATTGAAAAGAAAATAGAGCCGTACTGTTGCATCGTTTTGAGGGATGGGTATCGTACTGTGTCTTATGTTTAGGACAGGATTGTTTTGTGATATTTTCAGCGTTTTGGGTGGTTCTGTTTCCTTAATAGAATACGTTACCAGGCGTGGCTTAGGAAATTAGGAGAATGGAATTAAAAAAGAGGTTTGGGGAATCATGATTTGCGTTGTTTGCTGATGGATAAACGTTATGTGTACGGAATTCAACGCTATAATATTTTAAACGCTAATTGCTTCAAGTGAAAAATGAAGGTTTTCCTGGAGCAGCCTTCAAACTCATCAGGACGGGATCAATTTTTGGCGCTTTTAGCACAATGTCATGACCCGGCACATTCTTTTTTGAGACCTGGGCGAGCGATACGTTGATCTGAAACTGTACTTTGTAAAATTGCTATGTCAGATGTTAGAGGTAGTTAAGATGATTGTTTTAAGATTTACAAGTTTTTTTTTCAGGGAGCATGAGTTTTGAAGTGCTCTTCGATCCGATCACGGAGAAATGACCTAATAACTGAGAACTTGTCTTGTCACGGAAACAATTTTTTCTATTCTAGAAAAAGCGAACGTTAGGAAGTGAAATTGTTCCCTATGAAATTTTTAGCCCTGTTTAATAAACATCAGGTATTTTGTAGCAATCACCGATATGTCCGGGAAAATTCATTTTCTGCAATGATTTTTTCTCGGCAAACGATCTAAAATGACGCTTCTTTCCCCCAATCATCGTTACCGAAAAACTTATTTTTTCCATATATCAAGCGAGGCTTGAAATTTTATGTGGCAAAGTAGCTCAATAACTCTGAGCTTCAGGTCGTAAACCTTTGTTTCCATGAAAAGCAACGTCTATGGATAGGGCCCTCTAATCATACAAAGTCCGCCGCGAAAACGTGTTTTTAGTCATAATAAGCAGAGCTCGAGATTCTGCAGTGTAAATTTTTACTCCCTATGGTTCTCTCCTTCAAAAAAAATTGACTGGTGTGGTGTTGAACTCGAAACCGAGATAGTACACGTAAAAATTGTCTCCTTCAGAAATTAAATATTCGGCTACCTTTCCGTGATTTATTCGAAGAGCACTACAAAAAAAAAACCATTGTACATTGTAAAAATATGTTTGAATTTAAAAACCTTTATTTTACTGTGGAACAGCCAACAATCAAACCATTATAGGATTCAGCTCCACATTCATAATATGTCTCCGTCAGCAAACAAGGCGCGTGATTCGTCACGTTGTCGGGTCGAAACCTAAATAGCGATTCTTCAAGAGACTCAAAACCACGTAAAAGGCTTCAATAAAAATCAGAAAATAAGAAGAATAAAGCTGTACAAGAGGGATATAAGAAGATCCAGTCTGTAGGGGGGTCGTAAATTTTCGTCAAATTCGAACCACACGTTGGCCCTGATCTGATTGTTAAGGCATTGGATGGCGGGAGAGGGTTGATTCCAAGCCTCATCTGCAGACCTGGCGACCCTCTGATCACCCTCACACGTGCAGAAGACTCAGTGCCGCTGCTCGAGGAACGGAATGCTGAAATGACTGACGAGGCTTCGAAAGTGCGAGGCATGCGTACGCGAGCACCGGTATCAGCGCTATCGTACGGCTGTCCGATCACGAGTAACTAATACGCTGCGTGGCCCTGAGACCGTCGCGAGGTAGTCCCATCATCGCTGCGCGTCTTGGACCAACAGGCCTAGGTGGAGTCACTGTCTTTGAGAGCCTCTATCCCCTATCCCCCGCCCTGGACTTCGGATTGGCTCCTTTATTGTTTTGTTATGGGCGAGTTTTTCTGCACAGGAAATACTATTTTGCCTGTTAAGCGCTTCCATGGCTCTGCACACCATGTTTCTACTTCTACCGCTTGCTTAATTTCATCCGACGACCTCACCCTCCCTGAACCAAACGCACGCCATAGTCACAGTTTCTGAGGGAACGAGTGGCTAATGCCAGCTTTGAACTCAAAAGCAGACCCAGTACACCGGGTGGAAAATGCGGCACTACGACACTGTTTCAAAGCTTACGTGATATTATTTGTAGGGTGAAGGAGTTGTTTAAAAAATGGTGAAGCTGTTCGAATGGTCATGAACTCGAGACGCTCTGACTATGGCGAAGTTGATTTTAGATATCAGGAAGGCAAAAGTCTTAGAATATATTAAATGCTGAAGCTACCATGCACATCAGCTCATGCGTAACAATATTTGCTTGTTTTTGTTTTCTTCGTCAGGAAGTGAGATGGATACTCAATTTTTGGGCTCATCTCAAAGCAAAAGCTCTAGTTCAAAATTTATGTGTTAGGTAATCAAAATCATTGCTGAGTTTATATGGATCGACAAAATCACTCGGGAAAATCGTGTTTTTTTTCGATCGCAAAATTTCATCTAAATAGCAAAACTGCCAGTTAACCAGACACCACCTTACGCTGGAGAGATGCACGGGATGATTTCAAGAACTAACGCACCAAAGGATTTCCCTCTCTCGTGCCTTAGAACAAGAGAACCTTACTGTATTTCAATCGTTAAAAAGTTTATGAGCGTTCAGACGATGACATTGTTTTGGATGTCGTCGTTGTCAGATCGTCTTTGTTGGCTTGGCGTGACCTGCTCCTAGGGTCTTACTCATTTCAATCGCTCGGCCTTTTCTTCTTGTGATTATTTACTCAGCCCTTGGGAGGCTTTTGTCGAGGCCACTAGGTGTTACTCACAAGGACGTCTGTGAACTCCCCCCTCCGCACACAGCTGAAGTTCATTTTTGCTGCGGACCATTGGGAGGTCCAAAAATGGCAACAATTTACGTCTAGTAACTCATGGAGTAACCCGTTACATGGGGAGGTCGGGAGTATCCTCCCCCTGCAACGACATTGTGCTAGTCATTTTGCCGCATTCACTTTTAAGCGAATTTGTGTACGCCTTTAAATTTTAACCCGAGTGTGGGCCAGAATTTCTTTAGTAGAACTTGGTGATCTCCACTCCTTTGGAGCTCGATGCACGTCGCAAAGGATCTACTAGGCGACAACTTTCTTGTCCTATTCTTGGACCATCCAGTGGCCCTTAACAAAAAGGAACTTCACCCTTATTAGACGCGCTACAGGACAATGGAGGTATTGTTGCGAGTTGTTGTGCTCTACATCTTCCATCTTTTTCTACGATTGTTTCCAAAAAAAAACCACAAACCTGAAGGGCAAGCAGATGAACCATGGAGTTTCTCCAAAGTCTGATTTTTCGGCTGCGTTTCTTAGCGCCTTACTCTTTTTGGTCTACAGTCCGTACTGTCCTCAATTAGGCTGGACTGTCAGACTTCTTCTTCGCTGACTATTGTTAAGGGTTGTCAGGGGCTCCGGCTTCGTGAGGCTACTTGTTTGGGTCATTAAACGTTGGCAGTTTTCCTAAGCGATTTTTCCAACGTTTTCCCTTGTTAGCGGTAGTGGTTTAAAGCAATTCTACCCCGTAGCAAATCTGAAGCAAGATGCTGCAATATGAACAGGATATCAGCGCAAGCAGCACTCGATTCTAGTACCGTTTTTCCAGGTCTTTGAGCCAGTTCTCCTAATTACTGTTTAAAATAGCAGAAACTGAACTTCGTTGCTTCTTTGCGTAGGTTCCCATTACATCTGTGAGGCTTTTGGTACTTTTTTGAGTGATTCAAAACCATTTTTAGCGAAACGATTTGGAAATGGTCAAAGGTTTTAAAGGGTTTTATAAATGAGTAAAGAAAATAGATGGTGAGATTGAAATGTTTTTAGTTGATCCCTAGTAGCGGTTAGTGATGCCATTCCGAACTGGGCTTTCAAAGAACATTGAAGAGCTGGTTATTTTAGGCAATGAACACTTGTCCTTGGGACAGTCATTGCTTGCCCACTCAGCTTGTTCGTCTAATTCCGCTTCTTCTTATGATGAATTGTAGATCCGCAAGTAGCGGCTCCAAGTCCCACTACAGTGTTCACATATTTTAGCTGGAATTTCCGAGGACAGCGACTACACGTCCGACGTGTCCTTCCCCATCCACCAGCCGAACAGCTCTGCCCACCAATGGGACTCGCACCTCCACCCGCATAGATATCGTCACCATCAGAAGGACACAGTAAGCGTTCCGTTGCTCAATCCAGAAATGTGAACGTGTTTGTTTGTTTGTGCGTACACTCGCTGTGCAGTGTTGTGCTTTGGCTTATTTTCGCTCGCTTCAAGACACGAAGTGGCTTTGTTATCATTTATTTGTTTACTCGGCTTAATAGCCGAGGTATGAGTCATGTCCTAGCTTGGGCGATTCTAAAGGTGTAAGGTGATTTCCATTAAAACGAGGCGAAAAGTGAACAAAAGCTAATAGTGCAGGCACTTCACTACTTAAGCAAAGAGGTCTCCATGGTGTTGAATCTACAAATCTTTTCTTGCAACATCGCAAATGTGGCTTTTCGTGCGACTACACATCTGACACACATCCCGTACCACGGTGGGTGTTCGAAGAGCTCGAGGATATCGCGGATGTTAGTGGTCAAACAGCGCCGGTGGTGTAAGGCGAACATCGCTGCCCGGAAAGCAGAAGATGCGGGTTTGAGTCCCGCCAGGCGCAAGAGTTTTGATCGCAACAAAACATCCTGTAACAACATCTGAAAATCACCTTTTCACCAGATATTGCGCTACTTACCTGCGCATATCATAAACGGCCTATGTTTCCCAGTCGGACTACCGGACGTCAGACGTCTGTTTGGGGCTTTGCTCCAAACCCTGATGATGGTACGCTTTGCTGCACGGCTCTTCCCTTCTCCTTTTACACTCCTCCCCCCCCCCCCCCCCTTTATAACACATCTTAATGGACCGGAGAAAATCCGCTTTATGACGATAGTCGCGTCCCAACTGGAGCTGACCCTCTAACTGCTTTGTACAAATTTTTTCTGGGTCACACAAAAGATAAAGGACGGCGTTACTCAGACCCTTTTGGAATGGGCCACGCATTCAACTTCTACGTGATATTTATTTATTTATTTATTCAAGGCATAGACGACTGTCTAGCAAACAAATTGTGAGGAAACACAAAAAAGGAAACAACATGAAACGGGGTGAATGTAACCCTCAGCCATGTAAGAAACTATTACAAGCAACGTATCTAGCATCACACTTTAGTATTTAACATCGGATAAATTTTCTACAGGTCTGGGCGGAGAGTCTCTCTCAATCATCGTATTTGCCCAGCAGCAGGTTGAATTCTTTGAGGATTCGATAGGTTAAGACATCTTACCTTAGTCGCGATTTGGCCACAGAGACTCCAAGTTTCAACTTACCTCTCATGATTTTTGTCAAAACACCATAAAAGAACTTTCTCGGGTGAACGGACACCTTATTTGCGAGAATCATATACATCATGATAAGGTCAGCGATTTTTCGTCTTTTTCGCAAGGAAGAAAGCTATTTTGAACGCTTTCTAAAAGATTTATATCTTTCTTCTTCGTTGGGTTGAACACCGATGTCCCACTTTCTACAATGGGTCGCACATAGGTTTTGAATCCACGTATGTAGACCTCAGGAACATTGGATTTCAAAGCCCTAAACAGATTATAGACACGATAGTTGGCTTTTTTTACTATCGTACTACAGTGTCTGGAGAAACACAGGTCGCTCCTCATCATGTATCCAAGATCTCGCACTTCATCGACCCTGCTTAAAACCTGGCCGCTAATGCGATGTTCCGGAATTTTCGGACGCTGTTTAGGCCGATCATCAGAAAGTGTGTTTTCTCAGTTGCAAGAGGCAATTCCCATATTTCTGCTCAGCGACTAATGAAATCGATGGCCAGCTGGAGGGACTTTGAGTCTTCGTCGTTACCAATCCTTTTGTAGATCTTTACATCATCAGCACACATTTTGCATGTTACTCCCAAATCAGTGATACGGCCCGGAAGTTCGTACGTATGTAACAGAAATAATATTGGGGACAGTACTCCACCTTGCGGAACCCCGCTAAATGCGGAAGACCTTGCAGTTCTGGCCTTCAATCCTAACCTGGGTTCTTTTGGACAGAAATTCCCTAGTCCAGTTTATTATTGTGCCCTACCGCCTCCATCTTTAATATCAGCTTTTCTGTCGGAACTTTATCAAATGCTTTTGAAAAATTAAAATACACTACATCCGTGTGTCTTCTGTCTTCGAAACCCTTAGACCAATCATTCAGGGAGGTAAGGGCGACGGTTCCCACGAACCTGCCCTTTAGAATTCCGAATTGGTTTTCCGGGATAATTTTGTGCAGTTCGAGATGAAGTAAAATATGTTTTTAAGGATCTTTGCAAATGCTCTTGCAAAAACTGAGGTAATGCTGACAGGCCTTGGTTCCTAGGATCGTTAAGTGGAGTCTTCTTGGAGATGGGAGTCACAAATGCATGCTTAAATCTCGTAGGAACTTCCGCTCTAGTTGGTAACGTCTCAGCTCTATAAAACACCTATCCTCACTTAACTACCCGTTATTGTATGCTTTTTGAAAAGCTTCACCTAACATGTCCGCTTTGCCCTTTGGTGTTTGAATCAGTTCACCTCCATCGCCTTTCAGAACAGGGATTGTGTTATCACTTTCAGTTCGCGACCTGATCAACCTGTAAAATGTTGTCTTGTCTCTAGGATTAGACACCGTTCTTTCTATGTTGACATTATAAAGGTGCAGGCCTTTTCGAGTTTAGCAGGAACGACTCATACGAGGCCCAGTCTTCACTTTCGTGGAGGCGATTTGCTTATTGATCTTTACAATAATTAATTGCGGTGGGCAGCCGATGAACAGGTCAGCTGTTTTCCTTTTCCTGACAAGTCTGGGGTACCAGTTCACCGATCCTAGACGCATTGAAGGCTTGCTTAACCTGGACGGAAAAGCGAACCCAAGGATATGGGGGGGGGAAGTAGGGCTGCGCTCCACACCCTCCTAGAATCACATACGGCGGCTAAATAGTAATGATATATTTAAGCGGAAAGATGGACCTTTGGTATCCCACCATATAATGATATTAGAATCCCACTCCTATCGCCAGTAATACCTTTAGTAAAAAGCATTGGTGTAATGAAATGAGATCCTATTATTTAAGAAGCTGACATTATCCTCCTCTCTCCACTAAGGGCTTTCTGTTTGTCCACCGTAACTGTCTATTGCTTTCGAGTAGAGCTGCCAACAGACAAGTTAGGACAATAGACCTATTGTTAGACGCTAGTTGGTCTACAGAACGCTGATGCGCAATCTATGTACTGGGTGGCCTATAAGTATTGCAACAAAATTAGGCGACCGTTTTAGGAGACATTTATCAATTACAAAGTATTTGGGGTTCCTTAGTGCCCGTAATATATTAGGTTATAAGGAAAGTTCTGTCAGTCTGCGCGCGCTCGTGATATAAATGCGTAGTAAATTTTGATCCCTAACCACCCACTTAACAATTTGCACTTTTTGGAATGTACAAAACTTGCTCTTTGCAACTAGATGTGCCTCCAAAGAATCCCTGACATCTTTGGACTACTACAACATCTTTTCTCGAAGCGTACGTACTACTGTTTTTCGTAAATCCGAACTTTATGAGCTCTAACTTGGTCGAAACTCAAGGGATGCAAACGCTACTGTAGCAACTGAAAGAAGACTGATCATTGAGAGGAAAAAAACTCCTTACTGCCAGATTCCTGCAATTATTGGCGGATTAGGCTGGTTAGAAAACAAATGAGAGCCTGAGAGACCCACGTTAGTTGATCATAGCTGTTGAAGGAAATCAGACGTTAGCGATGAATAACAGTGGTTCAGTTAGATAGCTAAGGATATATGCTTTCAAAATATCGGTATTGCTAACCATTTTAAAAGACCTGAAACTGGACAAAATGCGTACCAATTAGGTGCCGCATTTCCTCACCCTGCACCGCAGTCGGCTCGCGCGAACAGTTGTGGTGCATCTCTCAGAACGAATCGTGTGAAAGTATTCCTTGATTAATTCTCTGTTTTATGCAGAGAAGGGACACTTTGGATCAGGTACTACCTTTCTGATAAGTGCCGAGCTATTTATGAGTCTCCACGTTTGAAGCTTGCTTTGCCCAACTGAAGTCATCCGAAGCGGACTGGAGATCCACAGTCGGACTGGTCCGTTGTTTCGTTTTTAAATAAATTCAAACTACTATCAGTTGATCCTACAGGACATCTAGAGAAAACGTGTGCTAAACTGAAGCTACCTATGGATGGCAGTTATTTTATGCTTCCTGCATGACGACCCGTCAGCACACGTTTAAAGGATCGTTATGTAAAAGTTTAACAAACCCTAGATCAAGGATCATCGTCATGCAATATAATCACCAAACCTAGTCATAACCGAGTGCTTTTTTTGTGGGACATCCAGATGCCTTCAGTAGGAAAGCAATGCTTGCGAAACAACATGGTGTCGAATTCACCTTCGCTGGTTCGAAACGCCATAGTTAATCAGGTTTTTAAGAAAATGCGATGAATTGATATTTTGTAGAATAGTAGGGGAGAGGCACATACAAGGGTTTTTAGCTTGAGTGAAAATCTGCTTTTTGAGCGGAGTTATGACTTTTTGAATAATGACCTCAAAAACTGACAGAACTTTCCTTACAACCTAATAGATTGTGAAAACACAAGATTAGTCCTAGTTCAAACTGCTGGGTATACTCCACAGAAATCTGAAAATTCCTTAACTTTTGGAGCGTTTTTTCTTGTGCACAAAAGGTCAACTTATGTTTTCATTTGCGAGTATAAAACTTCCACTATATCTGGGAGAGCAAATCTAAAAACCGAAACTGGAATCAGGCGGGTTGACTCTGGCAGAAGGGTAGTACATACAATTGTGGAACTAGTGATTTCATCGAGGAATTAAGTGTCATTGATTGTAGTCAGTATTAGACCTGTCTTAAATGGATGACAGAAAACGACATTGAGCTCTTTTTGGAGGACGGAGAAGAGATTAATCTGTTCCGGATATCTATGATAAAGGGCAAGTGGTGAAGTCGGCGTTAAACAGTCCCGTTTTAGAGTGCGCCACGCATTCTTCATACTTCAAACAGTCCCGTTTTAGAGTGCGCGACGCATTCTTCATACTTCTACGAGATATCGTGGAGGCAGTTTGTTTTGGCCTGGACATGCTGTACTATTTCTCCACTATAATGACTTGCGTTGGCGGGAGGGGGGCGCTTTTGGATTTGAAAACGTCTCAAACCCTATGTATATTATTTTTGGGCGAATCTTATACATACCTCTATGTAGACTCGGACTTCGTTATCTGCTTCGGAGGATTTAGTGCTTCAAGCACTTTTTATTGATTTCAGGCCTGAACGGGGTTTTGGGAAACTAAAAAGATACCTTTTTGTCATCGTCCTCAGCTCGATCACATATTGGAGAGCTCTTCCACTGACCGACAACTACGCGCTGTGTAAACCTTATGTCAGAAGTTTTTCCTCCGTCAGCAATTCGTGAAAGCGGTGAATGGTTCTCCAAGCTTTCCCCACCAAGCGAGAGTCAACAGCTGGTTCTACACAATCTCCTTCAATACTTTAGTCACTCAAAAAGGGCAATTACATTGCGCTTCTGGGTTCGACGCTTAGGAGCAGCGCTGGATATGATTTAGCTGGCCTCTAGCGTCGTGAATCAGACCTCAAAATTCACCTGGAGAAGGACCAGTCTTTCTTGAGTGGTGAAGGAGGTTGTGAAGAAAAGGACGCTGCGAGGGAAAATTAGAATTGGGGTACAAAGTCCTGTTGAGATTGGACAAACCGCCTGTTTCTGTGGCCAGTGTTCGACGACACCAGGCTACATATGTGGAATGGAGCCCAAGAGTCTCTCAACGGCAATGGGTTGTGCCGCGGGAAATAGGAGTATTTTGAGAAGTTTCTTCTATTATTTTATTAGAAGCAAGAAGTAGGGGTAGTTATTGTCCAGATTGGAGTTTCTGAGCTGTGCAAATCTCGTGTGTGAACGCTGTCCATTCAAAGGCAGTCCATTCCCGATAATGAATGATGGCCCGTTTTTTCCTTACAAGTGAGCGCCTGACGCTGCTGGCTTAACTTGACATACATATTTGGCTTCCAGCGCCATCAGAAACAATAGAGTCTGCCAGGGACTGACCTCTCCGCTGCGTTCGCTCTGACGGCTCATTATGCTGCTTCTCTGCTCTTCTATAAGAAGGCTCCATTGTTTCCAAGACTTGGACTGGGAAACAGGTCGTGTGTCATTCCTCCTTCTAGCGGTTTATCTAGTTATATTTTGTTCAGGAATCGCAGTTCTGCCAAAGTTGGACGCAACCATGTCTTTCTTCAGAGATTTATTTTTTCTCTAAAAAATCGTTCCTTTGTGAGACAATATCACCCTAACGTGTTCCTATTGTGCAGATCCTATTCTGCAGCTGCCTCGAGTTTTCTGCTGACCCTTCGTCGAGGATTTAACGTTTTTGGAGGAACGTTAGAAAAGATTCGTCTTCATTCATGGTGCACACCTCTCACCTCTCTTTCTGGTCAGTCTTCCCCATTCGCTTCCTCCTCTCGTCATAGTCACGGATTTCATTTGAAAGCTATGACGTTGACGAGGAGCTCGACTCGTTCCGTCGAGCACTAAAAGGTCAATTGGTGCATCCGTGAGACGATCACGTCATCCGATCGTTTTGAGGCTATTCTCAAGGTTTCTTTGTTTTCCTGAGATGGATGTCGCTCATCCTTCGACTGAGTTCGTTCGTGTTCCCCATTCCTGGATCTTACTTTGGGAGGCACTATTCTCGTCCTTTTTAGTGCTTGTAGTCATTGAGTTGGCTGCATTGCTACTCTACCACCTAGTATTAAAAGCCTTCCAGCTGGGTATGTACATACACTCAGAAAGAGTACCAGAAAATCTGCGGGTTCTCCAACAATCCTTCGCGATAACGTCGAGCAATGTCTTCGCCGCTTATTTGCTGGGCTAAACATGGTCAAAGGATGCTAAACGATGACGTAGTAATTTATTATATACAAGCGCTCCGACACGCCTAGCGGTGTGTCTCGCACTTGCGCGCTTCGCGCGACTCTGCAACATCGCTGACCTACGGAAAGAAGTTTTTGTAAAACTTAAAATTGGCTGACATCTAGCATCTGCTGCGTACTTTATAGGCATCAAACCGTTCACCGCTTCCGTACGTTCATCATAGACATTCCCTCCGAACCGTCTAGTAAGGCCACTGGCTTGTGCTGTCCCAACTCCTGACCCACTTCCTTGCTTCCACTACTGACCTCTTACTGGTCTCTTCTTGCTGGTTTCCCCGTCCTGCTCTCTCCCTCCCCCCCCCCCCAGGTTGCTCCTTTCCTTCCTGGTCGCTCTCCTTTTCCATCCTAGATGTCCTTCCCCCCCATTTGCCATTTTTCACCACCCCTTTACTTAGTAGTTATCCCATGCTCACAGCAGACGTCGGCGACCCGCATTCGGAAGCAGGCCGCTCAGAGTCTCACGCAGATGCCGCTGTGTCGAGCAGGAATTCCTCTGCTCCTCGCGCGGACAAACTTTGCCATTCATTTCCCGTTCAACATGAGATAATGCTGAATTCTGAATGTGGCCGCTTGTCGTACGACGACGGTGTCACCTCTTCTGACTACAGACGCTTGTTGCGCGAGAAAGGGGACCAGTTTTCTGGATACAGACGCTCAGAAACACGCGGATGCCGCTGTGTCAAGCAGGAGGAGGCTGCGCTTCCCCTGCTGCAGCACCCCATGTTGAAAGGCACATTTTGTCCGCGCGAGGTTCGATGAGGCGTATCTCACGCAGATAAGATCACTGAAACGTCATCGAAGGCTATCTCAATTACATAGTGGTAGACAATTGTTATTTGGCGTCGCCAACAAGGATTTCTACCAGCAACAAAATCGGGAGTAGGGCGGGCACACTGAAAAGCACACTATCGCGAAGGGGTTACGACTGAACTGCGGCTTCGATATAGAAAACGATTCATAGCTCAAATATCCATTAATAAAACCGTGGCACTGTATGTATAGCGCTGCGGCTCCAGTGGCCATGTTTTTTTTTCCGAAGCATCGGAATCTTACATGATCCTTTAATAGAGTTATGTAACCAGAACGTGATTAACGATCCTGAAAAAGCAGCCGACAGTCACTCTCGTTCCGACACCCTGACTTGCCAGAAGACGCTATAGGCCTGCAGATCCTCAACGAGATTCTGCACCTGCGATCCAGCTTTTTTTCTGATCGCAGACAACCTGCGAAAGACGGTCTTTCAGTTTAATCGCTTTCTTCAGTTGCCCTCGTCCTTTCTGCCCTATTCAGCTGCATGGTAAATCTTCCAAAGATTCGAGCCCAAGCCAAAGATTGGCTAGAGTCCCAAGTTGCAATGAAGACTGCCATCTTAAGCATTTAGGGATTAACTGAAAATAGTATGTCCAAAAAATGCTTCAGCGGTGGCATTCTACGTTTACCAGGCATCATCTTAGCTGGAAATTCAAACCATATGCAATTTAAAAGATACTTTGAACATTGAAGGGCACGCGCTCTCGCTTATAGCTCACCGTGGTTATGTAGTTTACTTATCAACCCATTCGTTCCAAAGCTTAGCTTGACTCTGTTTTTCTTGGGATGTGTTTTAGTAGCTAAATTCAAAGTTAAATCCTGCCAAATTTTTCTCATTTGCAGTTATTTTTCGTGCTTTTGGGTTCTATCGGAATATATTCATACATTGTGCAAACCTTCTTAATAAAAAGTAGTGGTAGGAAAGTAAGCGATTGGTGCCGATTTTGAGTTGCAGGTGAACTGTGAGCGGAATCACCTAGCGAGGAGTGAACTTGGAACTGGCACTGAACGCTGTTCCTCCACTTTCTTTGAACTTTACACAGTGTCTGAGTGTGTGCTCAAGCATGTGGCGTGGCACCGTTCAATATGTCTATCTCTGTCTCTTCTTATTCTCCTTGTCTAATCGATATCCAGACGCTGCAGGCTAGCTACGAGGACGAGGAGGACGCGTATCACGCGCGACCCGATCCCTATCTCGAAGCCGGGCCGAATCACTTCGATACCGATTACGGTAGGCCTCCTTTTGCCTTTTCACTGCTCGCTATTCAGCTCTGCTTGAGAGTTACTGTATGTATGCCCTGGCGCAAGCATCCCAGTCTGAAGATTACGTCTTCTTGTCTCATTGTTGGTGCGTCAGGTTGTATTGACTGACATAGACCCTATAGAAGTGCAAGTTCACCCTAAATCAACGCAATTGTGGTAATCTCGGAGGGCGCTGCGAACACTGGAGATCTACTAGCATGCGGAGAATGAGCAGTTATTACGATTCCGTGTACCGGACCTGCTGCATCGTGATCTATAAACAGAATCCCTTGTCCTTGTTCCAGTGGTCACATTATAGGATCGAGTCTTCTAACTCCATGGTGCTCTAATCCACCCAAAGGGAGGATGGTATAGATTACCGTCTAAAAGGTTACGTCCACCTAAGCTCACAAGGTAGGGAGTTCCAGGTCGCAGTATCACTTTCAGGGGGCTGACTATTCAGTGGAATCTCAGAACAGATCACAGAGTGCTCAAATATAGCGAGGATGTTGTCTCTACTCTAGATGTGGAACTGATACGGTGTTCCTGAACCTTAAAAAAGACATTAAGCAAATGCGTGATGCGTAATTCACTTCTGTATGCTTTCTTTAAGGTTCCTTGGCGCGATTTTGTGGGTGTAGTTTTCTACATAGAGAGACGGCGTTACTCAATCCCTTTTGGGATGCGCCACGCATTCTACATATACGAGATGTGGAGGACAACACCATCCACAGTCGAATGCGCATTTCACCATACAATGACTTGCGGTGGCCTGCCGATAAACACATTCAGCGCTCTGTCCTTCCCAGACAAGTTTGCTACCATTTCGCCGACCCCGGGGGATGAAAATCTTGGATTTCCTGGGCAGGAAATCCGAACCAGGAACCTGGTATCGGGTGCACGCTACTGTCGGCACCTCCTCCGACTGCACTACACGCGCTCTAGTGACCTACAAACATCTGCAAATGGCTTGCTTTCCTTTCTGGGGAGACAGGACAAAGCTGCAAAAAAAAGTCGAATCTGAATGCATCGCGCATCCAAAAATGGTCCCTTGAATTGTGTGGTTCACTCCAAATGCACTAAGCCAAGCATCAGGCTCAATTGTGCCGAGATTTCTGTTTTTCAGCTGTGAAGCCATACGATCGAGAGGTGCCTTCGCACGACTACGAATACTCAACCTATGACACGGAGGAGTTGCCCGATCGCGATTTGCCCTCAGGCAATCACAAGATGTCCTTTCACGATCAGAGCTACCCCAGCGAATACGGTACGGCTAGTTCGTTAGTTCTTGCTCATAGATAAAGCTAAATCCGTTATTTTTGCTCCCTTTTCATCATTTTGCTCGGAAAATTCAAGGTTGATTTGACAACTGTCCTGATACTGCCCAGGTTCCACTTTCAATGAATTTTGGCATGACGTTCCTGATTATCGATGCAGTGTTCTTGAGCTGTTCACCAAGATTGTTAACGTCTTTTATTAGGCTGACGTTTCGGCGAGTTTCGCCTTCTTCGGAGCCTGGAAAAGTCGGAACATTCGCAGAACTACTCGCCCAAGCATCATTTCATTCTACAGAATACTTTTCTTAAGGAAAAGTGAGACAAGATCAGATATGGGAGTTGCCTTTGTGTCAGAGTCAAGGAATATCTAGATGGCCTTATGAAAGGCAACGTCTTGACTCCTTGGGGAGAACACAGGATGCGATGCCATGCAGGCGCGATACCGCAGGTGTCCGTGTAGATTTTAGCCCGAGAAAATGACATCTCGGCTCGCAGGACACTGGAGGCACTTTGGATCACGGCTAGGAATCCCCAGGTTAACCGTAAGGAGGAGTGTCTAGCGATAACACAAGAACTGGCACCCTTCATTGAACTCTGTAGGTTCTGATCCACCGTTCGACCTGATCTACAGGGGTATATAAGTCGGGTGGTCCCGGGGTTGAAGCTCACTCACCCACGTTGCCTCCAGCTACGGGTGAACGGTGGTCCTTTACGGCAACCGCCTGTCAGGTTAGTCGCCCTTCGCAACTTCCACATCTGATCTTGTCTCACTTTTCCTTAAGAAAAGTATTCTGTAGAATGAAATGATGTTTGGGCGAGTAGTTCTGCGAATAGTTCCGACTTTTCCAGGCTCCAAAGAAGGCGAAACTCGCCGAAACGTCAGCCTAATAAAAGACGTTAACAATCTTGGTGAACAGCTCAAGAACACTGCATCGATAATCAGGAACTGTCCAGATATCTTATGCGAAATCCCCACCAGCGGACGTTACTTATTTATTTATTGAAACTGATCCAATCAGAGCTTAGAAAAACATAGAGAACAGAATCAACAACAACAGAGATTGGACGTAATGAACTGAGAAATTAGAGAAATGGCTCAAATTGCTGAAAGTGCTGAAAAGGCCAGGAATCCTTCTTGATAATGAGTGAAAATAAAAAATAAGAAAAGCCTAGCAGGAGTGGATCAGTAACAAATAGGTAGTGGGTAGAAGAGGCATCTGTAGGGGAATTGACGGCATTACGACGGATTTCAACTACAGTGTCCTCCCCACTGTGCACCTGAATGTAGCTTTTTTAGGTGGGAGACGTCCTTGCTAGTTGTCTGTGAGTTTGCAGGTTTGACACCTTCGAATGTGGCACTAATAGTGGAACTCATCGGATGCCTTCTCCCTGTCTTTCCTATAAGTGCCGCAGAAATTAGTTTAAGAACTGAAGGTGACGCTTGCAATTGGAGCTGCCGGCATCCTAAGTTTGTCTGTTAATGTCAAATATGTTCCTTGCTATGATTCTGTAAAGGTGTCCTGGATACTTTTTCTCTTTAGCAAACTGTGTGGACCAACTTTTGCCTTTTTGGTAGATTCTCTGATCTCTTCGCACATGTGGAATTCATGCTATTACTGTAAAAACTAGAAATGCTCATCTTGTGGGACAAAGGTAGTATTTTGCAGTCCTTATTCAGGGTGCTCTCATTCCAGGCTTCGAGTCGAACGGCTTCAAAGACGAGGAGTACTATCCGGAGGAAGAGGGTGAGCCGCCGGACGATGCACATTTCGGCCGTAACCCGAACTACTCGGAGCACTTTGAGTCGATGGAAGGCTCGTCCGACTATCGGGATGAGTATCGGCAGCAATACCCAGGGTAAGCCCGTCCGATCCACACGTCACGCCTCGATTCTAAGTACTTGCCTTCAGCGACTATTGGAATGAGCAGGAACCGCTTTCGTACAACAGTCGCCCGAAGCAAACTGCGCCGTGAGTGAATTCAGAAAAGAGTTACTCACGTTGACTTCATCTACGGTAGATGTGCTCGCAGTTGCACCGCGATTGCAGCATTAGAGTATCGATGTACGATTTGCCTTCCGGAAACTGGAAATGGAATAAAATCTGACTCACTCACACGCACACATCACATCCTCAAAAGTGTTCATGACCAAATTCCCGGTAGAATCCTGTAAATTACTCGTTTAAAAGAAATTAGAAGAAAAATATAGAAATTCAATTAGAAGTAGAAATTATTAGAAAAAAAATTTAGAACATTTGACGAATAAGAGCTTAAAAAAGGACTGGAGTTTCTTTATATTTATATACTTCTAGGATCAACTTTCAAATCGCCAGCCTTGTTTATTATTTTTGCCTATTAAATCATTTTTCATTACTAATTCACAATGTTTAATGTCATGTAGGCGACATCTCTATCTGCTCCTAATAAGTTGAATTAGCAATCACCAGCTGAGATCCTCATGGACAGTTTTACCTTCCTTTTCGCGATTGATATTCGAAAGCTGCTTCTCGAATCAAATCTTCCCAAACACCAAATTCTTTCACAAAACTGCATCAGGCCGGAAAGGAGATTTGCTGCGCGTTTTCTGCGCTCAAGTGTGCTTTCAGTTTATTCAATGCCAAATACGGTATTACTCTGTTTAGCCAACCTGGCCCGTGGGAAGACATCGTCGAGACCGGCGAATCCACAACGGAGAGGTGAGTGCAACCTCGCCCAATGCTTCAACGTTTCCTGTGAAAGTGTGGAAATGTGATGATTTAGGGAGGAACCGGCGCCATTCGACGACGTCGATGGGAGGCAGTCGAAGTGTTGGTTTTTTGATCATAGCGAAACATTACGCTCATGATGCAGTGGGAGCTGGAAGGCAGACGAGTTGACGAGTGTCCCGCCTCCATCAGGTGCCAGGTCAACGAAAGCTTCACACCCAAGAGATACCTAATCTCCAGCCTTATTTGAGAGGCTTGGTCGTGAAGCGACCTTATTAACCAAGTGCATGCGGCATGAACGAATGGCAAATACATGCCTTCACTGCCATCTTGCGTGGAATGCAGAGAGGTTCTGAAGGGGATGTTCCTGTGCTGTGGCTTTACTATGGAAATGGAAAATCTCCGAAAACAGTTCGTAAGGTCAACAGTTTCATTTTTCTCAGCTGGTGCAAGCCCAAATGTGTGAAGTATGGTAACGACCTATACCAGGAACTAATGATTACTAGACGTTGGGAGTCCTTGAATCCTTCGCTTCAACAGCCTAGGGTTCTGATTTGGTTCTCTGCCACCCAGCAGTGCCCACATTTGCTGAATTCTCCACAAATTCCAAGGTAACGGAAGTGCATTGAATGCCAAGTGGACGCAGAGTTTGACCCTTCTTTTAGCCATCTCACATTCAGTGTTTTCAGCAAGCTATCGAACGTCTTCTGTTGAGAAGAATGAACGAAGGTACGACAGCGACTCCAGCAATCGCGGAGGGGGCTACTATGGAGACGAGTTCGACGAGAGGTACGTAGTGCCTTCTTTTCGAGTCCTTATAGTTAGATTGATCTCACACTATGATAACCTACTGGGAGTTGAGATCACCGAGTTCTCTACTTGCGACAAGTTTACTGTTTGCGGCATCTGACATGATCAGGTCCTAACCCAGTCACGTAGTCTCATGGAATGGAGAGTCATGGTATTTAGATCTGGCACTTCAAAAGGATGAAGAAGAAAGTTGTGAGATTGAGCCTTCCTTGCGCTTGCCTAGCCTCAGAATACCTAATGACATAATTCAGCATCAAGTTGAATTTGAATGGCCCTGTTCGGATCATATTCTGGCATTGGTAGAGCGATCCGCCAGGTAGTATATATTCTTCTGCATCCACGGCGGATCTTAAAGCGATTTTCGTTTTCACCGACGTTGGACAGAGCTATCGAATGCACTCTTTCGAGAAAGCCTTCAATCCTTCAACTGTTCTAGTTGCAACAGTGTTCCTGAGGTACAATACCGCTCAATTTCTTTGAAGAAAGAATGTGCGCAACGGTTTAAATCGTCGCGTTGTCGTAATTCGCTTCAAATTCATTCCTCTGAACTCTAGATGAGATTGTTCAAATTCCCTCTCCACGATGCAATCGATGTTTCCTAGCAGCGTGCATTCGACAATTTAGTAGTCAGTTATGGCGATTTCCTTCAGGAGTTTCGTTAATTGAGTTGCGGCTTCTCCAAAACAAATGCTATACCCGGTTGGTGGAATGACCAAGGGAGACGCCCTTGGACCCCCGTTGATGGAATGACCAAGGGAGACGCCTTTGGTAGAATGTCCAAGGGCGTCTCCCTTGGTCATTCCATCAACCGAGTAGTGGCGAAATCAAGAACTCTTTATTGGTCCCTATTTTTACCAGTAGATCTAACCAGGGAAGGGTCTCAGGCATAGGTCTGAACGGGGGAAATGGATAGTACTGCGAGAATCTCCACCCTTCATATAGTAGAAAAGTCAGTTATGAAAACAGAAAACATGTTTCGTTTTTGCTGAGTTTTTGAACCTAAAGAGCTACGGGCCTTCGAAATTGGGGAACAGTATTGGACCGTCACCCGTACCTACCGTAACCTACCGTAATCGGCCGAAGTTTGAAAAGCGGATGTCAGATTCGTGGTCAGCACCCCAAATAAAATCACTGGGCAAGGTTTGGGCGAAAAATTTTTTTCGATCTCTCCTCGACATCTGGAGTCGTGAAAGCACAATAGTACCTTAATGGTGGTTTAAATCAGCTTATCTCCTACACATCTCCTACGCATTTGTTTCACTCAAAATTGACAGATAAGGACTTACTGAGAGCTGTGCTCCACTCACTTTTCCCAGTTTCTGAATTATACAATGATTTGTGTTTTTCAGCGAATGTTAAACAATGACTTCTTAGCAGTACGGGTTACACCAGGCACGAGTAGCTAGGGCTGTCGAGGTCATCATCACCGCTTTCGCCCAAACTTCTCCCAGTGGGTATTTTGGGAGCTGATCACGAATCTGACATCCGTTTTTCAAATTTCGGCCGATTACGGTAGGTCATAGGTACGGGTGGCTAGGGCTGTCGAGGTCATAATCACCGATTTCGCCCAAACTTCTCCCAGGGGGTTATTCGGGATTTATATATGGGGGGATGGTAATCACGAATCTGACATCCGTTTTTTCGTATTGCGCTGGAGTACGTTAAGTTACAGGAGGTAGAGGTGATCAATGGTAAGGACACGGTCACCGTTTTTATCCAAACTTCTCGTTGAGCACGAATGTGACCCATATTTGACAATTTAGAGTGAAATAAGTTGTACTGAATGTGCAGGAAGAAAATTGGTAAAGGAGGCGGCAGTCATGGAAAAATGCAAGAATAGTGCATAGCACGGGAGTCGAACACCTGATCCAGCGCCTGTGAAGCAGCCTCTCAACCTGCTGAGCCACCGATCCGCCCGTCGCACAGCCTTTCGCCACGTCCTATACAACAGCGCGCGCACGTAGGAATGTGGACTCGCGCTGACGGTGCAATATTGTACCCCACCTTCGAGGGCCCGTAGCTCTTTTGGTTCAACGACTCAGCAAAAACGAAACATGTTTTTCCACTATGTGATGGGTGTAGATTCTCGCAGTACTATCCATTTCCTCCAGACCTACTACTCCTGAGACCCTTCCCAGATAAGTTCAGCGTGCCTTGGCTATTATTGCTTCATTAAACACTGACTAATTAGGTTGGCAATAAAAACCTGAAGGCTAAATCGTTCATGGCTGGAAGAGTTGTTTACAGCCCCAGTAAAATTATCCAACAGTACTCACGACGTTTGCGACGTCTACTTTTTCCTAAAGACCGGAGCAGGCCACCTGATGCATTGATTATTTTTTATTATTTGATTCACCGACGTAGAATTACACTTGAAATTGTTTCAAATTATGACAAAGCGACGCTTGGCGACGAACTTATCCCCCGTAGAGTTTCTTTCTTCCAAAAAAAACCTGCTTTTGGGAATACATATATGAGCGCAGAAGGTCTCCAGTTTTTTTTACCCTCGTAGAGGTAAACATTCACTTCAAGGAACCTTCAGAAAGGCTATTTCATTCCCTTTCACTACTCTCTGGTCAGCTGAAAGTTTATAGTGTTTCTCTACTACGGAACTTCAAGTGGTCTTGAAATCCTCAGTGAGACGGTCTATGCAGTCACGGTTTCAAGGGTGTCATTTTCCGCACATCAATAAAGGGCATTTCCAGGCGATCCGACTCGCGAACGTACAACTGGCGGTACGACAGCATTCAAGAGGAGGACCATGTGAAGGAGAACTGGCGCGACGACACGGCGGGGCTGCAGCAGAACTGGAGGACCGTCGAGCCGCCAAAAGAAGAGCCGGACGACTGGCGCAGAACAGATCAACGGGCTGGGAACATAACTGAGGAGGAGCACTACGCTGGCGAGGGATATCAGGCCGACCGAGAGGACTCGTCCAGACAGAACAGCGTCGAGCGCCCCGATGCGCATCCAGCGACGGACATCGCGCAGTGAGTGATTGCTCTTAGCTGACCAGAGACGTCTTCTTTGTCCATGCTACGAAGTAGCTGTCTTCCAAAGGGGACGATGGATACGCGATTAGGATAGGATGCCCTTATGCTCACCCCTGAGTGCTTCTCAATTTATGGATAAAGGCTTGTCGATGGAAACAATCTCATAGCAGCAGTAAGCCGCTGAGAATCCCCAATAAGTATCCGTCTAAAGGACAGCGTTTCAACTATTTTCTCGGTTGAGAGAATTCGCCCAGTTCAGCACCACGTATCTGGCTAGGAAAGGGTCTCAGGCGTATGTCTGAATGGCGAAAATGAATGCTATAAGAATCTCCTTCCTTCAGTTAGTGGAAAAGTAGGTTTCATTTTTGCTGAGTCCTTGAACGTTTGGAACTAGGGGCTCTCGACGAGTATGAGATCGCGCTGACAGTGCAGGCACACGTGCTAAACTACCGTGATTAGCCAAAAATTCAAAAGCGGATGCCAGATTCGTCATCAGCACCCAGATAGGCCCTGTGAGAATTTTGGGTGATTTTTTAACGACCTCTTCTCGACATCTTGGATAATGAGAGTGCTAGTGCCCCTTCAGATTTACCCATGATAATCGCATAGTCAGGTGATCGTACAACTGTGTCAGTGCGAATCATCGTGACCAATTTTTGACAGAAATCTCTCTGCCCCATCTTCAACAAAAATCTATCCATATCTCTACAGGATGACTCAAAAATGTATAAACTGTTTGAAAGGTTGTAGCTCTACCGTCCGTCTGAAAAGGTACTGAAGAAGTTAAGAGCTCATACGAGAGCGTAGGAAAATAGAAGTTTTCTGACATATGAGCTGTAGGGATCTGAATTCTTACGTTTTACACTCGATTGATTGTGCTTCGCTTGAATACTTTCCATAATTTCGATACAAAAAGGTCATATTGATTGATTTGTGCTTTTTCGAATATTTAAAACTTAAAAACGTTACAGCTCGCGGTCAAATGCAGGAAATCCTAGAAAATGCAGATTCTGTTTGAGAGGTTCTAACATTGCTGTTTGTGAAGCTTTTGTGAATGTTTAAGACTCATATGAAAGCATAGGATATGGAATCTCTGCGGCGGTCAAGACTGCGCCGTGCACCCGTCTGAATTTGCGCCCAAAATACGGGGTATCCTAAAAGCATAAGCGCTGTATGAAACGCTATGCCATTGCTGCTTGCAGAAGTTTTTAGAGATCACATGAAGCCTTAGTACACTGTCAAGTTTTAAACGTCAAGAGAAGCACATCGCAGGTTAGTGTGGTCAATTAATAACAAAAGCTTCACTAGCAGCAATGTTGGAACCCTTCAAATAGTTCCTGCATTTTGCCGTCGTTTTGTGTTTTTACGTTTTAGACTTTAAAAGAAGCACAAATCAATCGATAAATCATTTTATGAAGAAATTATGACAAGTATTCAAGCGAAACGCAATCAATCGAACGTAAAACGCACGAATTCAACCGAGTGCGCGAGGCAATCCCTTCCATTCAGATGTCAAAAATTTCCATTTTCTTGCTGTTTCATATGAGCTCATAACTCTTGATTGCTTTTACATGCAGCAAATTATCACCTTTCAAACAGTGGATACATTTTTTGAGGCACCCTGTACATTTAACAAATTTCGAAACGTGCTCACTAGAAGTGCTTCTATGATAAGTCCTAATCGCTGGACCGCTGGGACTATAGTAACTGTCATTACCATTGTGTCTACTTGCACTTGAGGGGCACCGCTTAACGTGTGCAAGAATCGGCTGTTCTTCGTTGAGCTTGTGCAGCACATGTCAGGCGTCAACGACTGGGCACTCGTTCTCTATTTGTGGAATGGTGCAATCATGCGCTGCTCGTAATTGCTGCTGCTTTATACATTTCGCTCGTGCCGATAGTTGGAAAGGTTCGTGCAAAGTCCACCTAGTCAAGGGCTCCTCCAGGAGTCTGCAATAAAATACAAGAACGGTTTCAAAACCTGCAGCAAAGTACAAAGTGCCGTACGTGCAGGGAGAGCAACTGATGGAAAGCTTTTGCTAATCCATTTGGGAGCCTATTGTGGAATATATGCTTACGAACGTTGGGAAGTACGAAACAGGGGATCAACACTACAAGAGCTGAAGTTCGGCGAGGCACAAGAGGCGAACACCTGGCCTCTCACCTATGAAGCAGCGTCACTCACCCTTGCGCCACAGACCCGCTTGCACCGGAGCCTTCTTCTGCCTCTTTTAAACCAATTCACGTGGCACATAGCGCGTGAGTACGCGCTGACGGTGCGAAACTATGAGGTCCCCAACTCCTTCGTGTCAGGGACTCGGCAAAAATGGAGCCTACTTTTCTACTACCTGGAAGGTGGAGATGTATTTATTTATTTATTTATTTATTTATGAATACGTCAAAGGACGCGCCACATAAGGGAAAAACAGAAACAACAGCAGAAAGCAGACGAACGATCACAGCTAATCTTGGCGGATTTTCCATGGAAACAAGCGTCGTCCACCTATCAGTAGGTAAACGCTGACAACAAGAACTCCAAAAAAACGAGAAAAAGGGGAGGTGCTTAGTGCGGAAGAAAGGGTAGGAAGGTAAAAAAAAATAAGCGCCTGATTTTTAAATACCTGAGCGGAGTTTAAGGACTCCGTTAGAAGTTGGTACATGGGCACCCGGTTTAAATAAATTAGATAAACCAGCCGTTGACGGGCAGCGCGTATATCGGCGAGGGCCAACGAAGAGCATGTCCCTAGACAGTCCTATAAAGTAGGCTTTCAATAGTATGTGAACAATTCCAAGCGGACCATAGTATATATTGGAACATGACACCTGTGACCCTATGGAACGCCTTACACAAATTACCTAGCACGTACTTTCAAAATAGCTCGTAAGCCTAGAAGATTCTTGTTGTCGTATTCATTACCTTCGTTCGGACATAGGGACCCTTCTTTGGTAAGCATTTTATAGTCACGGTATTCCACTGAATGAAAAAGCAGCAAAAATAGGTCTAGCGTTACTTTCAAGATTAACAAACCTTTAGCCCACGTGTCTCCTAGACTAAAGGTTTCATAGCTTTAACCGATTGTCTGAAGCAGAGAGATTTCCTATCAAAAGCTTCTTTACATGGCCAGTAACTGAGCCACAGTTGCAGCCAGACGATCCAAGAGGAAGAGGAGAAGCGGTCATCACACGAGCTGTGGCACTGGGCCTACAAGCAGGTGTGCAAGAACCTCGGCTTCAAGGTATGAATCTTCCTTGCATAACAGCCGCGGCACCGATGAGTTCGTGAATTTCTGGCTTCAACAAGGTGAATTACAAGTTCTTTCCAATGTTGCCTGGGTTGACGTTGTTTTTTCACAAGAAAGAGAAACTGCAAGGTAAGACGAGACCAGCTCAGTGAATCCGTGAACTCCAAACGAAGAATGGAAACCCAACAAACCTAATTTTGTACACAGTGGTTCTAGTTGCTGCAGCTTCGCTGCTAAAATGAAGTCAAGGGCATTGTGAGAGAATCACCGTGTTGGGTGGGCTTTGTGACACGGTAGAAACTGGACCGAATGTCATGCCGAAGCGTTTCGGAGGGTGTTCTCTGGGGTTGGTGGGTTCTCATTTATGGAGAACATAACAAATCATCTCAGAAATCTCGGGCTCTGCGCTTTCTCCTCGCTGCAGGCACAAACCGACACTGCATCATTCCGTGCACGGGATTTGCTGAACCTACCAACAGTATCTGTCACTGTCGTGTACCCGGGCCAAATCGAGAGAAATGAGCGAGGGGCTCCCATTCTGCGTTCTTTCCTATTCTCTTTATCTCTGTTGACACCGAAGCAGCGAAGGCCGAAGAAGGCTCCATTCCGTGAGTTATTGGATTTTCTTCACATGCTCTTGCTGGGGTATTGGTATTACTCCTTTTCTTACATGAATGCATGGCTACCATGGCGTTCACTCGTTCGTTTTGCTGCACGTTCTCGTGGAGTTGTTGGGGCAAAAAGCTTTTTCTGGTCGGCAGAGCTTCTTCGCACCCCAGGCTCAGCTGTGCTCCACTTCTGAATGGGCAAAATATTTTATCGTTCCCCTTGTTAGCGACGCGCTTGCTTCCTTCCACGAGCACGCATATGCCAGCTGCGTTACCCACTCATCGATAAGTGCAAGAATGGAGAATGAACTTCTTTTACCCTTCAGAAGATTGCAGTAGAATATTGTCTTTCGACTCAAGAAGAAGTCGACTACGTAACAAACCTGTCTTAGCTTCAACAACGGAGGTGGATCTGTAACCTCATCCTCTCATCCACTGGAGCGTAGAGGAAGTTTGCCGCCTGAATATTTCAGGCGTAGCCTCCATTCTTGGTGCTTCTCCTATGTTCACAGAAGTTATTTTGGGTCCCAATTTGTCCCTCGGACATGCTGACTCGCCCCCCCCCCCCTCCCCACGTGTTACTCTTTTTCTTCAGTCCCACGAGGTCGGAGGGTCTGATGTTCTTCTTAATCGTTGCCCTTTAAGAAGGGGTCTTCCGCTACTGTTAACTGGATTATGTCGGATGGAGCAACTCCACGCATTCGCAAAGGATCTAGCTTTATGTGTAAAAGAAAGAAGTGCGCCGAGCCTCGTCAGGGGTGCCTGATTTACCTCAGTCGAGGGTCCTATTTGTCTAACGCGTCTAAAATTCACCGTCAGTGATCCGTCAAGGAACAGTTTTGCTTACCTGTTGTGTAGAACGAGTTATCCTCACTGGTGCTCACTCCACAGTGAGGTGCCTTTGAAGACTAGTCGGCTATTAGTTGTAAGAAGAATCTGATTTGCATGATTACTTGCTCTTTTAACCTGAGAATTCTCTAGAAATTATCGCAAGCAGATCTCTCACTCAAAGTGTCTTTATAATGCTATTTACTAGTTAGAGGTAGAATGCGTAGCGGTCGCCAAGGGTTAGGTGACACTCTAGGTCTGTTTCTTCTTCCTTCGGACACAGACGGTTGAACATTACCATCAACTTATAACTTTTTATACTTATCTCTACAAATCTTTTTATGCGTGTTTACACAAACGCAATACCACACGAAGGCGTCTTCTGGGCTCATTTCCCGCTTCTGGGGTGCCTTAATACTAACGATAGCGTGAGCATCATTAGATGGTTCTCTCTCTTTCATTGCAGCTCATCACACCGCCTTGGGCTTGCTGAGCTGGTGCTTGAGCAAAATTCACGCCATCCTCAACGCTGCTTGGGCTTCCCACACCCTAACATATTTCGACAGATTCATCCGCGTGCTCATTTGAGCAGTCTAATTTCAGCTGAGTGCAGCTGCTCTCTCGCCACTTTCCTCGCACCCTCCTTTTCTGACTGCTGACGTAGACAGCTTTTTTGCGAGTCTTGTGGCAAGCACAGAACAGAAAACTCGATCCCATCGTGCAAGGCGAAATTGCTTCGATCTTTCCGAGACTGATTTTCTCGGCTTTAATTTCCATTAGGCGGTGGCGTGGAAAAATTCAGTTTTCTCAATGTTATTCTTCTCGCTGTTCAGGATACATAGGCACACCTATGACTGGTGAATGAAGGACTCATTCAGGTCCAAACGTATTTCATTCCTTGTGTTCCAGGACAGTCTACCACATCCATGCATTCACCAGCAGCTCACATTGACCGCATGAACTACCCTGCTTGTCCACAGCAGATCCTACACGGTCCCATAAATACAGCAGGCATCACCAGTCCGTGCCGTTCCTGAAATGTGCCGGGGTCCGAGAAGAACTTGGTTGCCCTGGCTTGTATGGGCTTATCCAGTTGCATAGGTGCAGCAGCAAAGTGAGCATAATGCTCCGCGCTGCAGAGCTGCTCTACCTATTCCCACATGCTGGTTTTTGGATGCATTGACTTGGCTCTCTGCCCCTCCGTTCGACCGCTGCTCTGCTGTCGGCAAATTCGCATTCACTAGCGCTTGTGCGTGCCTATCGCTCATAGCTCGGTGGCAAATATTTTGCTTGCGTTCGAGCGATCTCGGGGCGTTTGGCTGAGGGAGGAGACATCTCAGAGGTAGAACGGTGATAAAGTATTCATGGCGTAGCAATGGTGGAGTCTCATACTTCCGTTAGCAGAAATAGTCACTCACTCTGAGATCACACTTCGTTATTGCTCACAGACGTAAGAGACCAAGCGACCAAACAAATCGAGCATCGTTGTTAATTAATTTCTGCCAGTATTCTGGCAGTCTATGGGTTTCAGCCAAAGTGCCGTCTCTTTTTTTATTATAAGCTAGCGCGAAACTGTGTGGGGCACGAGCTCGGTTGTGACTTGGGTTTTTAATCTTTTCCCAAGCAGGTAATGAGTTAGGTGGAAGATGAGTGGTACTGGGAAAGAAGCCTGGATAAACGAGAAAGGAGGCGAGCCGTCCAGCTATACTGCATGGGATTTTGCCTTTGTTGCTGAGCGCAGAGAGCGCACATCGTGGATAAATCCCTCCCTCTGATCGACGACTCGATCCAGTGTGAGGAGGTTGTCAGTTGCAGCAGCCCCCTCGTCCGTTGCCACGCACCGTTCCACATAGCACCCGATAGCCTGTAGAGCCTTTTCGGGACCATCGGTCACCTTTTGGTCCTTTCTGGCGTGACTCAGTCTCATTTCCTGTGGAAGCTGTCGTGATAGGACAACTTCACTGTCAGTGGTGACATACTGCAGAAATCGGGTTTCTTGGTGCAAAGTGAGCAGTGTCGAGCAGGCCACCACAATGCGATTACGATCGAGAAGATTGAAACAGTGCGGCACATAACGACCCGGCTTTTCCGTTCCCCGCTCCTTTAATCCAGTGAAGTGCTCTTCATTTTAGAGTGAAATGTTTCCTTAATCAACTATAACCGCTTCTCCTGTGTTCGGACGGACGCGCAGAACAGTTTTCGCCTTGAACGCTGTGGTTCTGGGTTTGAGATCTCACGAGGCGGAAGCTCGTCTAGTTACTAGAAGTGTGGCCTCCACAATCTTTAGATACTTTCTTCCTCTTGGTCTTGATAGCATTATTGCTTGAATGTTCGATGTGAAGTGATAGAGAAGTGTAAGTACGAGAATGTATGTGTATGTGTACGAGAATGAAAAGTGTATGTATGTAGTGTATGCAGCAGGTGCAAATGTGAGGTGGTGTATATGCGAGTAGTAAGTACAGATTGCTCTATGACCCCTATTGCCCTAGCTGTCGTGTTTGTCCATCTCTCTTGAACTTCATCAGTGGTTTACTTGTAATGGAATGGGCAACAAAAAACGCAGAAGGGCCTTTGACTGGAAATGGCGGGTTGGTTGAAAGCAGTCCATGCTCGTGGGCGGTAGTGAGGGCTAGAAACTTGACTAAATGTAGGCGATAGAGATTAGGGCTTCACTGAGGGATTGGCTTCCTCTCGTGCCGGGTAATCCAACCGCTATCCTATGGTTAGCGCGAGCAGAAGCAATCCGATTCGGGTTTGACCAAGAAATTGTGTCCCATTTTCGGTCAGTAGTTTAGGACAAGCCTCCTGTTTGGTTTCTGACCCAAATCTCCTCCGCAATGACCGCGGGCCTGTGATTTTTTGGATGCCTTGCCACTCCCATATTCGATTAGCCAGCAATTTGTGGCCGACGGCAGTGTGTAATCACGCCTTCTCCTCTTCCTCTAAACGGCGCAGCCTGCTGGGCTAGCCCTGCCCGGTGTTGCTTCCCCTTGACCCAGACCTTATTTCCTCAGCAGGAGATCGGTGAACTTCAGAAAGTATTGCCAACCGCTTTGCATAAGGCTGTCCATGTTGACTACACTGCCTGAAGCCAGTCAGTGACAGTCGACGTCACCCAGGCCAACCTTGGCTTCGGAGCTGTTTTCCTTGTCGCTGCAGATTCTCCGCCCGCCGCTACCCAGCAAAACAATTCTTGACTCCAAATAGACGGCGTGCGTATTCCACTCGACGTTTCTGACGAGCGATAATATGCATGAGTCGGTGAACGCTCGATTCGCAAAAGGAGTAGTCTACGGCTGCCTCGGCTCCTACCGAAAATGAAGGGCCTTTATCAACCACCTGCTGTTTGCATCCCATTGATAATACGCTGAGGAATGAACTGAGCTTATTGCCCTTACAGTTACGCTAAGTCTCTGCTCTGTACGTTAGACGTTTAAGCACTGCTTATCGAATTACTTATTCCAGTGTGACCTAATATCTTGCTCTCTCTCTGTCTTTTCAACGTATTGTGCCAATAGGATAGGTATTAATAGATTGGATAGTACGAAAAGGTTACTCCCCATGCTGTCAAACGGGTTTTACTGCAGCTCGTACCAGTGTGGTACTAGTGAGACTAACCAGCTAAACATGGAGATTTTTTATCGGAATTCTTAGTGGAATTAATAAAGAAGATTGTAAAATACTCTTCCCAAAGTTCCTACTAATCTTATACACCCATCATGCGCCTTTTTCGGTACCATTCTTTTCTTTCTTGCTGCTCCCCTCCTGACCGTTCGTATTCGTCGACCATTCAACGGAAATTACTACTGAATCAGAGAGATGTCGACGTTACTTATGTAAATGCTCCACTGCAAAAAAAGCTCATTTACATCTCGGTAAAACGCGTTAGACAGCCAATCGCTCCATCGGTTGTTTTACCACATTGTTAGGGCTTCCAAAGGTGGTCGGTTGGAGTGGAAAGGTCCATTGGGAGAGTGGCTCTTTCATGTTATCCGACTTCACCCGGTTACCAACACTCCGAAATGTAAAAAGAAACTTTCTCGGGCAATACCGAACAATATTAAAGCAGTACGAGTCGCATCTTCGCAAGACACTTCATAATAAGTTCTGAAAAGTACCCATTTGACAAATATGTGTTTTCCTTAACACCCTGTTCAAACGGAAGTGGTTTGTTTTCTGGCTTTGAGTGAAGCGTGTACTTGCCTTTGGATGCAATTCCAGTTTGAGCGGACCAAATAGTGATTTTTAACCATTCCCGATCCCGAATTTGATCAAGGGCCCATTGCCTATTACGTACTCGAAGAGAGCTCATGCAATTTCATGAGATGATGGTGCGAGGTAAAAGAGGGAGGAAACTGCCCTTGATACTCCCTCTGTCCAACTAGGACTGCAATGCTTTTAGGTCTAGCTAAGCAACAACGGATCTATTAATCCAACTATGTCTACTTTTAGTCACTTGGAAGGGGCAGCAATGGGGAGGAGTTTCTGGCCAGGAGTTAAGGACGAAAATTAGAAACCACACATCGTATTCTTCGCGGGAAGTATATGTTCATTATTTTTCGTTGGTTAATCTGAGAGAATTACTTATTCAGTTTTTTACACATAGGGATGTAAGAACCGCTTCACTATGAATTCATGTTAGAATTCATATTTCAAATGCTTAAATCTCTTTTAGAAGGCAATGCCTTTGAGCTTCATATTTCTGTCGAATGAGACTTTGAAGAACGACGTGATGTTGATTTCTTTATTCGGTTCATACTCGCTGTTACAGAGTATACCTGCCATACTCGAAGGACTTTGCGTTTGAGCTGCTAACAATAGTAGTGATTGTTTGGCTCTGCGAAAGCATCTCACATAGGTGTCTTTAGGCGAAAATCGTTCAGCTATAGAATGCGAAGACGGAAGAGTGTGCCTGCCACAGATGGTGCCGCTTTAGCGCACTCCCTTCAGACATCTTTGCTCTGTTCTATTAGTCGAACCATTTCCTCAATTGGTGATCACTGAACTGAGCAATATCTATGCTAATCATGCATGGTTAATTACGTGCAGGTGCATCTCGTTGACTGCATCTAAGTGGACCCATTTCCGAGAGTAATGACCGCCGTTTACTGATGTAGCCTCCAGAACAGAGAGAAGCGTTTCTTCTCAATATGCTCAGGATTCTATCAACTGTTACACAGAGACATTTTCGAGTTAGAAGTGGAAAAAGGATCGTTAGTGCTTTTTCTGGGAGTGATATCCAGAGATTTTTCATCCAGTAGGTTTCAGGCAGGCCCTTACATGTTAGTATAATGAGGTATAATTAAGGCGGAGGCTGGTAATGGAGTAACAAGTGATGAGAGAGAGGATAGCCAGGAAAAGATGCTACGCTGCTTTAAGGTCTACCCGAAACGAATGCCGCTCGCGGCTAGATTGGAACCAGGGCCCGGAATCCTACCATATATATCATCAATAATGTACCGCCGGGTAGCGATGGAACTTGTCGCGAAACCGCCACGTACCGTCAACACGCGGCGTCGGCGTCGTAGGTTTCCGGTGAAAACCGTTGTAACGGTTACCCGGCTAGAGCGTCGTGTAAACGACGCGGTGAAGTACGGTAATGCTCTACCGCTAATGTCTGACCCAATGGCAATGAGCTGGGCGCGCTGCAAAGTGTAGTCGAACACATGCGCGGCATCCCTCAACGGTGAATCACGGGGCCGGTAGGTTTCTAGCAAGGAGCCAGTTAGGTAAATCTTTGGTAGCGATTTACCGACTCCTTCGTTGATGAATTCGAACCAGGTGGTCACATTGCAGGCTTCTGCGCCTCCTTTCTATGCCCAACGTGTTTCGTGCTATAAAACCATGCCGCTGTTGGACGGGGGGGGGGGGGGGCTTACTGTTTGTGGTAATGTGTAGGGTTTGTCCGTTAACACGGTGGTCACCCTGTTGGGCTGCGTCGCGGTTACCAGTTCATGATCACGCATCGAGTTACTTCACATGTTGGCCTGCGTCCGTGGATTTGATCCCGTCATCCGATGAGGACGCCTGAACTTGTTTTCTTGGTGCAATTTCGGTCTGGTTAGATTTCGAGAAGGGAATGATAGACTGGTTGACCTTGGTGCAATGCCGAACTCGAGATGGCTTGCCTCCCACACGTTGTGTGTACGCAGGTCTTTAGTCTTCGACGGCATACGACAAATTGTACTTGATCACGATCAAGGACTTGTTAGATGGATGCTGAGTCGCAGAAAAGCTTTTGCACCAGGTAGGATTCGAACCGGCACCTTCTCCTTTTCGGGCAGAACGCTACGCCATACACCACGGTGTTGTACGATCGCACGTAACATCGACGATGTCCTCGATTGCCTACATATAAGCACACACCCGAATTACCCAACATTTCAGCGAATGCCTGCCTTCCCTTCCATATTCGTTAGCGAAAGGCTGAACGAGCTGAAACGCTCTCCCCATGGGAGGAAACCCCTACGCGCTGAAATTAGTGGAACTCTCGAGCGCTCCTCATGTTTGCATTTTCAACCAAATTACGCTGTCAACTACATGTCCCGCCCGCCCTATGCTCAGTGGCATCTGGTGAGGGTCTCGCTATGGAGTGCAGTCGATAAAGCGATTCCTTTTGTCAACCACTTCAGTGAAGTGTTTTTTCTTAAAGTATTTAAAGAAAGGCTGGACCGTGGGATCTGCCAGGGGAAGGATGCCAGGTCGCAGTGGTATGAGGTGTATATTATGGGACACAACCCCGAACTCTGATTCTTATTGTTTTTTGCTTACCTGCAACAGACATCAGGGAACGTAGTTGTAGGCCGCCGTCCCCCCCCCCCCCCCCCCCCCCTCCCTCTGCCCTGCTTGGACACCACTACTTCCGGACAGAGTCGACTCACAGGCGCTGAACTCAAGTGGGCCGCAGACACCGTCGGCGGGTAGGCACTGATGAAGCAGTAGATAGGGAAGCAGAATGGTGTCACCTACAACTACGACTAGTAGTTCGACTCCTCGGAGTCTTGTAAAAAAGAAAAAGGTTGTAAAAGGGTCCGATGCGATCAATTGATGTTATTTGGGGTGGTGGTCGCAAATGTGAGGTTCGCTTTTGAGATTTCGACCGACTAAGGTAGGTTGTGGTAGGTATGGTAATTATGTGGGTGGGTAAGGATTGTGAAGTTATGATAACCGCATCATAGCCGACATTGTAGCTAACTGGTGGGGTATTTGCAAATCTGGGCTCGGATTCATCAACGACTTACATAACGTTAACAGAGAATTCACAGCGGAAAACTTAGATAACGCGGCTTATCGCTCACCATATCGCTTGATAAGCCGCGCTTTCAGTAATTTTGGCTGTAATTTTCTCTGTTAAATTGCTGTAAATCGTTGAAGAATCCGGCCCCTGGATTGCAAACTGGATACGTATGTATCAGTATTACAGACAGTGATTTTGTGCATTTTCTGAACGCTATTATAGAAAACTTGCGCCTAATGATTTAGGAAGAATTTATGCCATCCAGTGTTGTCACTCCAGTGACGCTAATCGCTTCCACCTTGTTTGAGTGTATAAAATGAATAACCGAACCGATCTCGCCCATTATTGTATAGCAATTTTGAGATGCTGATTCCTTTTCCCTCTGAATTCCATCACTGAATGAGCAGAAGCGATAACAACATAGGATGCGGGGTGCCATACCTAACGTTTGTCACCGTAATGCCAAAAACGGACTCAGTATTCGTGATCAGCACCCCAAATAACCGTCCTATGCGCAGTGGATGAAATTTTTTCGACTTCTAATCGATCTTTGGAGTCACGAAAGTACAAAAACACCAACGACCTCCATCTTAATTATGTATTTCCTTTCGATTTAAGATAAAAGCCTCCTGTTGATCGTATCGGTACCTTTGACGAGCTTTCTTCGCGAGGTACAAGAATGTTGCATCTCCGCGAGGTCTAACCGAACTCTGTGCCGATCCCATCATCATCATAGCGCTTCTCCGCTCGCAGCTTCACCATCCCCGCGTGTAAGCGGTGTTTGAGGCCAATCGGAGCTCGGAGACTGTGATCAGCCAGCTCCGAGGGCAAGTAAAGCGCAAGAGAGCGAGAATGAGCCGTAACCTCGGGCAGCGCGACAGGAGGTACACCCGCCCCCTGCTAAGGGGCGTGGCGTCTTGAGGTACACCGCTGTTCTGCGGACCGGAAACTTTTGTTTTGCATGTCAAAGGTTTCGTAAGGCAGCCGTTAGACTGTCGGTGAAGCCTAGGGGGTTGGGATGGGTGAGCAAGGGGATGAGAGGAAGATCGCACGCCCCCCCAGCAGGGGGCGGGTGTACCTCCTTACCGTCCCCCGTAACTCCGTTCCCCGGTGTTCGTTGCAGTTATGGAGCGCACATTTGGAATCAGCGTTCGTAGGTACTTCCCTAGAGATGCAATTCATCTCAAAGTGACCTGCTATCCTTCCTATGCAAGTGCTTGCGTCTTTCAGTATGGGATGCAAACTAGGCAAACTGACTATTCTGTTGTCTTTATATACCTTTCTCCACATAGGCGCTATAAACGAAGCTCTACAAACCATAACGGTGATGGCTTCATAAGGGTCATGGTGAGAATCAACCACCTCAGAGCCCCTGCAAGAGCGGTCTGCTCTTTCTTTGTTGGCTTGGAACTTCCGGGCTGAGGATTTACCGCGGTACGTGCCTCCTAAACTTTTAGGTCCTGCAGAATTGACTTCCAACTGTGGAAAAGTGCACATTCGACTTAAAGTTTCACCCACCGTACTCGTTCCCACGTGTACTTGCGCACGCCCATTATGCAGGACCGTGTGAAGGTCCTTTAGGCCTCTGTTATACTCCCGCGGGAGCATCCGCGGAACGTCCGCGGACCAATGGTGTACGGCGGAGGCGGGCGTGGCGAGGCGCGGCGATTGGCCAGGTGAGGAGTCTCGGCGCGATTCCCGCCCTTCCGCGGATGCTCCCGCGGGAGTATAACTCAGGCCTTAAGGACATCAGACGGCGTGCCCTCTGCTCACTCCGATCTAGCTACCCGGTGTTCAATCGGATTAGACCGGAACGGCTCCGAGAGGCGTCGCCGAAATCCGACGATGTTGACATTTCGTCAAAGTCGTCCATTTGGCGTATAAAGGGCTTCGGGCATGAAACGCGCCGAAGCGTGCGCCGTCACCTCGTTGGCACCTCCTCATTGATCCGCTTCGTTTCCGTTGTCCTGGGGCCCAGATGACGCACGTGGGCACGTGTTCGCCTTTCCGTCCAGAGGGATGAACCGGTGCTCCGTCAGTCACTCGTCAGCCGTATTTCCCGCTGTTCACAGATTGGGTTCAGCTACGTGAATTAGTCTCCGTTGAACTTCACTTAGTGGGTACCTCATCCGAGTGGCAAAACTGAAACGTTGAATGGTTAGCCAAGACAGAGCTTTCGGATTGTCGTGCTTCGGTTTTCATCGCTTAGGTATGTAGCGACTAAACATTTTCGCAAGACGACCTGAAGCTCCTTCCTCAATAAGGAGATCCTAAGGCCTAGATCGCTCGAACCAAATTTAGCTCGCTTTCAAGGGTTCGTAGCTCCTCCCCAATAGTTTCATTTTGAAAAAGATGGGGTAGCTTGACGGCAGTCCCAGGAAGCGAATTCTGTAACCCAAGTTAACGATAGAGCCAATGTGCTTGTGGAATATTTTCTCAACCTCCTTTGCAGCTCACTCATAATATGTAGAGTTCTTTGCGACCACAATTAGACTACTGCCGCTCGGGATTAAAGGCTAATTGACTTCGGTGAGTATTGCTAATATACCTTCAAAATATCAGTGAGCTTTATTTAAACGGGAGAGCACGGAGCGTCTCAGAATGGATCCCGCGGTTTATTCACACAGCACGAATCGGTGCTCTGGCATGACTTTCTTAGCTTATGCGCTGCGCTAATGCTAGTCTTTTGGTTTTTTAATTGCAAATTTCGTCAATGTTTTTACTCATTTCCAAAAAACTGCAGAGCACAAGTTGCATAACCATTCATGTCTTTTTGCAGGGTGTTTAAAAAATGCACGCGCTGTTCGAAAAGCCATTATTTTGTCGTTCGGATGATTATAGAGCTTGTTTTGACGTGCTTAGGAGTTGCAGTTTTATGGCATTTTCTTACCCCCATCGTCCAAGGCTTCACATTTTAGTTACGATTGTCTTCCTGTGGGCTAAATTCTTGTCACAATTCTGTCGTAGACTAGTGGGAGGAATCGGTCCTTATCCTATTCATCAAGTGTAGAGCTGAATAGCAACTGCTGATCGTGGAGGCATTTTGAATGCGTATTTGGCCTACACAATGCCTTGCGGTGGCCAGTCGATGGATGAGCCAGTGTTTTATCCCTACCAGACAGGTCTGGTACAAATTCGTTGACCTCGGAGAGATGGAAGGCTTTGTCTGCGCGGGAAATACGAATCCCATGTGGCACATGCAGAGTCAGTCAAGTCTTAAATCTGAAGCCCTTAGACCGCTGTACGACCCTCACCATTAATTTGTCACAAAATTTCTGCTTCCCTGTGTTTTCACAACAGCCTTGAACTTTCCCAGCAACTTTACCGTCAGCAGGATACTTAAACGACGTTTGTTTTCGAGCAATGTCCTGTTGTTTTGATTAACATGAAGGCCGGTATGAGTTTCAGAGTAACCATCAAAAAATGGGGGCCAGACACGTGCGACCACACAGGCGCACTCATCCGCGCCTCGGATTTCAGGCCGCTCGGCCGGGATGAAATTTAACGCCTACCACCAACCACATTGACTCAGGAGGCATTAATCAGCTGAAATCCCACGGGGCCTTCTTGACCAGTGCACACGGTCACAAGCCGAACGAGCGAGGCAGAATTTCATTCAAGTTTCTTGTTACTAACTACCGTAGTCTTCAACAATAAATGCAGATACCTGTCGCTTCCCCTCTGTCATGATCTAAGAGCAATTGAAGTCGATCCGCTTCGAAAATTGGTCACGCAAGTTAGACATAGTTGAGATAGGTAGTGTCGCGCAATCGGCTTCAGGAGTGGATCGCTGCACACATTTCGAAATACAGTTTTGCGTGGAGGGCACGTCCAGTTGACCCAAGGCTTCTACCTCTTCGGCAGCGAACGTGTCCGAGAAGGGTGAAACAAGCACTTGTCCATCGGCTGACCACCACAAATCTTTTTGAAGACGAGCTAGGAATGCGGAAAGCGTCCACATTACCCTGTAGAAGCCGAGCACAGAGCACATACTGAAATGACTTTAGTTTTCGTTATTCATATTATAACATCTGCAAAATTCAGGTGTGAAAAACACAATGTTGCTGTATCGATAAAGCGTTTGCCAGATTTTTCGTAAGTCTTGCTCCGATCGTCGTGCCTTTATGATTTATTCATGTCTAATACCATCCCGACAACGTCGTCGCTTTCATTTATCGTGTTTCACCGACTACACTCCAAACCATAGAGGGCAAAACTCGGAGTTCAATTCTGCTAGACTGAATCTATGATGCGCTACGTAATGCATTGCTCATCTCCAAACGGAAGACGTTTTTTGTTGAGAATGTGGCGACTTCTTTCACACCACAAAGCTTTTTATCATTATTATTACATAGTTATTCTACTGACATTAAGAGGCTTAGACGAATGTCGTTCTTAGAGGAGACGATTTCCTCAAAACGTTCGCGGCAACGGTGGAATGCATTGCAGGGTACTCAGAATCAAGCTTCCCATCCACTCCTGTGCAGCACAGGCAGCTTTGCCATTCGTTGCCAGCACATCTAGATGAATCACAGAGAGTCGTTATAGGTTGCGGCAAGCAGACTTGGCGAAGTGACAAGGCGTAGAAATATAAACATTGGCTTACGAGGAGGCTGAGCGGCTGTGCATCATCCTTAACCCTTGCGCATGACTGTATTTGTAGCAAAGGCGGAGAGATTTGTGAGCCTTGTAGGATCAGTTTCTGGGCTCAGCTGTTCCGGATTCTCAGTGGCTCCTTGTGGCACACGAGGACCACCGCCGCACCCTTTCGGCTTCTACGCATAGACCCGCACCATCCGGTTCAGGTCCTCCCTCGTAGGGTGAGGAATGGACCTGCTGAGTCGTTTCTTGAGCCCGCTTCCTTCTGTCAAAGTGTTCGATGTGAGAACGTCTTTATTCACTTCAGTCGAGGTGATATCCCCTGTTCTAGGAGGGCGTGATCCAAAGGGCGGTCGACCTGATCGCTGCTCACGTTTCAGCGGAGAAGGGAGCGCAATTTGCATCGCTAGTGCAGGGCGACGGCGCCTGCTGCCGCCGTGAGCGCGTGGAAGTGTTCGTGCCGCGCTGCTAACTGACTTCATTACCACGAAAAACGATTAGAAAAGTCGGACTCCTATTGCCCCGCCGTCTCGGTGCGCAAGCGGATGCCGTAGCCGCTGACTGCTTCACCGCTATCCCTCCTCTAGTGATTAGCCCTGCCGCAGAAGAATTGTACTCCGTTTCGCTCTTTCGTGCCGTCAAACCTGAATCCTGTCGCAGCTCAGCTCATTGAGGAGCCCCAAAGGCAGAGTATCGAGAAGCTCATTTCCTTCTTAGATGGTCGATGGGGCAAGTGCTATACTTGTCTGACGTATGAGGTGAACTTCCGTTGTCCGTCACCTGCACGAGATGAATGCCTATCCGATCCCAAGCGAAAGGGCATCGCAGACGCATCCCTAGGGAGTTGACGTACTATGAGCGCTTTAACCGTTATCCTTTCCGACGATTAGCTTCGCTAACGCTTGTGCAGTGTATGTCCTTCTTCGTGAATCGAAGAGACGGAAACATTTCTTCATAGCTGCAGCCTACAACCTGTCCTAACCTATGTAATCCATGTTCTTTTTTGCTTTCCTTTTTTTCCACGCGTATTATTTTACGACGAACTCGTAGGAGGCCACAAAAGAGCACCAATTGAATTGTAGGCTAAAGCTTCTTGCAGAACAAAATGCTTTTAAACAGAGGTACACTACGCTGACTACATTTCTTTGGGAAAAATCGGGAAGCGCATTTAGTTCTGAACAGGATTAGGGAGCGTGATGAACACTCCCTAATTCTGTTCAGAACTAAATGAAAGGCACTGCCCTGCAATGCTTCTCTGTACTTACACCAAATTTGATGGCGTTTTAGGGGATCAGAAGATCAGGCTTGCTAACACAGTTTCTCACATATATACAGGGTGCGTAAAAAGTATTGACGCACCTACATTTTGTTTCAGCTCCAGCTTTCTCTTTCTACCTCTCAAGGTTTTTGTGTGTTATTTTTGTTTCCTGTATTGTGCTCAAAAAACACTCACGAAAAAAACTGATGAAACTTGACCATCGTCGCTACGGTGGCCCTTTTTTGTCTGTTACCCAAAGAGCTGAATATTTCCTTAACAAGAGAATTAGGCGCTGTTCGAAACGGTTGGTGAGGAAAGAGGTCAGCAACCTAAACGTCAGCCACGGCTCTGTTATAACAGATAATGATTACAATATGATCAAGCACGATAACGTTCAAATCCAAAATTATCAATCTCTGTCCGATAACGGCAAACAGGTAACGCACACAGGTGTGGACAGCTTCTCAGACGAACACAGCTTAAACATGAATCCGCTGAATTACTCTTTTTAGGCGAATTTGGAGAATGAGGTCTGGGCTACTTTCAACAGAAGTGACCAGTCGCAGAAGGCTACCCTGTTAAAAGCACGGGACGAAATCCAAGCGAGTACTTGCGGCGCGTGCTCATGAATTTTTCCGTCGTTTTCGCTCCTGTATTCACAGTAAAGGAGCCAATGTCAATTACGAGTTACTCTGTCGTGTTCGCAAGATCATTTTCCATATTTCTCAAGTGAACATTTTAAAACTTACTGCGCAATACTATTTCCACAACCGTCATTTACTGCGTCAATACTTTTTACGCACCCTGTACATAGAAGATTCTGAAGTCCTTCGTGGGAAAAAAGGTCAAAAGGTTGGCGAAAAGTGTCACTCTTACATAAAAACTCACCGCTCTTTTAAAACGATAAATGGCTGAGAAGTCGATAGCTCTAGGCTCACCGCTCTTTTAAAACGATAAATGGCTGAGAAGTCGATAGCTCTAGGGCGTTCCAAGAAATTCCACTTCTTGAATGGTTGTAGAATGGGCGGATATCTTCCTGCAAGAGTGTTCTTAAGCACATCTTATAGGAAGGTAGCGCCGCACTTTCCGACTTTGTGTGCTGATATTAATCTGGCTAAATGCTAGAAGCCATCTGCTATTTATACCCTGTACCTCATTCCCGACGTGAAGCGAATGAGCGTGATACCTGTGCTAGACTGTCATTTCTAGGAGTTTTCGGTGTCATTCTGTTATCTTTGCTGCATGGGCACAGCCGATTATCTATTAGTCGACCAGTAATTTGCTAATTGCACGCCGGGAGAGCGTGATGCGCTTTTATAGGGAAAATCTAGCCTAGCGAATTTAATGTATAAGAGGTGTGCGAACTTTGGTTACTCCCTCCAAACTCTGTCGTCGAATAGGAGAACTTCATCCATTATATATCCCAGTACCTATGCAGTTTATCGCAGCCTCGTTGTCTCTCTAATCCCTGGCTTTCTGTACGTTTCGAACAGCCTTGACGCTGCACGTTTTTTCTCCCTTTTTCGCGCCATCCGCCAGCCTTCACCGGTGCGAAGCGTCACGTAAATAGACGCAAGCAGACGATGCCGCATCTCGGGTCCGTGTCGCGGCTCTACGGCTATTTACACATGATATACAGCCGGTGGACCGATTAATTTTCTCCGCCTAAGTAAATTAGCGACGCTTGTGCACTTTGTTTTTGCTCCGCAAACACAGTCGCCTTCTCGCCAGCCGAGCTTGGCCAAGACGGTGGCGAGAGAGGGGTTTACTATGTAGTGGAGGTTTTTCAGCTGTACTTTCACCGTTTCAGTCTGATTTCGTTCTCATCTCCTCGAGCAAGTAGGTGCTTTCTGTGCCCAGGTTGATAATTGACAGCTCAGTTTCCTTGAAGTCGATTATATGGAGTTGAGCTATAGAATGCTTTGTGACATGAGGATTGATCTGGTTATAGTTACTGAACTTAAGCGGGCTTTTCAACCTGTAGCATCTTTTCGAGTTACCCTTGAAGTATAGCTCAGATCAGAACATGTCGAGTTGAAGGCTGAGGGATAAAAGTAAGCGTTAATCATTCCCTTTTCGGGAGAGCTATGCATTCTATTTCTAACTGGTGTCCTGTAGTCATTTGGATGCTCATCTGGCCTATACATACAATAGGTTGCGATAGGCACTGGTACCCATTCTTCAACCCCAGATGGGTGGAGTGCTTTGTTGACCTGGTCTGGATGCGAACCAAGAATCTTCAATTGGAGTGCAGACGCGAATAAACCGACCCCGAAGGGATGGAAGGCTTGGTTGGCAGGGCGGGAAATCTGAACCAGGATCCTGGAATCCGGCGTACGCGGCAGCCTGCACCTCCTCCTACTGCGCTTCCATGCGCCCAGTGGAATTATTGGGGCACACCAATCAGGGATTGATTAATGCCGTTCTTTGTTATCTTTTAGTTGGCCTAAAGAAAATAGCTCAGGTGGCCAGTCGGTGAACAGGTTTATCTATCCTAGTCGAGCTTGGCACCGCCAATTCACCGACCGCGGAGGGAAATACGTAGATTGGCCATGCGTTATGTACCGCTTCCAAGTTACTTCTGGTTGCTTAAAGTTTTGCTTAGGCTATGGAGTGAGTAGATGTAATGTATAAGAAAAGTTGATTAATCTACAGACTTGCGTCGGCCACCAATGCAGATATTTATTCGGATGACGCCGAATGTGTGGCGCGCTCTTGCGCCAGTACCACTGTCTGGGTCCGGCAGAAGCCGTCCTCCTCGTCGTTGACACCGTTGTCGTCGTGTGGTGGTCGACTCGCAGCCGTAGTCGTTCACCAGCCGACGTCATCGATTCGCCCCACTCGCCTAGGGAGGTTCTGAATTGTCAGTCCCACACAGCGGCGGCCGTCCTCTCTACTGTCGAAGAGCCGTCGTGCCACAGCAGATTAATCCTGAGCACCAGAGTCGAACTTCGGCCAGACAGATCGTGTCTCTCACATCCGAAACTCCTCAAGTGGTCTCCGCGAGTTGGAAGTGCAAAAACCGTACCTTTGCGACTTTAGTTCCTGTAGCTCCCCGTTATATTCTTATCTTATACGCTGTGCATGTCTATGCTGGGAAAAGGAACCGTGGATCTCGACGTCTCGGGAGATTCTGAGGAGAGGGTCCAAACATGTATTTCTCTCATGAGTCGTTTCGAAGGCCAAATTGCACGGCTTCCTCTGTGCCTGACGCGTTTATTGTTAGCATGTTATATAAGGGCCCGTCATGGCTCACTACAATGCTTTCTTGTTGAAGCGGGCTACCACTTAAATCGACTGGAGATATGCTAAGTGAAATTTAGTGGAGCTATTTAGATATGGTCAGGCTGGGAATATCGTCGGTAGGTCGAGCAATGGCAATATTTGGATAAGGCTTTTGCACTAGACCGTACTATGGGCACTCGATAGCTCTATAGGGTGCGTAAAAAGTTTTGACGCACTAAACGTAAACGTTAAAATTAGCAACACATCATAAAATTTAATAAGTTTATATACAAAACGTCAACAATGATCTAGCGAACAGAATATCATCACTTGTATTTTATATGGGCTTCTCTGCTGCGAATGCAGGGACGAAGACGACGAGGGAAGGCATCGACGGCGCGCCACAAGTAGTCCACGTCGATTTCATTCTATGCTTTGACCTTCAGTGACTCGATACTTTTGTGCATTCAACTTGTAAAAGTGTTACATACTTATCAAGGACCTCCAAAGTGCTAATTGCAAGGGAGGCGCATCCGGCCAGTATCATGGTTTGTGCATTCACCACAAGCGTCTCTCGTTTTCATAAATACAGCAATGAAGATAAATCAGTAGAGCTATCTGTATTGATGTCCTAAAGAAGCAACTGGTTTTTTTGGCTCGAATCCCACCTCGAGAGTGAGCCGTACGGCTTCCAGCAGGATTAGACTCATGCGCAGAGTCGAGGATTGTTCAGGATTGGTGCCGCGCCAACTTGAAGGACTCATTTCGGCAGAGGAATGACTCTGTATTCGAATCCGCTGAAATACTCTGTATGGAAGGTTTTGGGGAACAAGGCTTGCGCTACTTCACACAAAATTATGAAGTCAGTGAAGGATCTGGTCAATGCATGGAACGAAATCGACGTGGACTACTTGCGGCGCATATATAAAATTGCTAAATTTCATAATGTGTTGTTATCTCTAACGTTTACGTTTAGTGCGTCAATACTTTTACGCACCCTATACAATGGGATCGGCGAAATCAAAGCGTACCTAGTCTGTAATGAGAATGTGTTTGGCGGTTTGCCTTCCAGGAAGAATGGAGGACTAGCAGGCTGGACCAATTACTGTATTTCGTTATTGCTGAGGCACGTTTTCGTCAATACTTGATCATGTTTACCTCTAGTGGATAGTGATCCCGACCTTACTTCCGGAGGCCAGCCAATGAAATAAGGTCGACGCTTTCTCGATCGCGTACATAGTCGTGTCATCCTTCTATCCAGCGTTTACTCTAAATCGGCTGAGTTGTTGATGTAAGCCTGAGAGATAACATTAGGCGAGCCTCAAATCTGCCGTGGGCCAAGAAATCGGCACCTCGTTGGAAAGGACGTGGCAAGGAGCGCTACTGTTCGGACGGATACATTGTGGATGAATTCCAAAGAATCTCCCATTCCTGACGAGATGGGAGATAACGCGCCGGTTTTTTTTTCGCAGGCAAAGGACGCCTCCTTAACGACCGTTTGGCCACCACAAGGTGCTGCTATTGTATTATCGCCAGAATTACTGTGCACTTCTACTTTGCAATCTCTTCAGAAAGAAATATGGTGCTTCAAAACGAATCTCTGCCCGTCAAGCCTCTCATGATTCCTTCCAGCGAATGCGATTTTTCTCGTTTTTCTTCATCAAAATTGCCTTAATTGAATCATTTCTGAGCTGCTTTTTGCTAAAGCGCGTGACATCGTCTGCACAGTCAGCACTCATAAGAAAGATAGTTGAACAAACATTTCCATGTGTGAAGGATGTCAATACGAGAGCGAGAAGGGTCCATACTCGTTTAATGCTTCATCTGTGTAAAAAAAATATATAAGCGCAAAAGGAATCGAATTAGAAATATAACATTAAAAGGCTTATCAAACGACCTGTTTTTTATATTCTAGATATAATCATAACAAGAGACCAAAACGCCCCTTACCCTTTAAGATTTGTGGCATAGTGCAGCAGGATACCGAAGTTTGCCTGTACTGCGGAAATGAAGAGCAAGTGAAAGGAAATCTTCGAAAAAATTGCTATATGGATTGGACGCAGTGCGCGAGGCGGGTCGCTCGCTGTTACTGTTATACGGGACTTTTTTCTGTAACTGTTTGATTTTCCAGAGCTGGCGAAGGCCGAGAAGACTATGGATTAGGTTAAAAAGAAAACAACTGTGGGATCATTTCAGATACTGTAACAGAAGCGAATGGTTGAGGGATGGTTACTGATAAACTAGTTTAGTTTAGTTGTTGTTGTTAGATAGTTTAGCGTTTAATAGTGTGGTGCTATAAAAGAAGAAGTTTTTTCGTGCGGCTGAAAGCCCGCACCAAGAAACTTCTTCTTTTAAAGCGAGCCATGTTATCGTTCTCATTTTAGTCCCTCATAAGAAACGTTCAGTATGGGACGAGGATGTCGGAGATCGTCGTTCCAAAACATATTTCCTTTGTGCTGCTTTATTTCAAGTTACTTCGGTGCAGCGGTTTTTGTGTGGTACTGAATAAGATTCTCGCAGAACAACTATGCAACCTCTTTGTTTTCTGAACAAGTGAATGACGTGCCTATTGCTCCCTAGCGGATCTTTTCGTTAAAAAATAATTCTTCTCTCGAATTATTGCCTACCCACTCGTCCGAACTTTCATGCACTTGCGACGACACGCTGCTTAACTCTCTTGGGGTTCAGTTATGTCCATCTTGTCGCCTACGATTCATAGTTGTAGGCCGGCGTGAAATTTAGCTGCCGCACTCTTACTTGAAGCCTGTGCCAGCCACGCTTTCAAGTATCGTTACTGGTTGAGTGTTTCATTAGAGCAACGGACTAACAGGCAGCCTGAATTATCGAAGCACTACGAATTTCTCATCAGTAAAACGTTTCCTATAAGTATGCGGTCGTTAAAGACTTCATGCGGAGATAAGTCTTGCAGAGCACCTCAGAGACGATGCCAGGCACGCTCGTTGAAGAGGAGTGTACTTCTGATGGCCGCTGCTACGTCGTCGGTCGCCGAGCTATATATATATCCGGTCGTCTCGTTCCTCTGTGTTTTGCTGAGGTTGCTTACCGCTTTGTGAAGCCTTGTTAGTCTGCTCATCAGTGGATGCTCTCCCGCGAAGCAGAAACTGTTCCCGTCACTTGAGTGGACTAAGTGAGGCCGGACAAGACTGGCGCTCTTCATTTGCTGAGGTCCTTATCTCCAAGTGCTGGCAATGTCTTTGTTGCTCTAGGCAGAAGACCTACACCTCCGCTCTTTGATGTTTTCGTTGGTTGTGCGACACGAGGTAACGCATGCTACAGGAATTCTGAGGAAATCGAGTTTCGCTCCGCCGAACTACTACTCTATACTGCCTTTCCCACTCCACAAATTCTCGTTCCTTTGACAAGTCGAGTCTGCGAACGCGTCTATGTATGGTTTAGCTCTACAGAAATGTAGCTCTGGACGCCTCGTTTAGGCATTTTAACCCTTTCACGACATTGTCCGACGATGTCGTCGGACACTTTTTTTGCCGCGTGGGACAATGTCCGACGACGTCGTTGGACACCATCATAAAAATAGTTCATGAAAAATTGTCACACATTTAAAAGTACAATTTTAATCAATGAGTCTACTAATAGCTACGGTCAAGGTGGTCCATGGAAAAGTTCATTTGTTACTGTTTTTCATATCTAACAAATAATACAACTAAAATAATAGAAATAATCAGCGCGCGGGAAAATGCGCGGTCCCACGCGGCAGTCACCTGAAAATCGCGCGTGTCGTGAAAGGGTTAAGCATTAAAATACCACTTTAAATCTGTTGATGATAAGCTTGAGAATTATAGGATGTGTCCATGTGTAAGCTATCGGGACTTCAATTTTATTGTGAGTGCTGTTACGGTTGGACTGACATTGGTTAGGGTCAGGAGTAGCCACTATTGAGCGCACCTTTGGAACGTAACCCAACCATGATTTCCTCACCAACTTGTCCTCCCCAGACGTTCCAGAAGAAGACGGAACGGACGCGTCTTGTGCTTGCAAGACGTGAGAATATCAGTCAATCAATCATGTGCGGTGTGTCTCTGCGCAATATCCACACAACGCTCTATGAATAATGTATGGTGCGCATAAAAAGGGACTGGACGAGGCGATTGCGATCGTCTTCTCACCCTCCAATCATAAGCTATGGCAATTCCTACACAGTGTGGGAATTGACCACACTATCATGCACTGCATGAGCTCCCAAAATTGCCGCTCGTGTTCCTTCTTCACTCATTTCTCTTATAGAATCCTTCTCTAACTCAGAAGATCTGCATCTGCGTACGTTCGAGAGTAGAAGCTGTTTGTCAGTAAGTTAGACATCCTCTATGTATGTGCCAGATGCACTACTTCCTTTCCTTTGATTGCCGGATAGAATTCCTTCCTTGTGTATGTCTAGTTGTTGAAAATTTGATACTGCATCCACTTGTCGAATATAGGTTGATTCCTTCCAGCCTGCGATAGGGACGATATTGTACAGGTCGGTCTCGGTCCTTCCCGATCTTGCGGATACGCCATGCAGTCTCGTTCTACCGAGTGTCGTGAATGCAGTTTAAATGCGCTCTTAACCTAAGAATGAGTTGTGGCGTCCGTACTATAGAGAAATCAGTATTTTGTTTTCCCAATTTGGTACCAATTCGCCAATCCTTAACCACGAGTCCAACCTATAATTCATTCAAGGTTGGCGTTACCACATATCTTTGCCAAGCTCTATAGCTATTTTGGGGTGCAAGTCTGTGCGCCTTCCTGTGAATCTGTCTGAATATACAGCTGCATTCGGCTTAAAATTTTATCAATCTAAACCACATAGAGGTTAAACTTTCTTTCAAAATTTATTTCAGGTAGTACCTGTTACATCAGTTGCCCTCTTACTTTTCGTTAGTTGATATGTCGACCACACTTCTCCTTCCTCTGCTACATGGCTTCCTCAGAGATTGCATGGATCGACCGACATCTGTCGATGGCCCTAGAATGTAGGGAGCGTGGAGCCGTGTAACTTACAACTACTTCCGTGCTGTTCGATATATCGATTTCGCTTGCTTTCTAAGTTATTCACCGAGCACTTCTTGTCGACTAGTCAACGGCCGGCTAGCCGTCAACGTTCCATGAATCTGATACTGAACGGCGATGTTAATTTACTGGCGCTAGCCTCAGGCCTCAGCACCTCATCACACATTCTGTAGCGCTCGGCCGTAACAACGCACGAGGCCTGACATTGAGTTAACAATCGATCTACTGCTTACCTCTCGATGTTGATGCCGACGGACAGACCTCCAGACAAACACTCGACCGAGCTTCGGCCTTGCTTGAAATCGTTTGCGAACGACGAAGGGGATTGCCTTCGCACGAGCGAGGACCCTTACGCCTTTTTCGAACCCGCTCTCCGTCCTCTGGGGCTTTCGCTTGCTTCATCTCTATTTTTGGACCAACTTCCCTTCCTCTATTTGTCATCTCGAAGCGGGATTTCGAAATTTCAGTGAAGTGTCAGTTACTGGCTTTTCTGAAAGGTTGAATATTAAAAGAAACGGACAAGGGAATATGTCGCTAGTCATATGTCGCTAGTGGTGGTGGAAGCAAGCACAACTACGAATTTTAGGGGTGGATTAGAATACTACATCAAGAATTTTGTTTCTGTGAATGACGACATTTGCAATTAATTGAAGCAAACTAAATTAATTCAATTGATGTAGTTACTTCCGTTGATTGGATTAATTTGAACAATATTTAATTAATCAGCATCCAATGGAACATTAAAATAATGATTTTTTTGTAAGGCGCTGAAACAAGTGCAATAAATAAACAAATAAATAAATTTAGATTACGCACAAGCGCATCTGAGGAATCGAAAACTATTGTAGAAGTCGAATCAATCTAATTACGGGAAGTACACAAGTGAAAAGTTTTCCAGAGCAAGTCATATGGGTCGCAGCTGATATGTATCATTAGGCTTGTATGTTTACTCTTATTGCTAAATTGAGTGAATGGCTAATGCTAACTTGACTATAATTAAAACAAGGCTCTTAGGAGAGGACGAGCTGAGTGCTCATGCATAGGCCAAAGTGGACGTTCTTGCGCTAGTCGTTCCGATGTACGAGGCGTAGAGCTGGTTGACGTGAACGCTGAGTTTGCTGATGAAGCAGATCGGCGTAACCTTGGCAAACACCTTCGCTTTTATTGGTTTGCATCTACGAGCTTTCTCAGACATTTCTAAGAAGAAAGGAGAAAGGTCGGCGTTGGTTAACTCCTTTACGGGATGCGCGAAATCTCTACTTCTTCGGAATATTGTGGAAGCCGTTTGAATGGGTCACTTTCTTGTACCATGACTTGTAGTGGCCAGCCGATGAAGAACTACGTGTTTCATCCCTTCCATAGAAAAGAGGTACCGGAGGGATGGAAGGCCTGCGCTGGAAAGCCGAGCTAACAGCCTGCACGATGCCTCCTCCGACTGCGCTACTACGCTCCCATTTCTGAGAGTAGCTTTACAAAGCAAAGTATATCTCCTACGTTTAAATGCTCTGCATCTTCCTCGCCCTACGTTATCACGTACGTTCGTCGACACCAACTTACATCTCCTTCTGTGAACCTGCCTATCGGTTTCTTGCTGCTGTAGCAACATCGCTCTCCGTCAGTTGTGTGTAGTCCTGCAGTCTACCGTACTCAGATGACGACGCTACCATAAATGGCACGCGATGTGGACCGCGCGCGTGCGCTGCTTGCCTTCTCGAAGAGCTTCAAGAAGGTACGGCGTGCGCGCACTGCGGCTCCGCGACGTCGTCGCCGACGTCGTGCCAAGTTCAAGCGCTCCCGATCCTGCCCGGAGCTCTCCACCGTCCGGTCGTCGCCGCCAGTCCGTCAGCGCAGCATCTCCGTGCAGCACGACGTGCCGGCCGCTGAGCGGATCGTCGCACCGCTGCTGCTCCGCGCCAAGGTGCCTCTGTCCGACGTGTACGGGAACAGGAGGTTTTTGGTGAGCTGTTTTACGAGGTTCAGGGATTTCATTGGAGAATTCGGTTGAGTTGAAATGACCTTGATCTTTCAGCGATAACGCTAATGTTTGCTACATGAAATCTATTCAGTTAGGTTGCAGATTGTTTACTGTAGCAGTAGTTAGGAAGTTATGATGAATAATACTGTTGTCGTGATCTACGAAAATGGTGACGTTTCCACACAAATAGCGAACAGTTATACAGCTACTGGAGCGTTCAGCTCCTGAGAGATGTTACATTTCACGTTTCTGTTACCGAAAGGTTTATAAATTAAAATCTCTTTGCGTTACCTCCATAAAAACGCGTTTATTTTTTATTGTCAAGCAAGTGAGCTCATCCACAATATGTTGTACCTTAACTTTAAAAAATAAAGCCAAGCTTTTCCGAGGAAAGCTTATCGAGTTTTCTTAGCTAAATCGCTTCAGGAGATATTCCGCTAGTTAGCTCCACAACTGCCGGATGTCGTACACAACCGCTCGCGTTCGAAGGACGTCGACAGTTAGGATGAAATATGCATTAAGAGGGAAAACGTCAAAACATTCTTCACAGATCAGAAGCCAGAAAATCATGCAACTCACTCGGTCCCACGACTTATCAGCTAGTTAATGCCCAATTAAAAATCCGATTCTTTTAGTCGACTGTGCTCGATGGAAACGGATCGGCGGCGGCGAACGCCTTCTACAAGAGCATCGATGCGGCACCGAACATGAACGTCGCGCGGACGAAGACGAGCATTCCGCTCGTCTCCGAACTTGTGAGTCTTACGATCAGTACCTTAACAACTCAGCGCAACAGAGGGTTGCTAGGGCGTGCATCAATGCATACGTTCGATCTGGCACGACATCTGTAATGTTCAGTTGGATGCAATTCAGGAAATTTATTGTGCCGCCTATGGACATTACGCTGAACGGACTTCGGTTTTAGTGTAATGAAAGAGCGTGCAAGGTGCCTTAGACCACTTTTAGATACACCACCTCGGTATAATCATGCAGTTTTGCTGGGAATGATTGCAAAACAAAACAGGTCGCTCTTCGTAGGAGGAGTAAATGGAATATTTTCCACGAGAGAAGTTTCTTGGGCTCATTGAAGCCGAGGAATGGGCCATGCAGGGAATTTGGCAGCACATTCCTGTTACTGATTCTCCGCCAAGTCTGTTATCAGAACTCTACCCAAGCTTTCGCTCTTCCATGTAAATATATTCGTCCGCGGTGAATTAAATCCCGTCTGAAGCAGCGTTTCGCTTACCCCTGTATTATACTATAGCTTATAGGTTTAAAGAACACCCTTAAAAGGTGTTAGCAAGAGGGATACACCCTATCCTAACCTAATCCCTAAAAAACTTCGACGCTGCCATAGCTGTACTGTAGCAGAAAGCTGGGTTCTAAGGATGGTTCCGTTGGACCTGCATCGCCTACTTCCACAGCAAGGACTTTTGTGTCGTTCATCTACACCTCATGTTGTCATTATAAATACGTTGACAGTACATCTGGTTTGGCAGAACTAGGCTAAATGGCTTTCTAGATTAAAAAAGTGGTCATCACACCACCAACAAGGTTCAGCATGAGGTAACACCCTTCCAAGTGATAGCTGGTACAGCGCTGATGTCGGTTGCCGTCAAGTCACACCTGTGGAGCTGTGCTATCGAATGAAAGCGACGAAAACGGGAACAATGCGGCAAAAATGGGTCAATGCTCAAAGTAGTACGGATTTTTCCTGCTGCTGAAAGGGTGAATTGATTCCGTTATCCCTGGAGAAGTCTTCCTAAGGAGTGAAATGTGGCTAAGCGGGGAATAAACGAGGTCTGCTGAAGTCGGGAAAATTTATAAGAATTCCCGCTTTAAAACGTCCAAGAAAAGTTGTGCAGGACCGAGGTCAGGTAGTGAGCGCTGAACGCAGGGTGGGACATATGAGAAGGGTGGAGGGGGACTTGGTAGGGTAGAGTGTGAAATCAGAATGTCAGGACGGCGGTGGAGAGAGCAACAATTCAGCTCACTGCAAGTGAGGGGCAGGACAGTAGTTTAGGGTACATTCCAAGAACACTGTCACTGTTATCTATGAACTTTGGCGCAGATGTACGTCGAGGATGCGACTAGAAAGAGCCTCAGATAAGTAGGGATGAAGAATTGTCATCAAGAGAACTTGGCACTATCGCAGAAGTCGTCCGTGGGGCTGCATGCGCAGCGGACTCTGCGTTAAGGAGCAGAAGGTTGTAATCGTTTCCTTAGTATGGGCGGTGCTGGTAGAGTTGTGGCGAAGAATTAGAGTCCCCGGGGTCAACTCTCAGAACGAATCGCCGTGTCATCAGTTGTCATGTAGGAAATGCGCAAATTGCCTTGGGGTTCGCGGGGTTTCGCTGATGGACCGAGCTTCCAATTAACCCTGCTTAACCTCGGCCGGCTCCTGTTACACTGTTGTGGAAAGCCGACGCTGCAAGTGCAGGGCCAGCATCTGTTCTTAGGTGGTCCGGTTTGAGCTCTGCGACAACTGATCGGTTGTTGGCTCGGTATTGATCTGGTCTAAAAGCGCTCGTTTCCAACGGAATGTTCAGTCAGCCGGGTAGAATGTGTGTCTGTGTACAAAGCATGATTGCTCAGACGACTTAATGCTGTATACTGTGTTTTCAGGTGTTGAAGGTAAGCAAAAATCATCTCAGCCTTCATTCTCATCATCACCAACACTTCTACGGTAAAGCATGACCCTAACTGCGAATCGCTATAATGTGTGGCTTGATCCCTTACGGAAGTCTTAGCTCCATTACGAACTCAGAAACTCACCTCGTAGGGTTTGTTGAAATCAGAACAAGCGACGATCGGCCATGTTAGCATGCCTCATTGAGGAGCCTTTGTTGAGCTGTAGTTGACCGCTTCCCCAACAGCTTTTGCGTTCCTTCAGTCAGCCCTTAGCAGCAACTAAGCCTAGTTCTCACCTGCCCTGCGACTTCCCAGTGTGTTGTTGGCTAAGAGTGTCTTTGAGTGGCCTTATACGCATGCGAGAGAATATCGTGAAGTACTTCAGTAGTCATCATCGAGAAAGCGTAGAGTTGGCCTTCATTTCTTCTCAGTATTTTTGTTCATTAACCCTAGCTAACCCTAGCCTAACGCCATTCATCGTAACCAGCATGAACTAACAGCTTTACGTTTCCGGCTGCAGTTGTTGACTAACCCTAGATGCTTTGCTTTGAGCGGTGTTCCTATGCCTGCGAATAATCCTCGTTCTCTAATTTAGACCATGGCCACCAAAAGAGCGCAGGCCGGTCTCGCCAACGCCGCCAGGACGACGTTCGGCGACGAAGAACTGGTGAGTTTCGTTCTCTTCTTTTATTTTGGAATTCGAAGAGAAAAGATACTTCTTTGACTCCCATGTTGATTCGTACACGGACTCCGCCAGTAGAATAAAGGATAAAGGTCGGCATCAATGAATCCCTTGCGGGAAGCGCCACGCATTCTACTTCTACGGGGTATTTTGGAGGCAATTTGAACGGGTGTGATCAGGCGAAGGAGAAATCGGTGTTTTATTCCTCATTTTTCCCAGACAAGTTTGGTATCAGCGATCCCGATGACAGGAAAGGTTTGATTAGCCTGCGCGGAAAATCAACTTTGAACTGGAGCGGCAGTCACCTCCTCCGACTGCACCGCGAACGCCAGTAGAATATGTTCGAAAGTTTATGTAATTCCCCGAGGTGCCGTCCTCCGATCCGATGATTGTCAGCCACGATGCATGAAGTCGGACGCGTCTTTTTCCTGTCCAAGAATCTCTGTTTCTTTGGCCTCTTGTGTGACATTTAAAAAGCTCATAAATTCACAGAATATCTGGTACTGTGTTGTCTCTCATCGCTCGTCCTGCTAGTTGTCCTTCAACTGTAGACGAGGCTTCCTCGGCCCTGAAAAAATTCACCATTCAGTCCCAGAGACGGTTTCACCCATGCTTACTCGCATGCGCCGCTGGAAGACTTGACGGAAAACACCATAAACACCTGCCGTATGTTTCTCCTTGAACTTCAGAATAGCTCAAGTGAGAAACGGTAGATTTTCAAGCTCACCTTCATCGTAAAATTTATAACTTACATATCTACAAATGTCCCTTTCATAGTGCTGTGTGAAACGTGGCGGCTTAGTTCCGACGATGAACCAAACGGGTACTATGTGTACTGCATTCTTCCGACCACCAGATCATTACATTTACTTCACTCACCGACTTCATTTGCCTCATTGGTCTTCATCTAACGTGACAGAACTCGCCGCCAAAATCTGAGGAGATACCTCAACGAGTGCACGTCAGGCCCTCATAGGACGGTTTGTTTAATGTAATTGTAACTGTAATTGTAGTAGCACAGTGAGACTTCCCGCCCTCAAACGACAAAGCTGTATATGGGTGCGTAACAGTTTTGCATATGTAGCACGGACGTGCTAGTATCCCAACCGGAATTTTGGGAGGTATAGCTAATCTGAGAAGAGGCTGTTAGTAGAGTGCTTGGCCTCCATTGACATCTGGCGGACTCCAGTCGCTCGCAGGTGCTGTCCTGCATCTCGCATCGACGCGCAGCGCTCCTATTTTCGCAGTTCAGTCTTTCTAATATTCCCAGACTTCTACGATTGATTATTGCGCACAATAGCGAATAACCCGTTGAAGAAGAACACCTTGCTTCGGGCTATCATATCTATTGCGCATGTGCTCACTGCTACCGTTTAGAAGCAGCACGTCTACCGGAAAGCGCTGCAAGCCCTGATATATCCGATCAGCTGCACAACGCCGCACAACTTTCAAACGACCAACTTCCAAACGCCGACATGGTGCTACGAGTGTGAAGGGCTCTTGTGGGGTTTGGCTAGGCAAGGTGAGTCGCTTCACCTAGTTATTTTCTGCTTTTTTTGATTTTCTTCTACACCTACGATACCTTAACAGGACTGCGGTGTACTGAATGCGGTGTGAAAGTCCATGAAAAATGCCGCGAGCTGCTGAGTGCCGACTGTTTGCAAAGTGAGTTCCATATTGCATAAAGGTTTTTGTCGTGTTTGTTGATTTACTTACCTGATGCATTGTTTTTCTTGGTCGCTCTGGTTCCACCCCTTACTAGATCCCCATGAAGGGCAAAGAAAAATGCGCCAAATATAAGTCGCCAATTGAAGGAAACCAGCAAAATCAGGGTAGGAGAGCGCCACCCCTAATAGTGCCAATGCTCTTGGTTAGAAGCTGACTCCAGTGAATTCGCAATGTAAAGGCGGGGTGTTCGCGGAATCGACAGCAAAGCGTGACTATACTAGCGGTTGTAGTTTTGCTGATGCAATGTGGGCAGTCTGCCTGCTCCGTTCGAAATCGCAAAAAGCACGGTTGATAATACCACAGATGTTGTCCGCATCAAGCTATTATCATTAATCTAATTCCCTAACGAGTTCTGTTCTGCACTAGTTATTCGCGAGAGTAAAGGATTAAAGGATAAAGAACGACGTTAGTTAATCACTTTGTGAGATGCGGCACCATTCTGCGTGGTATCGTGGAGGCGATTTGAATGCGTGTTTGGCCTATAAAATGAATGGCTTGCAGTGGCCAGCCAATCGACAAGCCAGCGCCTTATCCTTCCCAGATAAGTCTGGTACCAATTCACTTACCCTGGAGGGATCGAAGGCTTGATTAGTCTGGACGGGAAATCCAACCCAGCACCTTGAATTGGAGTGCATGCGACAATCGCCGCCCCTTCCGGTTCCGCCCTTAATAGCGAATAGCGAAAGTACTGAAGCATAACTGGGGAACAACTTGAGGCGAAGCAGGAAGGATCAAATGGCGACATGGGGGCGCACGCAACGCAACAGTTGACCCTGTACTTTCACAGGATGTAATGCCCTCTATTAGACCTGATGCATAACAATTTTTGAACGGGGAAGCCGTAAAATTTCTACCAACCATCAGTAATGCAGGACTCCTACTCCACTTACTATAGGCGGTCACTCTACCCGCCGTGGTTATGTCACATGCGCAGTGGGAGTGCGCTGTTCAGTTTTACTATCCGCAAGTCAAAAGGGTCTCGTCTGAAACGGGGAAACTGACTCGCAGGTGATCGGAAACGTTCTCAAGAAACCCTGGAGTACTTATTTCTGCTCCTCAACAGGAGCTGCCGAGAAGAGCTCAAAGCACGGTGAGGGTGAGCGCATACAGTCGCTGGTGGCCGTGATTCGGGATCGCATGAAGATTCAGGAGAAGAACAAACCGGAGATATTCGAGACGATTAGGTGAGTTGCTGGCAGACGTTTTTTTGGCCAGGAAAAGTGTGACCCTTCGTTTAGAACAATTTTCAACGTGGATGAGCGAACACAACAAGAGACCCTGAAGCAGGTGAAGACCAGCATCCTCGAGGGCAGCAGCAAGTGGAGTGCGAAGATCACGTTAACAGGTAGCCCGCAACACAGCCCTAGCTTCTGGCTCCAGGAGGGGCAGCAGAAACTGCATCTCGATGCTTACCATGAATATGAACCACCGGCTTTTGTGTTCAGTAATTTGCGCTCAAGGACTGATCGCTAAGGACAAGACTGGCAAGAGCGATCCGTACGTCACGGCACAGGTTTGTTCCTTTAAAGATATCATCCTGTTTCACTAAACTCGGATCGGCATAGGGCTTTTCTTGTGGCCATTCATAGTGATCGCTCTTCTGTTTCGATTTGAACATTTAACTTCTAATCCTCAGTTTCTGCTAAACGACACTGAGGTTTCAAACCGCTGCATCTCCGACAATCTTCATTGGTAAAGGGGGTAGTAGGACCAGGTACAATTGCTCGCCACATTTCATTTCATTCCGTTTGTCCTTTTTTCCCTTCTAAAAGCAATGAGTGAAGGATTAATCCCACTCAGCTGCCTCTTGTGAGGAGATCACTGACATTTTTCAAAAAATTACATCAATATTAGCACATTCACGACGAGACCGTCATCGCACCCAATGCGCTCGACGGCCGGCTGCTTTTTTGGCACGCGCGGAGGTCTACTCGTTTGTTGCACGTCGTCCAAGAGGAGTAGAGGAGTCATAAATATCCGTAAAAACGGAGTCCTAGAAAAGGTTACTGCCGACTCAAGAAGAGTCCGGAAGAACTGTACGGGTTGCTATAAAGGATTGAGCAGTAGTCTGGGAAGAGATATTCCCAAGGAGAAGGTTAGGACAGTCCATACGCGCTGCCCCAGTTATGAAAAATATGTTTGTTTGAGGTGTTTCGACGATAGGAAGCGTTCTTGTTGAACGTCTGTTTATTGCCATAATCACTCAGAGCCTAGGTTGTTTCATTTAAGTGTTCAGTTCATGTTTCATCTGAAAATTCTGGTCTAGAAGTATGCACATTTGTTGTGTTTCAGAAATGGGAAAAGTTCCTGTCTTGCTAGTATCAATAAAGCCAATCATTTTTCAAATCCAACATTGATTTGCTACTATTATATAATTTGCGAACTTGAAAAGGAAATCGAAAAGATATCAATAAAGGAACTTCTTGCCGAGACTCCCCCGTCCGCTCAAATGAGTGGAGATCGTCACGAATGTGTTAATAATAATATAAATAGTAATAACAAGTAGTCGCATGCTGATCGGCATCAGTATTAGTCGAGAACGTGTTTATGTTTTCTATGTGAGGAAAGATTCAAGCGATTGAGTTAGTCTGCTTGTAGTTTCCAAGTCAATTATATGATCAAGTTCTTATTAGGTTATCGGGTTTTAATAAAAAGCGCACTTAAGGTTGGAAAAGTGAAGCGTCGAACACGCACGATTCACCAAGAGCTGAACCCCGTGTGGAACGAGAAGTTCTACTTGTGAGTATCCACTACTTTTCTTTTGTTATTTTCTGCGTAGTGATGCTAATCTCGAGCTCTACTCTAGTGAGTGCCACAATTCCACGGATCGCATCAAAGTTCGTGTCTGGGACGAGGACAATGACCTGAAATCCAAGTTGCGACAAAAGCTGACGAGGGAGAGCGACGATTTTCTTGGGCAAACTGTGATCGAAGTCAGGACACTCTCCGGCGAAATGGATGTCTGGTACAACCTCGGTGAGTGAAGACAATGTCCTTTAACGGAGCGATTCTGATGTGCATCCTCTACCCCTTCCACTGGACCAAGCGGGTTTTCCTTCAGAAAAGCGAACCGACAAGTCGGCTGTGTCGGGGGCGATACGGCTGCACATCTCCGTGGAGATCAAGGGAGAAGAGAAGCTGGCCTCCTACCACACGCAGTACACATGCTTACATGAGCACCTGTTCCAAGTGAGCGGTCGCCGATGCTTCTACCAACCACTGCCTTACTCGAGATAGTAGACAATTTGCAAACTTCAGGCTATGTGCATTGAGAATGACGAGGTTCGGCTGCCGGACGCGAAGGGCGAGGATAGCTGGAAGGTTTACTTTGACGATGTCGGACAGGAGATCGTCGAGGAGTTCGCTATGCGTTTTGGTATTGAGAGTATTTATCAGGTGCGGAGATCAGAGATATCTCTTTCAGATGTTTCCTTTTTCGACTTCTTACGTCTTTTCCACACCGTGCCCGAAAAACTTTTCAGGCGATGACACACTTTGCGTGCCTTTGTACAAAGTACATGTGCGTCGGGGTGCCTGCAGTGCTTTCTACATTGCTTGCCAACATAAATGCGTGAGTGCTGACGTTTCTGTGACATTTCCTAGAGGTTCTTTATTACCAGGGGTGTGCGGAAATTTTTCTTAAAAAACGAAAGAGGCTGAAACGCCTTTTGCTCTTCAACAAATGCACGAGCATTCCAAACTCCGAGCTGAATGTAAATGAAAGCTTAGCGCAAGTAAAGCTTGCCGATTACAAACTCAAATACGCATCCTTCCCAAATTCTTGGAGAAAATGTACGTCGTATTTGCATGAGGATAACAAGACCAAATGCTCAGGTTATAATGAGAAACAGCTCGCATTCTGAGAACCTATATATCTGCCGAAAGAAATCGAGGGGCCCACAGCACTTAAGGTGGCTCCAAGAAAATGACAAAGACAAAAAAGGTGGAACACGTTGCTGGCAGCGGCCTTAAGAGCGGAAAATAGCCCTTCTTGCAGAAACCCCTTCTGGCCTCATGGGGCGCTGTAGGGTAACCAAGTGGAACCTACCCAACGGAGCGTGGTCGCTGTACCTAGCTCTCATCCCGTTCAGCGGGGGTTGCTCATGTTCCAGCTGATAGCACACCTCAGCCCTCCTGCGATTCGTCTCTTCGCAACTCTCCTCGAGAACATAGATGGAGGAAAATACCTCGAAAACCCCAAGGTAGCAGCAACACACAAATATGTTACAACAACAATAGCAGCAAAGAGCAAGCTAGAACAGCTCAGCACCTGATAATGGAGGGCTCCGCGACTCCCTCTTTCAAGCAATGCGCACGGTAGCCAGCCAGCATTTTTGATGCCACGGAATTTATTCTTAAAAGAGAGTACAACGACACGACAGGATAGCAGAGGCAGTCAGTGTGGCTCGGTCCTCTCCAGGTGTTACAGCCCGTACTGAGCTGGTTCTGATGGAGTGCAGGACAAGGGTTTCAAAAAACCATCCGGAATCGTCGAGAGTATGAACGAGAAAGCGAAAGACCTCGCGGAGGGAGCACTGGTTCCTCAGCGTTGCGTAAACGACGACAAAGAGGCGGATCCTGTCGATCGAGTGCCAACGACAGAGCTTTTCTAATGTTCCAGGCCTGTCAGGGGGAGGGAGAAGGGATGAGCATTCTACCCCTCGTCCTCCTGGTGTGCCCTCCCCAACGCCCTGGACCTGCTCGAGAGTCTAGTGGCTGTCTTACGAAGTCGAGGAGACGCAGTCATTTTTGTCCGTCTCTTTCTCACGAAAGGGGTAGAATGCCGCTCCGCCCCACCGACGCCCTCTCGTGAGCAAGTCATTGTGGGAACCATGCCCCGGCAGATCACTCGGGCAAGGAGCAATCGCGATCACGACAAGTACTTTATTAAGCATTTGAATAAATGAATACAACGTTGGCGTTTATGGTAAAAGCTTTGAGGGAGCTGAACTTTGATCGTTGACCAGAAGTTGGTCTGAAACCTTCTCCGTCATGCGGGTGAACTGTGCACGTGAAAGGAGCTATTTTTGAAAGGCGGTCACGTAGTAGAGGAGGGCATCCAATTTCGATTCTTTAATGAAAAACTAAGAAGGTTGGCACATTGTGGCGTAAAAGCAAGGCGAAATAACTTCTTTCTCCCACTAAAACATCGCCTACTGTTGACGATGCTCATTTATACCATTTCACGTCGAGTTGGACCCTTTTCAAATGAAATTTGACACTTCACGCCAAACTTCAAATCAAATTGGACAATCTTCTAAGTTAGCCTGAGACTTTCAAAATCAAAGCGAACCTTTCGAAATTGAGTTGAGTTTTTTCTACGTTAAAGTAGATACTTTCTAAAAAGTTTAGAATATCTTTTGTTCGAGGGAAAGTTTAGTATAACTTTTTTGAAGTTTTAATTAATAATAAGTGAACACATTGTATGAAATTTTATAAAATTTTTTGTTTTTTTAGGAAAAATAATGGTTTAAAGCTTCTTTTAAAGAGCAGGACGACGACCATTTCTTTAGTGCTAAAAGAAGAGATTGCGCCATGCCCTCGTCCAAGACGTTACGATTTTTATTTGACAGCAGAATTTCTGTCGGCGTTTACTTTGGCATCAGTTAACGACACAACAAAAACAACTGTAAAAAAACAGACACATTTTGATGGTTCATGTGAGTGTCATTTGCACTATCAGTCAAACAAAGGGTGCGACAAACTTTCTGAGTGCAAGGTGCGATATGATCTTTTAATGCGCTCTATGCTTGTTTCTTTTCTGTGTTTTCAGACATTTTATTTTATTTTTTATGTTCCTCTAAAAATGAAAATTTTATAAACTAATTTAATTTTAATTTTTGGAATTATTGGGGCAGGTAAATTTAAAAATTTCAAAGAAAGATGTACGAAATTTTCTTTAAGCAAAAATTATTCTAACAATCTTATTGAGACTGTAGCGTAGCCTGCCTGAAGGTCATTTCGATGTGAAAGAGCTCGCTTTGACTTCAAAAGTCGTGCAGCTAGCTTTAGAAGTGTCCAATTTGATTTGAAAAATGCCTAGTTTGTTTTGAGGAGTGTCCATTTTGGCGTGAAAGGGTTCATATGTTCTGCGGAGTTCGGGTCAAGTAAAAGAGGGCCTCGCATTACAGTTCGGATGTGAATTTTCCCGTCGTTAGCTTGTCGTGGTCGACAGTGTTGTTTTTTCAACTGACATGCTTGCTGGAATAAATGTGTAAGATAAAACGGCCGGGTTTCCTAATGACAAGGGAGATCCTGCCATGCGCAGTTTGCCTGCAAAACAGACGCTTAGCGTTTCTCAGTGAACCTTAGGAAAAAGCGAAGCAAGGGCGCCTCATCAGCGGTGCACCTCAAGGCGCGTTGCACCAAGAGAACCTACAGGAGTTGGGATTGCAGACGTTCTTTGGTGATGATTCTTACATTTCGAGTGTTTCCTTCAATAACGCCCTTCTACTGGACGTTGTATTTCAGCTTTTATGCGCACACCACGGCTACTTCTGCGGTGTCCGCATCCGATCGTTTTGCGGCGTCTAATTTCGGTAAGGAGCGTTTCGTGAAGCTTCTTGATCAACTGCACAACAGCCTTCGGATAGACCTCAGTATGTATAGGGTGAGTTTCGTTCGTAGTTTTCGGTTCCGATTCCGAATCTCTCAGACAGCAGTCATTGCTCGTGTCCCTGGCATTGTTCCCATGCCGCGCAAATCTCGCACAGCGACGAGACGGGGGAAGACCCCGGGAACTCACGTTCCGTCGTCGCCTACGCGCTCTGAACCAACTTTTAGCGAGAGGCTGTTGACTGCTTATAGGGCTCCATCTAGAACCCTTGCCTAGGTTCCCTCTATGTACTTGTTGGGACCCAGCCTCGCAGAAGCAGCAAGCTGCAGCTGAAGAGGCTCAACATCGCTGTTGAGTCGCTCTGCTGGTGTCGCCTCGACAGAATTGCACGCTTAATCCCTGTCAGTTGCCTGGATACCACATGTTCGTGGTGTCGACATGACGTTTCTTCGTTCATCCTGGCCCTGAAAAACCAGCGAGTTTCGACACGCTTTTGCTCAGTCCCTGTTTCTACATCCTTTAGGAGACACGCGGTTTCCATTGTCGCTATTTAGCTTTTAGTGATGCAAAAAAAAATCCTACCGAAGATCTGAGCCGTGCACGTTAGCACAGATGGGAGACGGGTTTGCATGACTCTATGAACTTGACCTTATTCCGGTAGTTAAGACTTCTTGCAAATGAAGATTCACTGTAGAAGACGGGTCAGAGCGTACACCCTTTGCTCTTTTAGTTTGGTGCTCCTTTGTGCAGGACTTCCAAAAATGTAAGCACCATAAGAGGAGCGATAACTTTGCTGTTTCTGAAGCTGTTGGAAGGAATTTAGGACGCCTATGAAATCGCAGGAAAATAAAAATGTGGTGACATATGAGTTCTGTAGGTCTCACCAGGTTTCAAATTATGAACTGAGATGACTATGTATGTGCTGAATGCTTGAACACATTTGTTTAAGCCTGGAGCGGCTGATATAGAGGCTATAAGTTGTTACAGGATGTTTTGTTACGATCAAAACTCTTGCGCCAGGCGGGACTCGAACCCGCATCTTCTGCTTTCCGGGCAGCGATGTTCGCTTTACACCACCGGCGCTGTTTGACCGCACGTAACATCCGCGACATCCTCGAGGTCCGTCAGCACCCACCCGTGAGACGGGGATGGGTCGGCCGCTGATATCAGCATGGAACCGGTTAAGCTGAGGACCTTACTTGTAACAATGCTTGAACACATTTGTTTAAACCTGGAGCGGCTGATATAGAAGCCGCTATATCTATATCAGCCGCTCCAGGCTTAAACAAATGTGTTCAAGCATTGTTACAAGTAAGGTCCTCAGCTTAACCGGTTCCATGCTGATATCAGCGGCCGGCCCATCCCGTATCACGGGTGGGTGCTGTCGGACCTCGAGGATGTCGCGGATGTTAGGTGCGGTCAAACAGCGCCGGTGGTGTAAGGCGAACATCGCTGCCCGGAAAGCGGAAGATGCGGGTTCGAGTCCCACCTGGCGCAAGAGTTTTGATCGTAACAAAACATCCTGTAACAACTTATGTGCTGAATGCTCGTCACATTTCTGCCATAAAATGAACATAGTATCACTGCACTAGGCCAGTTTCAAAGTCTCGAACCAAATAACGACACACTAAAAACTTGGCCAAAATAGGTGATATCAAAAAAACGAGTATGGTTTAAGGACCTAACATTCTTCAGTGGTAGGTAGAGTTAGAAAAGGAAGAAAAGTAAAAAGTTAGTTTTGTGCAAGACATCAAGATTGCGCAGTGTACTGTTCAAACTGTGGGACTGGTTAGCTAACACCTACATGCATTTCTCCATTTCGTGGAAAATTACTCATTTAGCGGTTTCATGTGTGCCTATCGTTCAAATCAAATTGCTCTGCAAATCCATCCAAGCCCGAAGCGGTGGCTATTTCTGGATTTTCTTCACTTGCCAGAAGGCAGCGGAGAATGCTCGTCAGCACTTGCTGTTTAATTCTACTTTGGTATAGGGTCTAGGCTTCCTTGGTAGCGTTCAAAACGTTACACGAGGGCCTGTTTAGTTTGTTGCGTAATTAAAATGCTCCTACATAACCAGTCGCGCTTGTAAAATTATTTTTTTTACGTGACGCAGCCTTTTGATCTTATATCAGATGACGCTTCCAGTTTTGTGCTTTCCATTTAGTCCTAACTCTCGTTTACCGACAACTAAGCTGTAGTCCTTTGATTTTGGATAGCACTTATTTACGATAGCTTTAGAGTGTTGTTGCTAAGCTTTAGACTTCATATAACTGCAATATTATAGGTTTTTAGGGACAGAATTGCACCAAGCATTTAGCCCGAACATAACCGAATACAAAATGCGTTGCTTCTTGAAAGTGCATAGAATTTGCAGTTTCCTGCGCTTTTATATGAGCTTTGGAATTCTCTGACAGCCTTGACAGCCTTTCTGGTGGCAATATGGTGGGAGCAGAACTGCGGGCACGTACGGCATGTCTCTCCACTAATTCTTTGGCAACTTTTTAACACATTGCCATAATCCTTCCGGTGCACTCGGCTAGCTGATGCCGACCCAAGCTCTTCCTGCTCTTCTGCCAGGGTTGCGTGTTCCCTGCTTGCATTAGAAAGTTAAACCCATCCAACAGGCCTTAAATTGTGCTCATAATCTTAGCTTGATTGGGCAGGGTTCAGTCTGCTGTAATGCACTACACTTCCTTTTTACGGCTTCCCTCACCCTACACTGCCCACCAGTTGAAACAGATAGACCGCCGAGATGGCAGCTAGGTCCCAGGACCACCCATAGTTCCCTCAGAAATTGAAAAAAGCTAGGTGAGTTCAGTACCTCGACACTGTCTATAAAATCTGCCCTTCTTTTTCTCGTTTTTCTCAGCGTAAAGCTCCATCATTGGATCTACGTGGAGGGTTTCTCTAAATGTGCCGAGGGGTCCTTCTGTGGAAGTGCAGTGGGATGTGCATCAGGCATCTATTCTCGGTTTGTCTGCAAACGCAGCAAGCAACGTCGAGCCCATCACAAGAGGTCCATGGATGTTTCCAGCATCGATACCACCGCATGCTGCGTGATCGCCTGGAATAGACCGCAACAAGCTGCGTCATGAAAGCTGCTGCAGAAAAGTTGCAAAAGACTTCCTGACTCAGTCGTGGATATGACGCGAATTTACGTCGTCACAGTGACTTTCAGCAGGGAGTGTCTTGATACAGCGCCGCGTCTGTGTGGAGGCTCACTTTAAAGTAGCTCCTGGGTTATTCATAGAGGAGCTCCTGATACCTAGGAGAGGTGCCATACCTAGGTACCTTGCTAATGAGTTTTTCCCACAGGTGGCACGAATTAGGAGCCTAATGGCATGTGTTGACCGCTCTGAAACTCTCCTCGTCCAACTTCCGATTGCAGTATTTCCTTTCTTAGCCGTACCCCCGACGCTTATGTGCGCAGTAGGGCAGTTTTCGTCGGAGGTGACGCTAGACAGCGGTAAATTCTCGATTATCCCCCACTTGCGCTACGAGTGGTTGTCGTCGACCAAGGGCACCATATATCCGCCCCAATCCCCTGTTATTATCGGCGTCTTTGTAGCGACTTAACTTGCGCTCAATCAAGAGAAACCCGTCGTTAGAACGTGGGAGCTTAGCGCATCGACACGAGCCCCTTCGCCCTAGGCAACTGCTCTTACCCAGATGAACGCGCGCCCGCAGTCGCTGGCGCTCTCACCACTGCTCGCCGCAGAGTGAGTCGGCCTCATCCTGATCTTCGGCGATTTCAGAAGTACTTCCCGGCCTCGTCACCTGCCAAGCTTCAGGATCTCAAGTCGACAGTCGACCTGCTCACGTCAATCACGTTCTTTCGCATGAAAGTGAGTCTGGCACCGTCTGGTGAAGGCCGCCGGAGTTGACGTTGCCGTTGCTGTGAATTATTTATGCGTTTTCTTAGGTGCTCGAACTGGCTAGTCCACCACGAGCATCGAATGTCGTTTCGGAATGCGCGAAGGCATGCATGCAGGTGAGATATACGTTATCTTCACTCTATTTTCGAGAATATACTGCCTCGCTCACTTATTCGAGTGTTTTTCGTGATATTTTGTGATAACCGCACTGTCAATAGTCAGGGTTTCCCAATCCAAGCTACTTCTCTCGCAGATAAATTCGTCACCCATTCACACCCATGGAGAGTTGGCCGTCATAAGACCACCGGTTCAAATATGAGCCTACCGTAATGGTCGCGCTAAAATGTGCCTGCATGTGCATTTCAATTCAAATCGGCGGCGTGGCGTCGATTCATATTGACCAGAGCTTTAGAATCAGGATCTGGATTTTCTCGCAATAAGAAGGTATCGTTTACGGCTGGTCGGCCATCGCTAACTATCTAGAGTGGCCTTAGTGCAAGGTCAGGATTCATCATCCTTACATCCGTGATACATCCGCCTTACATCAGGCCTTAGTGCACGGAGTGCTGCTGGTTTTCATCCTCTATTTATATTAGCCACACGGGGCATCGAACAAATTTGCTCATCACAAACTCTTGCTCAAATGTCTGCAATAACCTAGAAGCGGAACACACAGTGCATTTAGGAAAAGCCGATTGTCACCAACATTTTCTTCTTACCTTATTATGGTTTGTGATGCCCTGAATGTACTGTATTTCATTATTTATTATTTTGTATTTGACAGGTGAGATGTTTGGGCAAATTAACGCTGAATCCTTACATATGCGCCATATTTACCGTCAAATAACTGTCGATTTTGTGCTGCAAAGAAAAAGAACTACGATTATTACCAGCAAAGAAAAACGAATTATGAGTGATCTGCACGCGAGATCTTTGCGCAAATTAGCTCCCGTTTCGGCTGTGGTTATTGGCAGTTACCATTTTTAACGCAACTTTGACTCTGCCATTATCATTGGGTCTAGGTGTGTTAGTGGTTAAATATACCATTTTCACGTCAAATTGGACACTTCACTCCAAATTGGATACTCTTCTAGGCTAACTTAAAGACTTTTAAAATCAAAGCAAACCCTTCAAAGTGACCTTCACGCATGTTAAACTCCAGACTCAAAAAGAAGGTTTTATTCAAGGTTAAATTTGACATAGCTTTCTTTGAAATTTTTTAGATTACTTGCTCCCAATAAGTGCAACAATTTCATAAAAACTTTATTTTTAGAGGAAAATAGTCAATTAAAATTTATCTTAAAAACACAGCAAAGAAGCGACCACATAGCGCATTAAAAGATCAGATCGCCCCATGGACTCAGGCAGTCCGCCTCAACTTTCATTTGATTGTTAGTGTAAATGCAGTTGCAGTTCTTTGCAGGTGTTTTTGTTGTACCGTTAACTGGTGTCAAACTCCATGCAACCAGAAATACGTTTTGGACGAGGGCGTGGCGCAATCTTTTGTTGGTATTGTTGGTATTGAAAAATGGCCGCCTTCTTTCTCTTTAGAACAAGCTTTAAACCATTACTTTTCCTCAAAAAATAAAATTTTTATAAAATTTTAAACGATGTGTTCACTTATTCGGTAAATGAATGAAAACTTCAAAGAATGTTATGCCAAAATTTTCTTTCAACAAAAAATTACTTTACCTTTTTTGTAGAGTCTCTATTTTAACGTAGAACCTCATTTCTTTTGACAGTTTTATACTCTGCGTCCCTCAATAACCAGGGGGAGTCAATTTAAATGGTTCTTCTCTAAGCCTAAGACCACGGTAAGAGCTAAAATTTTCACAGTTAGAGCAGGTGTAGCCTACCTACAATTTAGAGATAAGACTACCTCCCTCCCGGAATCCAAATGTTCCTGCAAACGAATTGCAGCAAAACAAATTCTCTGCGCGTAGGTATTTAGGAGCTACTTTTGTTGTTAGTTTTGGTGTTTGTTGTATGTATTGCAGTTCCATCTCGCTCCTGTCTTATACAGAGCATTTTAATAATTAAATAAATAAAACTTCGATCTGGCAGAGTGCGCTTTGATTTCGAAAGTCTTAGGCTAGACTGAAAGAGTGTTGAATTTGATAAGAAAATGTCCAACTCGACGTGAAAATGGTATAGAGGCCCGACGAAGCAAAGGTCCACAAGAGACACGAGAAGAGTACACAGAGAACGAAGTGCGTAGCGTATTCCGAAGGTGCTGACGATGGGTACATCAGGATTCCTCTCTCGTTTTAGCTTTGTAACACAAAACAAATAACACACTCTCTTCAGTCCTCAACTTCGGTATGTATTTAGAAAACAGGGATCCCTGATACAAATAGCAGGTGAAGTAGCAGTGCGAACTAGCAGAGCACGTGAATTAAACGACCTCTCGTTTGGTCATTTGGTTTCCTCTTAATCTTATGTCACCCATTGTTGCTTGTCATCAACGAAACTGCAACCGTATGAAGCTCGGTTTATGGCTGTTAGCAGAAAGGCCTTTTGCAGCCTAACATCTTAGTTACCTTCGGTTATGGAGTTTATTGAAGTTTGGTCGTTCATGAGCTTCATTGCAGTCGACGTACCAACTGCTGTTCGACTCCTGCTGTGAACAGGGAGCCCCATCGTCGGAGTCGGTCAAGTTCTGGTGAGTGAGCGATGCCCATTGCGCTACTGCTGCACTATCTGGTACCCGATTCAGGTTCGACTTCTTGGACTACATGATGCGAGTGATCGAGGACGACAAGACAGTGTACGGGCCGAGCCTGAACCAATTCCCGCAGGAGTTGAATGTGGGCCATCTATCGGCCGGTACACTGTGGACGTTGTACAAAATGGATCTGAAGATGGCGCTCGAAGGTCGGTGGATGCCGAGTCTGTCTGCTAGCGGGAGTTTTCTTGCGATGCCGTCTATTTGGTTATGGTTAAACCACCAACACTACCTTTCATTTCATTTGTTCTGCGGGCCTAGAGTCTGTCTAATAGCTTCCTCAACTCGACAGTCCTGCTTCTTGCTTCAACTGAAAGGAGATTCCGTTCACCGACGCACGTTGAGCGCTAAGGACAAGCTTTGAATGGGACACAAAGATGGGACTTCTTATATTGTCCAAACATGGAAAGAATCGCTTAAAAAGGGCTGTCCAACCAAATATATTCGCTCCAAGGTGAGGTCGGGCAAGTCGCCTAGGCTTGCCCACTGACTAACAGGGTGGCCAGCCTTCAGCCTTTCATTCAAAAGTTTCGCCTCATTCAAAGTGCGCTCGATGAAGCCCTCAAATCCAATACGTTTCTGCAGCACCTGCAACGGAAGGTCCAGAACTTGTTTCCCTTGCTTCAAATCAATTTTCCAGTGGTGAAACGACGTAAGGGGTTTAAGATGGTCACTTGAGCTTTAATATCCTTTCTTGTTGGATGCTTCAGTAGTGATCTGGATGTCTCCCTAGTTTCCTAAGTGGGAGTCGCTTTCAGCGTATTGCAAGACGTGTCTCTGCCAAGAAAGTGTTGGGTGTACGCCTCAACTGAAGTGAGAGCAACCTCCACCTCCTACCCTCTAGCGTTTCCGGATTGCCGAGCTGTTGTCATCGAGTTAGAACCTGCTGCACTAATTGCTGATAGTCAGTCACCTGATACGTAAACTCTACAGATCTTCTGCACCTGCGGTAGATCTTCTAAACCACTGAGAGACTGAAGAGCGATTTTCTATGAAGTAAAATAAGTATAGTGGAGATACTGTGTGCCGGTGATCTAATCGCTTCTAGAAATTTTGATTTTAGAACATGCGAGTACGAAGAAGTGTCCGACGCCCGAGTACATGAATCTCTACTTTAAAGTAAAGGGATTCTACTTCAAATACGTCTCCGATCTGCCCCAGTACAAGCAATCGATTCCGGAGTTTCCTGCGTGAGTCTTGTTGCTCAGAAATTTTCTGCTATTTCCGTAAATCCTTGTCGGTACATTGGTTTGAATGGCTGTTGCCCTGGGGCTGACGGCCTCCTGTTCATAATGTCCCTTACAGTTGGTTCATTCCCTTCGTGATGGACTGGTTGAACGAGAACGACGAGCACTCGATGGATATCCTCCGGAACGCATACAATAGGTATGTACTTAGGTCCATCGCTGTGTCTGGGTGTTCGAAAACAGCGTTTTCGTTGCAGGGACAAGGCGGACAACTTCCCGCAGACGTCCGATCACACGCGCTTCTCCAACAGTGTCGTCGATGTGTTCACGCAGTTGAACGAAGCGCTGAAACTGCTGAAACAGGTGCGTCCTGCTGTAGCTCACTTGGGCTCTCCCTTTGCTTCTCCTGGTTAGTAGAGACCTGAAAGGCGCTTTGGATTACGTCGGAGTTGGTCAGAGACATACTCCCTGCTACTGTACGGGTAGCAGATTCACAACTGCATCAGCTTCTGTTTTTCTTTTCTTTTGAACGGAGATTCCTCCGAATCGAGATCGTCTGTTGGTCAGTGTGGAAATCGGGATCTCCTTTTTGATAAAAGTGATGCTCCTTCAGATGGACTGCCCCAACCCAGTTGTGTATGCCGACATGATGAAACGGTTCAGTAAGACGCTAAACAAGGTATGTTCCGTTACAGCTGTACGTTCATAGAACTTGGTGGCTGTGATTATCTCTCTGCATCACAGGTGCTCCTCGCCTACGCAGACATGGTCCATAAGGACTTCTCAAAGTTCTCGTCGAACGAGAAGCTTGCCTGTATTCTGATGAACAACGTGCAACAGCTGAGGTACATAGACTGTCTCCCTTCTTTATTTCTCGCCTTGATGTGTAGCGGTTCTTCATTTCTGTCTCTGTTACTTTTCTGAATGCAGAATGGAATGTGTCGCCTTCCGCCGTTCTCTGTGTTTTTTCCAATTTTAACCTTTCTTGGAGCACCGGTGCGGAGTGCTAGTATACATTGAAAGAGTTGTTCCCTCGTATCGCAAGCGAGTTCCTCTCCCAAACAGAAGAAGCCCACCTACGTTGAGCAGTGGATTATAATTCTGTAGGCGTCTAAATCGGCCTGCTTGTTGTTCCGTTTTTTTATGAAAAAATCGCCTTCGTCCAAATTTCTGAATTGCTTCCATCTGTTGATCTCTGTTGCGATCAGAAATTATTTAATTCCCTTATCCGCAACGAATGTTTTAATTCCATTCGTTGCTAGTAAGGGAGGATTTCCTTATAACTGGTATTTGAACAAAACAACTATATTGCGTTTACAAATACAACAATTTAGCAGTAGTATGTCCGAGAAATATAACGCTGTTGGCAGAACGCTACCAGATTTCAAAAATGACGTTCCAGGGTACAACTAGAGAAGATATACGAGACTATGGGCGGTGCTGATCTAGACCCGACATGCAGTCAGGTGTTGACGAATCTGCAAAAGAAGCTGAACAGCGTCCTGGACAAGTTGTCAGGCCAGGTACGCCTTTCTATGTTCATACGAGACTACTAGACTGCACCTAGGCTAGTCTTATATGTGCACAGCCCGCATTTCAGTTCGTTGCTACGCTTGAGCCGATGATACATGAGCAGACGAACAAGCTCGGTGTCTTGTTGGCGAAAATCAAGGGACCGCAATTGCAGAAGACTCAGGTTGCAGCGGTTGGTTTTCTATGTCTATGGGTCTGTTGGAAGTTCGGGTTGGGGCTTCTACTAGGAACCACTTAGTATTCCTTTATTTTCTCTGAGCTTTTCAGCCATCTTCAGTGAGAAGGGTAGGTACTTTTTTCAGTCGTCAAGGGAAACAGAGGAAATTGAAACGGCAGCGGATTTTATTCCGCCTCGGAAGGGGGTCGAAGCTGTAAGGCTGAACTCGTTATGAAGGGGACGGAAAATCGTGAGCACAGTCTTAGTGAAGAAAGAACAAGGCGCACCATATGCTCTACCCTTTATCATTGAAAATAATCACTGAGTAAACCGGTAAAAAACGTAAACCACTTCCTTCGAGGTAAAGATAAATAGTGGCCATCAATTACCTTCTCAGCCAACAAATGTAGACAACAGCAAGGAATGTTAGCCAATAGGGAAGGGTAGGAGGAAGTAGGTGTAGAGGCACAGGAACTCCATTACGGCGTTTAAGAGAGTGATGAGAAGGCGTAATCCAGAGCTACCCAAACTCCTTTGAAAACACACGTTTCCCGATCTGGAGACTCCTTATCCGATGTGCCCTGATGTACTGTAGGTGATCTATTGTAGTGAATGCAATGTATTCCATGCGTAACGAGCATTTCATGAGTTGCTGCAGTTAACGTTTCGTCCCTTTCAGGAAGTGGACGCAGTGCTGGAGCCTCTGATGGATCTCCTGGAAGGCTCGTTACAGCGGTACTTCACGCAGTGTGAAAAGACCGTCCTCAAATACATTCTAAAGGTTGGCTATAACTATCTCGCTCTCTTCACTTAATCTAAAAATTATTTCCTTCAGGAGCTGTGGCGAATAACCATTGTCAGCATGGAAAAGCTGGTAGTGTTGCCTCCGTTGTCGGACAAGACGGTTCGTTTGGGATACTTCCCACGTATTCCCTACAGGAGTAGCAGTTTGAAACATCTCACCATTTCAGCTTCTGAAACAACTGCCGAACGCTAAGATCCAAGACGTGACGAAGCTGATGTCCACGAACATTCAGAACATCAAAGGAATGAGCTCTGTGAAGGAGATGATGGTGTGTATGCCTTGCATTGCGGTAGTGCCCCGTAGAAGGATTGTCATACCCATTTTAGGACATGGCTCGAGAGTGCGAGCGGTCGTTGACCCCCAAGCAGTGCACGGTCCTCGATGCGGCTCTGGACGCTATTAAGGGTACGAGCTTCTCACTCTGACATGGGTTCAGCAGACCTGCTAAGCATTCCGTATTTCAGAGTGCTTCCACGCCGGCGGTCAAGGCTTGAAGAAGTCATTCTTCGAGAAGAGTCCTGAACTGCAGTCGCTGAAGTACGCGCTCAGCCTTTACACTCAGACGACCGAGCAGCTCATAAAGACCTTCATTACCAGTCAGAAGCAGCAGGGTCAGTTGACCTGCACCCTAACCACAGGTTTTGCTGCTCTAAAAGCTTCTCTCTTCAGACCTACCATCGCAAGAACAGCCTGTAGGAGAGGTTAGTGTTCAAGTCGACCTCTTCAGCCATCCAGGCACCGGCGAGCAGAAAGTTACAGTGAAGAGTGAGTTTCTAGTTATACTCTTCACTTGTCCTAAATGCTCCTAAACCTGGGTTGCAGTTCTCGCGGCGAACGACTTGCGGTGGCAGACGTCGTCGGTGTTCAAGCCGTTCGTCGAGGTCCATCTGGTCGGCCCACACTTGTCCGACAAGAAGCGCAAAATGGCGACGAAGAGCAAACCAGGCAACTGGGCGCCAAAGTTCAACGAGACATTCCACTTGTGAGTTGCCCGCTCGAGTTCTTTATGGGCTATTGTTATGGGTTATGGATACGGTATTCAGTTTCCTCGGCAACGAGGGTGAGCCGGAACACTACGAACTGATGTTCCAAGTGAAGGACTACTGTTTCGCTCGAGAAGACCGGATAGTGGGAGTTGGTGTGCTGCAACTGGCGAATGTCGTGGAACAAGGTTAGCTCGTGCTTCTTCGCGCATTCTTCGGTACTAAGATAACATTTGGCAGTAGTTGATATTCCAGGTTCCTGTGCTATGTGGGTTCAACTCGGTCAACGTTTACACATCGACGAGACGGGCCTCATTCTGCTTCGGATACTCAGTCAGCGGCAGACAGATGAGGCATGCGATTCCCACTGTTATCATTTTCAGAATGATGTGACAAATTGCTCAATTAGGCACATGTAAATTGTCTGGCACGAAATCACTAAGGACTAGTAGTCTTTTAGGAACGAAGGGATGCTTCTGTTATCATGAGGACTCTTGCATTCCAGATATATCTTACAGATTGAGAGTTATTTCATTAAAATGTCCACCGCAAGGAGCATAGCTCCGAAAGCGATCAGAGTACACACATGATTGCTATCGACTGCTATCGCTTCTGTTCGTATTGCGCTATGCACTCTGCTCCAAGGCGTTTTTTCGATACCTCATAAACATCTGCATGTAGATCTTGAGCGTGCCGTAGAGAGTTGGCTTCGGGTATTACTCTCGATGGGTGCCGCTTTTCTGACGAAAGCGCTGAAGTTCAGTCCATACAGCAAGTTACTGTTGCTACAAAGCACACAATCCGTACTCTTGCCGTTTGGACCGCTAATAACTAGCTCTTCCTTACCTTCTGATCGTAATACAATTCGTTCCTTGTTGGATGTGAAGAGATAGTATTTAGAGTAAGTAGCTGAGCAAGCCGTGTTTTCTCCAAGTCTCACGACGGAGAAGCTGAATATGTGTCGCAACACTATGGAGCAGCGGGTAATGGCGACGGTTGTCCTTTGAACAGCGCACTCTCTGTCCCTCCACTACTCACTAGATTTGTCATACAAGCGTATACATCGGCTGCATTAGGACGAACTGCATGTCCGACAGTTAGTACCGCTCGCTCTAGTCGCGCGGGAACCGAGAACTTTCGGTAGGGTTTTGAACAAGTGTTCCAGCGACTACTGCAAGGCGCATTTCTTGACGACCCACTTGTGCCTTGACACTCGGCTAAGCGACAATCCTAGAAGGTCGGTGAGGATCGGGATTCCGGTTGCACTCTCTTGTGCTTTAGTTACGTTTCTCCGAGTACTATCCTCCCGTGGCGCGGCGCTGATCGCTTGCCCTTCTTACACGTTCCTCACCGTTTCCTCTCCAACGTTCTCGAAACATTCGCAACCCTCTGGTTTACTTGAACCCAGTTTTCTTTGAGTCTTGTCTGAAGATACTATGGGTTCGTCACCAAAGTGCATGTAGCAGTCAAGATGTAGTCAAATACGGTATTTTCGTTGGAGTGAATTGGGCATTGCAGGTCGTTCCGTTCCTCATGCAGTTTTTGTATTTGTGAAAAGATGACTTTTCAAAGGAAGACTGAGCAATCAAGTCTTTCATATAGTAGATTTATTGAGCACTGGGTAAGTTAAGAAGTGGCCCAGTTAGTGCTCGCACAAAAATCATATTTTATGCTAGCTCTGTATTGCCTATAGAGGATATCTGATGAGTTATGAAACCTTGTTGCTACTTTGATTAGCGCAAAGAGAGTTCCTCTGTGGGCTACTTCCCGAACCTCCAACTGAATGGCTTTTAACACCAAACAGTGGATGTCTATAATGTCTTCAGTCATTTCCAGGTTGCGAGAGACTTCGTCCGATTAAAGTCCGAGTGTCGTCACGAGACGGAGAGCACATTGGCGACGTCGGCCAGCAACCAGAACCTCGTCCGATGACAGTCCGATGAGCACCACGTGCTCGACTCACCTTCATCACCTACTGCGGGATTGTTGTTACCAGCAACATTTGTTCTATCATATACGTGTATGACGACCAGTGATTCTCCCTGTTCCTATAAGTTATTCGTTCGTAGGCCCTCTCTGTCAACGGCGCGGTGCCTTCCTCATCCATTCCTTTCTCCCCACGGGATCCTAGTATTTCGAAGGTTTTGTGTCCATGAGGAAAGCGCCGCCCTGATGGGTGATCTATCTCTCTTTCCACACGTTTCGGTTTCGTGACATTTTCAGGACTTCACAAAGCCTAATATATTGTTACAGATGTCTATATATTGTTACTACCGCAACTTCCAAAGTGCAAACATCACGTAAGTTGTGTACGCTGTACAGAGCGGTAGCTAATAGTATGTACGATATGTGAAGATGAGTTGACGGTCATATGGGAGATTGTTTCTCTGTAAATGTTGCTATTCCAGTGCCTTCTAATCGTATACAATAAAGCCTTTAAGCTAGTTGCCTTGTTATGTTCTGCTTTAGGACGATGAAGAATGGAATCAACACCTCTGAATAATGCACCAGTATCTAACCAGAAGTCAACAGGGACGCGCATTCTACCCCCTTCCCCCTGGCCGGCCCACCTCATTCTCCTGGGCTTCCTCGATGGTCTAGTGGCTGCCTTACGATGCAGTGGAGACGCGGACATTTTTGTCCGCCCCTTCAGCGCGAAAGGAGGTAGAAGGCCACACCGCCGAAGTCGACATAGCCAGTATACTTATGCTCTCCCAAAAATTTCGAATATTCGAATGGTTTCGAATACCGAAAATTTTCGAGCATTCGAAATCGAATATATTCGAAAAACGCGATTTTTCTGAACATTCGAATTCGAATACGTTCGAAAAACGCGATTTTTTGAATATTCGAATTCGAATACATTCGAAAAACGCGATTTTTTGAACATTCGAATTCGAATACATTCGAAAAACGCGATTTTTCGAATATTCGAATTCGAATATTCGATTCGAATATTCGAATTCGAATGGAAAATCAGGCTGTATTATAGACATGATAGAAGGCAACACAGAAGAGAAAAGGGAAGCAATACATAACGGATCCCTTCCTAGTTAAGCACGAGGTTTTTATCGACAGGCATAAACCTTCATGTGAGTCGTAAAAATGAGATAGAGAAGAACGATCAAAGGGCTTATGGAAGCGTCTAATTTCCTTGCTTACTGGAATACGAATTTTTCTCAAAGGAATACTAGTGTTTTGTTAATTGCTGCTTATGAGGAACAAATGAAAGGTTTACAACACATTTGAAGGGAACATTATCTGGTTGAGCCACTGTAAGCTTCTAGGTTACTTTAAAACAATCCTTTTTGAAATTGGTGGCAGACTGACTGTTAAAGAACTTTAATGAAACAATGCTTTTGCCTAGCGGCAGCTAATGAAGGACTGACGACAAAGTACTACATGTAAATCTGTAGCAAGTCTGTCCTGCTCATCTACAAATGTGAAATATCACACTGTCGATTTTGCGGCCACAAAATGTACTACAAGTAGCTAGGAATAGGCTACCCATGAGGGCCAGTCTCATTTCGTTCTGGTGATTCACCCAAGTAAGTGGTAGGAATAAATATTTCTTATTTGCGATGAACTTGTGAATGTAATTATTCTCCAGCCAACATATTGATAAACTACGGTAAACTTCAGAAAATAGATCGATCGATAACATCCGGCCGACATACACTGCCTTCCCTTTGTGAAGTCCGGCATACGGCCAACGTATCCATGCGAATCTTACTCCAAGTGGCCAATTCAGAACAAAAATCGATAAAATCGATCGATAACACCCGGCCGACCTACGCCTCCTCCCCTTTGTGAAGTCCGGCATACGGCCGACGTATCCATGCGAATCCCACTTCAAATGGCGAATTCAGAACAAAAATCGATAAAATCGATCGATAACATGCTGCCGACCTACGCCGCCTCCCTTTTGTGAAGTCCTACCTTATGATATAGCTTTTGCGGAACTGTAGTCGTTGCAGAAACGAAATCCAGAAGCAGAGCATTCAGACCACGGAGGAGCAGAAGAGCATAGCGTGACGAAAACTACAAAGCCGACGTCATGAGGTACTCTTCTGCACCAGGAGACACCCGACGTGGCAGAAGACAGAAGCGCACCCTGTTGACCCTCACGCCCATCCTGCAGACATTTGCTAGCTTGTGGTCTCAGACTCTTAACTGCAGCGTGAAGGACAAATAACGTGAAACGCCGCTTGAACCATCATTTTCAATTTTTTTGTTAACAATTCCTACTCTTCCTCGGCCGCTTTGCACAGGCGCAGTAATAAATGTGGAATGCTTGGTACCTCCCAAACAAGAATTTACCTTTATCCTTCCTTCTGCTGTCCTTCATCCTTTACATTATTACGTTTAGGGCGAAAATAGCTTCCAGAACTGCTTGAGTGGAATGCAAAACTGGTCCAGATCAAACTAACCCTTATGTCCATACTCTAAGATCTAAAAAACGTCTGATACTATATAGGAGCGCGCTGAGAGCTGTCGATCGTCGATGTGTCAGAAATTACTGACAGGAACAGGTGCATAAAATTAGCGTAGAATAGATACACAAAATACTGGAAAATATCCAGACGTCTCCAGCGAGCGACCATGAAGACCATGTCACAGATTGATCAGGCAATCAATATCGGTTGATATTATCCATACTTTTATCGGTGAAAGTGGTTTTCTCTCAGAGTTCACCAATCGGGGTGGCGACGATTACTGGTCCCCGATCGGTCATTCACCACTGCAGCGATTCTCCGTGGAAAATTTTTTGCAATTCAACATTGTAAGACGTTGTGGAAGTTCTCCCTCTTAACAGGAAGGCTTTTCGGAAAGTGACTAGTATCGATGAGGCGCTCAGTATCCGGGCACCGAGCCACCATCGTACCACAGTTTTGATTCACAGACAGAACCGTTTTGGCGACCCAAATTACCCGAGAAACCCACCACGCCTTTTCAAAATACGCCGATACACAAATTCTTGTTGGGCATTCGAATGACACTCTTCGAATACTTGAATGATTTTTGCTTTCTGGGAAATTGCGAATATTCGAATGGTTTCGAATACCGAAAATTTTCGAGCATTCGAAATCGAATATATTCGAAAAACGCGATTTTTTGAACATTCGAATTCGAATACATTCGAAAAACGCGATTTTTTGAACACTCGAATTCGAATACATTCGAAAAACGCGATTTTTCGAATACTCGAATTCGAATATTCAAATTCGAATGAAAATCATTCGAATACCTATTCGAATTGGTCATTCGAGCATAAGTATAATAGCCAGGGACCTAATGGCAGAACTGTATAGGGGAAAACCGACGGGTCGAGCTTCTGTGAGTGCTGGAAAGTAGTAAAGATAACACAAAACGCGAACATCTAATCAGTGCATTATTCTTCCTGCGCTACCATACGCATTAATCTTACTATGTATAATTCGCTTAATCAGTGGGTCACGTTGTCGGTCACGGGGAGGAGACTGAAGCCAAGAGATGCTTAGAACAGTGCAGCGTATGCCAGCCGGGTTTTCTTTCGGCTTAACCATGGGCGATGCTGGCGACCTTATAATCTTGGCGGCGGATCACTCAAGTTTGCGATATATTCAGCGGGCAATGGGTCAGGGTATGAATGGGATCAAGTGCCGAGTATAGGGATTCAGAAAACACGCCGAAGGTGTCGTCCAACATGCATAGGGATTCAGAAGACGTGCTCTAGACGTCATTTAACGTGCGTCAGGATTCAGAAGGCGTGCCGAAGACGTCGTCCAACGTGTGTCGCGATTCAGAAGACATGCCGCAGATGTCCAACTTGCGTAGGTTTTCCGAGTAAGAGGGACCAGTAAGGGGGGGGGGGAACCAGTGAGAGGGGATCAGCAAAGGGGAACCACTAGAAAGGGGAATAAGGAGGAACAGTATTTTCCCTCAATATCGTCCAATGTGCGTCGGGTTTCTGAAGACTGGTCACAGAAATAGTGGCACGGCTTGACCTTCACTCCCTTCCTTTGCCACGGTAAGTTAGTATTAGCGGGGAGGAGGAAGGGAGAAGATGTCGGGAGAGTGGCTGTGGGATTCGGAGGACAGTAAACGGTGTCGACCTGTCGATCAATACCGATTAATTTTAATTATTTTTCTGCAGATTATGCAATTCGGATTGGGGCTCACGATCTGTTTCTCGCCACGTAGAGAGCGGACACTCCGGAGAATCCATACGACAGGGGGTGCAGGGGCTTCATAGGAGCGGTGATGATTCTGCCCTTCCATATCCCGCTGCACTAATCTACGTAGTAAAACCAATTTCTTACTGTAATAATTCTATTCTCGGGGTTTAAGGGCAATGTTGCGAATCGGTGGCCCCACTCGCGAGGGAACATGTCCCTGTTGAGTGGAGTCCCCCACTCGCCCCGTGGTGCTACGAGGTACCCAAGAACCCAGGACCCAAGGGGGACATAAGGGGGACCCCATGGTGTGAACAGGCCACGCCCCTTCCCTGGCAGACGGGGGCCCCGCGTGGTGACTTCTACCCCTTCGCGCCTACAGCGCCTGGACTGACGCACGCCCGCACCTCGCGGGCGTGCTGTACTGCATCCCGACTGTATTGAGCACACCTTGCCCCCTGCATTACCCGACGACTACGTGAACCCCATACAACCCAATAGCAATAACGCCCCGACATGATATACCCAAACACAACAGCAATACTGCCCCAATACGACCCCACAATAAACATACACAATACCAATACCAATAACACAGTAATAGGGACTCACCACCTTCCTCGTCTTGTGCAGGACACCAGAAATATAACCATGGTTTATTCCATACACTAGCACCGCACAACCATAATAATAATAGCAGCTAGATACTAGGATATATGGAATAGGAGGGACCGCTCCGGCCGGTAGAACTGTAATGGCTTTCCGAGGCTAGGCGAGCCCCATCCAGGCTCGCCGTCCTCCCTGTATTGCAGCCGGCTGTATTGCGATGCGAGGAGCGGCAAGGCTCCGCTCGGAAGATCCCCGGGATGATGATGAAAGCGGGCTCACAATGGCGGCGCCCCAGAGCCGCGCCCGCGCAGCCGCTCGACGTGTCGATGGAAGTTAGGAATGAAGTCGGCGGGGGGCGGCGCATAGCCGGCCCGCCGATCGATAGCGTGCGCGGGCAGGCCGGAGTCTCGGGAACGCCTCATCGGGGTCCCGAGCGGATACGGTAGCCCGCGGGAGTATGAATGAAAGGGAGCGAGCTATCGCATTCGCGACAGGCAAAGCCCCCAACCAGACGTTTGGAGACCGCTAGGCCGCTGAACGTCTGGTTAAAAGATAAAGGATAATGAATCCCTTTCGGGACGCGCCGTGCATTGTACCTTGACGCGACTTCGTGGAGGCCATCTAGGTGCGCATTTTAATTATACAATGATATTATACAATGACTTGCGGTGGCCACACTATGAACAGATCAGCGCTTTATCCTTCGTAGAGAGTAGTCTGGTACCAATAACCGATACGGAAGGGATAGAAGGCTTGATTGGCCTGGGCGGAAAAACTGAACCAGAACCAGGCATGCGGTGCACGCGACAGCCGGCATCTCTTCCGACTTCGCAAAGCTCATGTTGTCTGTATTTTTTCTATAATCGTGTCCATAATGTGTGTTCTTCGTGTGAGACAAGTGCTGAGGATAACTTTCTTTCGTTGGAGGCCAATGTTTCGTGCTAGATGAAGGTGTAAGGCCGCATTACGTGCGAACTTGTTGCCTACTCTGTTGTCACTGCTTGAACAAATGGGCACTCCAAATAGCGCTGGGGTGATGCGGTACGCATGCGGTTCAGAATGCATACATAGCTGGTACATTGCTGATGCTTTAACATGGAATTAAGAATGCCAGCGTCATAGCACAGGAAAACGGACCCCGCAGCGAAGCGAAATGAACGCTGAAGAAGTTATTATTATTATTATTATTATTATTATTATTATTATTATTATTATTATTATTATTATTATTTATTACATCAAACATTTCACGTGTCACCACTATATCACTCCTAAGAGAAAAAATGCAGAAAACAAACAATTAGAAAACATTCAAAGAAGTCGGTAAAGTTCGGTTTTTGGAGAACTTTATATAAGCTGCTGTAGCTCTATTCACAAAAAACTGAGTCCTGCAAGATTGGCTCTGGGTATGAGCAGCTTTGTTGTGGCACCACGAGTTGAAGATGGCCTGAGATTAAGGAAGCCCTCCGCTGCAATTGCACAAGCACCAGTTATTATTTTGTATACCATTCGAAAATCGAACAACATCACAATCAGCCAGCGTCGGCACCTTGCTGGATGTTTCTTGACCTCCAGCATCTAAGTCCAGATAGGAAAACCCTAACTTTCTAATGAAAAGCTTTCTGGTGACCCTTCTCCAATCTTTCCATAATTCTATAAAAACTTTATGAGGATTGAAAACGGCTGGCCATCCTCCAGAAGGGGTCGAATGTATGTCTTGTAAGCTTGAAGAAGCACTGCAAGGTCATCTGTAGCAAGGGCTCTAAACAATCGATGCGCCAGCGAGAGTGTTCTAACGGTTAGGTGTTGGCTACCAGAACCTAAATTCTGCGTTATCAGAAACTGCGGATCCTTTACTTCTTCAACTCCTGTGATAGATGCTCTTTCAATATAGGTCATTGAACTGTTTCTCCTACCAACGCGTAACAGAATGGACTTTTCTTTCGAGAGAGTCGATCCCATTCATTTGCCCAATCGTACACAATCAATAGGGCCGTTTGCAGCGCTTTGGAACCCATACTGGCATCGAGGCTTCGATAGAGTTTAAGAGCGTCCTCGTGCGTGTATATAATGAATAAAACCGGAGAATGACGTGAAGGATGTTATGTTCGCTGACCCGCTCCAGGAACATCTTTGTTTTTCCTTGCGATATTAGCATGAACGCAACCAGAAGTTTATTGAGAACTTGTATTGTGCATCTAGTAAACATTGAATAGGAGACGTTCTCCTAGAGTCATATGAATAGCTCAAGGTACATGCTAGTCTTTCTATCTATACTGCTTCGTGAACACAGGAAGGCTACTTATTAGTGAGAGTTAGTGGTAGCCCGGCTTCGACGGGTAGTGAAGGATTGTCGATCAATTTTCGCCAGGATGAGCAGCACAGGCATGAGCACGGTTGCCACAACGTCTTGCCTGCAAAGGATTCGTTAGAGGAAGCGACTGATCACCAATGTCTGGCTCGCGATCTTGCCTTTTCTATGGTCGTAATCGTTGAGAATTACTTGTCCGATGGTTTTATACCCAAATGGTCCAGTCTGTAGCTTGATCTTCAACTTCAGACTCCTGAAACAACTGTGTTGACACGCAGTTTTTCGATCCAATTTCCAGTACTGGGTCTGCATACGCCGCAACAATATCTGTGGTCTAGACTAGTTGTTCACTAAAACGTGCTTTTCCTCCCCGTCTGTAACGAAAAAGTCTTGGCTAGAATGTTAAAATGAAGCTCAATTTTTTTCTGCTGCTCAAACAAGTAGTCAGGGACTGATCGCCTCTGCCACCAGCTACCCGGTTAGTTAATTAATTCACGACTAGACACCAGCAACTTCTCCACTCCTCACTGTACCGTTTGCCCAAGTCGGACTCAGAGGATTCTCTTCGCTCAAGGGACAGGGAGAGATCCGTGTCACTCGAAGTACAGTACCGTCGGTAAACGTTCGCCAAAACGTGGCCGGCGGCGGATTAATCCGCCGTTTCCGCCGCTTTGCCATAACTCTCCTCAAAGTCGGTTATATTCAATGAAATGCACATCGTTGGAATCAGAACAACATTATCTGCCCAATGGCGCAAAAATCTTGACAAGACTTTAGAATTTTTGAGTTCGAGATGACCTAGATTAGCCGAGCCCGTAATTGTCTTGACCTGAGCCACACTCGCTCCAGAGTCTTGCCTAATTGTGCACCCTGGCAGGGATCGAACTACCCAGTGGAATTTTAAAATTTTTAAACGCTGTCGAAAATGTGTTTTATGCTAATTTTAGGTTTTGTCTCACTACGACGACTTTCTTAGATATCAAATTCGCCTAGTTTGCCGTCAAGTTCATCAATCCATGCATTCCTAATTATGCCCTGTGGCAGGAGTAGACCTGCCCAGTAGAATTTTTTAAATTTTAAAGAGGTATTAAAAATGTATTTTATGCCAATTTTAGGTTTTGCCTCATGATGGCGATCTATTTGATATCAAATTTGCCTACTCTGGCTCCATGTACATCATTCCATGCATTCTCAACTGCCGATTTTTTCCATTTTCGCTAATTATTTACGACAGCACCACTTTTGTTCTACAGCTGATTTTTGCTCAAGTTCTCGACTATGGAGTGTGGATTACAAATATAAGTTTTAGGCTTACCTTGATTAGAAGTAAGATAGTAATCAACCACCAAATTGGCAGAGCAGCGTACCAAGGAGACATGGCCTGCAAGGGCTACTTCGCGCGTGTAGATCTGTGTTTCCACGCGACTAATCAGTATAGGAGCTGGATATGTGGTAGTACAACATGCAGGGATGCTGTATCACAAAAATAATGGAGCTGGCAGCTCAGGTCCGGCAGCTCCACTGCTTCAAAAATGCCATTTTCTTCTACTCCGACCACGGTATTCAACACCGACCTCTGTAAAAACCGCGCAGAACAGTTTCTGTCATCTAGCGGAGCAGATATTCGCCTTTTTTTCGAAAAACTTTCCATTTGGCGTTAATCACATTTATTCCTTGAGATAAGTCCGCTACTGGAGTCCAGAGTGTTGCCGTGATTGCAGTGACCTGACCTGCCCCACCAAGCATCTCCTTTGGACATGCAATCTCTCCTCTCGCTACTCACACCAACCGATGTCGTTTACTAATGAGGTACTGCTTTCCTCAACCCACTTAATCATAATCATTTAGCTTTAGAAAAAGCAGTTATTAATAGATAGAAATAATATAGAAATTTTATTACAATATATCAATATATCATGCTCGTCTATTTGCATGTCTTTGGCTGCATGTATTTAATAACTGTTTCTTGCCATTAAGCGTTCTTTAATGCTTAATAAAGACATTTATCTAAAGTGAGATGATTTTAACGGCGAACAGCCGTCCTGCGCCCTCTGGCGGCCTCGCAGAAATCAAAAATCGGCAGTTGAAAATAAACTGAATGACGTAAATGGAGTCAATCTGGTCTTTTCGATTCTCGAACCTCACGCCTGACCCTGTACTGGGTTAGTGTGAGTAGCGAGAGGAGAGATTGCATGTCCAAAGGACAGGTCAGGTCACTACAATCACAGCAACACTCTGGACTCCAGTAGCGGATTTGTCTCAAGGAATAATCCCACCCTTCCACGCTAATCCCACGCCTTCCAGGCTTGCCTGGCCCAACAACTCAGGATGCCAACCTGATTGTTAGCAGTCCGTTATTCGTGCAAAGATACACAATTATAAGTAGTACCCCTTCTGCCATTCCTGTAGGCCAACACTAGGAGCGCTTCGCTGTCAGTAGTAGTGCAATGCCTTCGCGCGCTGGGTGTAGACACGTGACCAGGGTTCTGCTCAGCCATGAAGTTCGTCATTTTTGGAATGAACTGTCGCTTCCGCCTCGCAACTGAGTCTCTAAGAAAAAATATACAATAGATTTACTAATTTTCTATAACTCCTATTACAAAGCATAGCCAACTTCGAATTACTTATAGTTATCAGCAAGTTTAAAAGCATAAACGTCGGTGCGGCATTCAATTCTGGTTTCGGGTGCGCCATATATTCCGATTCTGTGAGATTCTGCATTATATTTATCGCTTGAACAGGAGCTTATGGTGACCATTAAATAGTCTCCTTCCAAGACAAGTCTGTGTATGTATGTATCTGTCTTTGTGTCTGTGTCAGTGTGTATATGTCTGTCCGTCTGTTCGCTGATCATGTATCGATGAATTTCTTCTGAGAGGCGAAAAGAATTTGCAATTGATTTACGGTGCTGCGGGAGATCAGGCCTACTGCCTGCTGCGCCATGTTTGCCGAGCCGGACTCCAATTACTAATTGGTACTGTTCAACAAATGCGTGTGAAGCGCAATTAGGGAAGTATTGCTCCTCGAGCGCATCCCGAGTTTACTCAAGGTTCGCGTCCCACGAAGTCATACCTCCGGCCGTCGGGGAGCTTTTACGAGACGTTACCATCAGCTGGCCACTGCAATACACTGTGAAGACCAACTCAGCGTTCAAATCACCGCCATATGACGTCGAAGTGGAATGCATATCCGTATGGGATTAGCGCCGAAGTTCTGCCTTCTTAGCGTCTTTCAACATTGAACAGGCTGACTTCGTTGATAATACGCCTCCTTCTGGGTTATCCACTGATTTCGTATTGTCTTCGCAGTCATAGTCGCTGATATTTGGAAGTATTAATGTGGATGATTCCCATTCAACGCAAACATCACTCATGTCGTCTGCTCAACAGCCTCAACTTATATTTTATTATTATATTATTTTTATTTTATTTTATTTTATTTTATTTATTTTTGATCAACACTCCATTGCCGAGAACTTGAGCAAAAATCAGCTGTAGAACAAAAGTGGTGCAGTCGTAAATCACTAGCGAAAATGGAAAAAATCGGCAGTTGAGAATGCATGGATTGATGAACTTGGCGGCAACCTAGGCGAATTTGATATCTAAGAGATCGTCGTAGTGAGACTAAACCTAAAATTAGCATATAACACATTTTCGACAGCGTTTAAAAATTTTAAAATTCCACTGGGTAGTTCGATCCCTGCCAGGGGGCACAATTAGGCGAGACTCAGGAGCGAGTGTGGCTCAGGTCAAGACAATTACGGGCTCGGCTAATCTAGGTCATCTCGAACTCAAAAATTCTAAAGTCTTGTCAAGATTTTTGCGCCATTGGGTAGATAATGTTGTTCTGATTCCAACGATGTGCATTTCATTGAATATAACCGATTTGAGGAGAGTTATGGCAAAGCGGCGGAAACGGCGGATTAATCCGCCGCCGGCCACGTTTTGGCGAACGTTTACCGACGGTACTGTACTGGCGAAATTGTTGATCCTGATCTAATCTACTCTTATTCTACTCTTATATCTTATTTGGGGATTAGTGCGTCGCAAAGGGTCTTTCTTTCAGAGAATATGGGCGGGATTCTACGTATTCAACGTAGCTCCATCAACGCGCTGCTTACTTTGATACTTTGAAAGTCCATTTGTCGTCTGGAGGTCTTCTCAGCGGGGACCACAACTCTTCCAGACCGCTCGATCTCTGGCTGCTTGCATCCAGTGAGGCAGACTCCGCTCTCTGGAAGATTTTGAGAATGAGTCTGCCCATCGCGTTAACGGTCATCCCACTGGTCCCTTATGGTCTCTTTGGAGTCATTTCTGAGACTCCATCTATCGTCCTTTCGTCGAAGCAGATGTCCGGCCCAGCGATATTTGGACTTCTTCATGTACTGCAGCGGGTCTGCTAAATGCGACTTCTCTCTTAGCTCCGAACTTCGTAGGTCTTCTTTCCACTGCTGAAGAAGGCTTGTCCACAGAAGACATCTTTCCAGTGCACGATGCGTAGTTTGCATTGCTCTGGCGATTGTCTTGTTGTCGGACCAAATTTCCGCCGCGTAAAACATAGCAGGCAGTACAGAGGCGATGAATATCAAGGCTATGAAGCATCTTTGATCTGATTGGTGACTTAGCGAATCGAACTGAAGCCTACCCATGTTGGCGTCTCCTGCGGGCGATTTCAGGAGCAAGGTTGTTACCCATGTTCAGCTCTTTTCCCAGATAGAAGTCTACTTGTTGTAGAGCGACTCCATTTAACCTCACGAGTCCTGCGTCACACCACTGGTTGACCATAAATCGCGTTTTGGACAGATTCCAATCCAATCTTCATATCTGCCACAGTGTGCTCGTTCAGCATTTCCTCGACTTCTGCCGTGCTCGTAGAGGTGAGAACAATATCGTCGGCGAAGCGAACGTTGCTGATCACTTTACCGTCCACAAGGAAGCCTTTATCGTCCTAGTTCAAGTCATTCATGGCATCCTGGAGTATGGCTGTGAATAACTTAGGAGAAACTCCTTTCCCGATAGGAATTTTAAGCTTTCGATGGAACATTCGTCGAGAAGTCGGATGTAGGGCGACGGTATACCAGCACGCACAAGCGTGTTCAGAATGGCGTTGATTTCCACAGAGTCGAACGCTTTCCGATAATCCACGAAGACAAGGACAAGTGGCATGTGGTATTCGCGGCCCCTTTCGAGGAGTTGTGAGACAGTTTGAGTATGATCCATGCAGGAGAAATCCTTGCGAAACACTGCTTGCTCCCACTGGCTGGTAGTTATCCAAGCAGCGCTCAATGCGGTTGCGCAATGACTTGGTGAAGATCTTATACACAACCGAGAGAAGACTGATGGGTCGATAGTTGTTAATATCCTCTTGCTGACCTTTTTTGAAGATTAGAATTGTTTTCGGTTCCTTCCATGAGTCCGGAATCTTACCAAGGCGAAGGTAGTGGTTGAAGTGCTTGGCAAGAAGTGGGCAGAGGGAACCCGCACAAAGGAGATCAGCAGAAATGCCGTCCGGCCCGAGAACAGTGCTTGGCTTCATCATTCTGATGGCCTGAGCAACTTCTGATTCCAGAATGGGAGGTACTTCCTCAGCTGGTGGCATTTCGAGGCAGTTATGGAAGAACGAAACAGATCTGTGTAGAATTCTCGAACGATGGCTTCCATCGTTATTCTAGACGTTTGCGTTGTTCCATCCTTACCCATAAGGGCTGACATTATTACCTTTCCCAGCGGCTTCTAACAGCTTCAATCTTCTGTAGGCTTACTATTTCTATTTCTATTATAACTAGTAGAATTATATAGCTAACTGTTTCTTACTGGAATTCGAAATATAATAAGTATATAGCGGATTAATACAATTACGCAAAATAGCAACAGCACGCGTGTAAAATGCAAAAAATTGCATTAGAGTGATAGCCTGTTCCAAGTTGTTGATTCTGGTGGTGGATAGTATATGATGGTACTTCATTTTGGAAAATTGATAACAGGATCGGTTCGTTTGCCAGGTGGATGTGTTGGCTTAGTTTTTTTGAGCTGTAGTTAATAGGAGGTGCGACGGACTTAGCAAAACGTCTTAAACGTTTCTAAAGTAGCTGTACAATAGAAAGTACATAATGCCACCGAACAAAATTTTGGATATACAAATGACTTGCGCTATAGTATGATAAGAGTTATCCTTTCCGATAACAAACGGTATACTACAGTTGCAGTATGATATGAGTTATTCTTTCTGACGACGAACTGTATACTACAGTTGGGTTATTTGAGGGAAGACGAAAGCTGCAATCGGTTGATCACCGTCAGCTGATCACCATTTTGTTTGTAAGTTCAATTCCTCAGTAGTAATTTAACTTAATTAAAAAACTTATAGTAAATGGATATTGTATAATTTGATATTTAATATTTAAATGGATAAAAAACTTCAAAAAGTAGTAATAAAAACTAATAAATACAATATAAAAATTAACGAAAATTAAACTAAATGTTTTAATGCATTCTTCGCTCGAAAATTTTTAATTAAAAAAAATTAAAAAATAAAAATTGGTTAAAACATTTTGCTTAATTAAAAATTATAACACTTCCCTCTTCACTGATGAGCCACCGGGGAGGTGGTATAACAAAAAAGGTTCGTCTGAAGAAAGGTGGCGAAACGAACCTAACATTTAGTTGACATTTATTCATATTAATCATTTAAACTTTAACTTTTTTAAACTTCTATTTTATTTGTTTGGACTCCTTCACAACAATTCGACAGGCCTTCGAGATGGTGACTTTTTCCAAATGGGAGGCATTAGGATCCAGTTTGACAGCTCTTCTTTGCTCTAAGAGTTTAATCGCATGTGCGTTAAGTCTTGAGGCAAAGTTGATATGTCTTCACAAAAGCTGCTAGCACATTTCAACAGTTTTTGGAGAGAAGGTTGTAGTCTTCCGATGGATCTTTAAGAAGATTCCAATCACAAGACTTTATTGCATATTCCAACTCCTCCGGCTTGAATGTGGTTCCTCCTTTTATTCGTCTGTGGCCGCATATGTTGGAGCATATCCATTCATGATGGAGATGGTTCCTTGATCTTTCGTTTCCAGAGGCAGAGCAGCTACTCACGGACTGATGATCTTGTAAGAGTCTACTAGGTGGTGCACTGTCGAATTGACGAGAAATCCAACTCCGCCCATATCCTTTCTGTCCACCTTTGCTCCGATAATGAGAAGCTCGTTGTGGTCGGTCCTTCTTATGGTTTCCGTTCTGCATTTCGTTTCATGCAGGGCGATAACGTCGTATTTGATGTTGCGACTTCTGTAAAGCAGTGTCCACAGATCCTGCTCAGATGTGATCGTACGACAGTTATAAATGCAGATGAATGGGCAGTTTCCGTGTCGTGGTGGCAGGGGGTTTCCGGTAGTGCGATTCCAATGACGTCCTGATAGTTTAACACCGCGATTAGATGGTCCTCGCCGGAGGTGGATGCAACCGACGTTCACCTTCACCTGAGTAACCAGACCACCGCAATGGCTCAAACAACTGAACTCGCGCGGAGAACTGTGGCGCGGGTTCAGTTGTTTGAGCCATTGCGGTGGTCTGGTTACTCACATGTTCCTGCCAGGGATACATGAGAGCCGTCCATACTGGACAAAGCATCGCGTACTGCGTAACTATTTGTGTCGTTAGCCATCACTAAGGTGATGTTCACCCCCTTCACTGCGATGAGGTGGCACATGAAGAGAGACGTGCTTTACAAATTCGTAAAAATGATCAGAAATTATCAAAACCCATGATCACTTCACGTTCTGGTATTAAATACTGTCGGCGGACGTCAGCAAGTCATGCTGTCAAAGTGTCGATTATTCAACAACCACCGGACGGTTAGCTGGGAGATATGCTAGCATCAAAATCTACGGGTGGTTGGATGGTGAATAGGCTCAACTTAGTCATGCGGTTAAACGTTGAGACTGAATTGTGGTATGGTAGTTGAATTGTAAGATCCCTCAGCAGTTATATTATACCTTAGTCGGGAATTGGAGGAACCTTCAAGCAATCAGTAGTTGAAACTGCGATGAATCAATTGATTTGTTTAGTTATCGAGCCGTAAAACAATTATTCGAACAACTGTTAAAACATACAGCCAAAAATTAACCGCTTAACCACTAAGGATAACTGCTTTACGTATAGGAATGTTAGGCAAAGAAAAAGAGGAGGAGCACTCGATGAACAAGTGCCTTGCTGTTAAGCCTTCTTGGTACTGAAGACCATTACTGCGATGTTGGAATATTTCTTCCGTATACATACCTCAGATGGAGATCGTTTAAATTCTGCCTTGGGAACGTCGTGCTCCAGTTCCACTGGTTTTCGGCCCGATCGCGTCTGCGGCTCTCGCTCCTCCTCCGCTCCATCTGCTTTTCGTTGAAATACAGCTTTCTGAACAGACTTGTCTGAATCCAGTACGAAACACCCGCTCTAGTAGAACTATTGTCCACTTGAAGGACATACGAGTCGGGGCAAAATGCTATCGGTAAACAATTTTCTTGTACCATATGTTCCGCAGCGAGGGATGCAGTGTACCAATAGACTGTGAAAGAATTCCCATCTTAGTTGACCATACCTCCAATTTCATTGTAATGGTGCCTTGCTGTTGAACTGACATTAGGTTAACTATTCCATTACTCATTTATCGAAGTTCTCGAACATACAACACTAAAAGGAAGGTCTCCCTTACCACTCAACACTGAAGTGGATTTCGCCCAGACTGAGAGGGAAGCGCGTGAAGAAGGCACATCAGACTTTGCTCATAATCTCTATTTTACGCATCGTTTCGCCATTCCTTCAAGTTTCAATCTCTTCCAAACAAACGTTTTCCATAGAATCAGCAACTGACCTGTTAGAGTTTCACACATTTTGGACACGGTGTCACCCCTTACATAGTTCATTGACTTACGGAGCCTGGGAAGCTTACCACCTGCGTCTTATAGTGTCTAGCAAAACAAGCTGGGATACTCCCACCTTCCCCGTAATTTGTTTAACGATTGCTTTGTGAAGCGTGTGAGTTAGATACAGTGAATATCAGTGAGACGAGCGGGCCTAATACGTTATATATTTGTTGTAGTTTATGGCGAGGTTATAGCACAACGTTCCAAAGAAAGTGAGGAGTGGAATGATCAAGTAATATCAAGGTCGACCAATGCAACATGCAGTTGGAGTCCGCTGTCACTCCACTCTGGAAAAGAAATACCGGGAACTTCTCCGTCGAAGCTCTACCCCACAGATGAAATGAAAGAAAAGCTCCATCACTCACGCGGACGCCACGAGAATTCCGTGACGATGTGCTGCTTGAATTTGAGGCATTTCGGAAAAGTGCACGTCTCGCAGAAGCAGAGAGAGCGGACCGAGCCGACGCTCTCGATCCCACAGAGAGAACGTCAGTCGAATGTGTGCTATCGCCGAGCCCATCTTCCATGGACTCGGATCCGGTGGGACTTCCTGAATTCATAAGTGATCTCTGATTGCGATACCAGGTGCGGTAGGGTGCATGCTGATCGAGGATGTGCAGATGATTTGAAGCTTTGCATTGCAATCATTCCAACGCTGTGGAGATGGAGAAGACAAAGAAGGTAAAGAAGTTACTATAGGTAATTGTGGAAGACGGGGCTATCAGTGGAGCTTGTAACGCTCTCTAAGGGACAGCGACTTTTGAACTCTTGATTGGTGAAAAAAATTTCTGATCGGTTTTCCTCTCCTTCTCTCTCTCTTTCTAAACTACTGGAGGCCTGTTAGGACAAATTTATGTCAAAATATAGTCGAAAGTTATCGGCACGTCATCTAGAGGAAGATATTATATAAATACGTTCCCATCAACGTAAAGCAATCATGTCGTCATTTGGACAAAGCCATCTCATCTCCGAATCCACAGTTCGTCATGTGTAACTGCGCTTTAGATCGGTCAGTGAATATTTTATTTTCGAAGAATGCCAGCCAAGATTCCCTATGGCCTTGGAACTATCCATGGCCTGACAGGGTAGGTGTAACGCAGTCGGATGAGAAGCCGACTGTCGTGTGCACCCGATACCAGGCTCCTGGTTCGCATTACCGTTTACCAGCCCAGGCCATCCAAGCTCTCCATCCCTCCGGGTCGGTGAATTGTTACCGGACCTGTCTGGGAACGCGCAGTCTTTTTCATCGGCTAGCCATCGCAAGTCATTGTGCGGCCAAATACGCATTTAGATCGCCTCCGCAAACTCAGTAGAGGTGAAATGCGTGGCGCACCCTAAAAGAGATTGAGGAACGCAGTCCTTTATCCCTTATGGTCTTGGACGACGAGAGTCTGCGCAATGTCTTTAAGACTCGCCAATTATCGTTGAGATCTAGGCACGACCAGAAGAGCATATTCAACCACCTTTCCGGCTTCTTTCACAAGGGTCCAAATGATCTGCATGATTCAGATAAAGTAGATCAGTGTCTTTGAATCGTTGTTTCTTTGCACATACAAGAAGGACTTTCGTAAAGTTATTCTTACTGGGTGTCCCGCTTATGTCAGCCAACCTCTGAAACGCGCTTATGTGTCCCGCTGGCATATCTGCAGCGGACCACCTCCAGAAGTGGAGATCGAAAGGTGACCAACTCCAGAAGAAGACCCAACATTTTTGTTTTTTTTTAATTCCAGGAGAACGCCCTAACTTGAGTTCCTTCATGTTGGGAACACAGCAAGGGCTAACGTGCTCAGCCTCAGAGGTTGGCCGATGCTAATCATCTGGAATGTCCTAGGGGAAATGAGTTCAAGACGTCTCCCCTGCTGAACTAGAGTAGGATGTGCCACCTACCCCTTTCTCCTTTTTCAGCCGGCTTGTCTCCTCCTGACCACTACCTAATTCTTGCCTTGAGCGCCATCTTCGCGATAAAAATTCAATGATCAGTCGGAACTCGGAAATGGGGTTGCCTTTCGCAGCGACCTCATTGTCAGTGTCGGAAAGGGAATCGAAAATTAAAAAAAAACTGCTGGTTCGTTGAGTACACGATCTACACAACGAAAAAGTCTATAAAATTGCTTCCGTTTGCACTGTTATGAAATGTGGCTTTTAAAACAAAAAAGAAAGACTGCCGAATTCCGGTCAGAACCTTCTCCGCAAAGCTTGACGAAAAATGTTCCACGAAAACTGGTTTGATGCTAGGCTTCGGGTGTTCATATTATTTTGACGAAATAACACTGATCTTTATGCGGCTGCAAAATCTTTTTATGTAGCTCTTGTATTTAAATAACTATATCTTGCAACAAAATTTGGCTAGTTTTTGAGCAGCTGCTGAAGTTGCTCCCTAATTCCTTTGTCTGTTCCCTCTTTCCATTTTTAAAGTTGGTCCAGCTTGATATCTCCCGCTCATCTCCACAACATAAAGCGCAGCTGAGTCGAACCACATCACAAAAGCACTGACCAACCGCCTTCGCCTCCAGATGGTACCACGTCGGGTTCGATGACTCCCAGTCGTAGTCTCGCAATGATATCGTCGCCTTCAAGCTTGCACTATGTAGGACACAGGAAAAGGCCGAAGCGTGAACCTGCTTAGGCTTACCTCTCCTATGGGGGAGTTCTGCGTAAGTAGGTCCTTGTGCCAGACCGACACCACCAGTTGGTATCGCTCCACTTCCGACTTGCTTATTCGGTAGAACTGAAATCGTCAATTTCGTTGAGCACAAAAAGTGAACAGCTGAACAAGTTAGTGCTTTAATATAATAAATGTTTACGTAACCATAAATTAACTGAGCAATTACTTCGGTTGGACTGCAAGCATTCATTGATAATATACGCTAATGCAAAATATGGAAACAGAAAAAGCACAGTAGTTCGGAATGAAAATGCGCCTCTGAAAAGATCTCGCATCAAAATTCTTTGTTTACCAAAGCACAACAACCATGCATTTCAATACCTATAAAACTGTCTTTAACGAAGAAATAAGAACAGTCGATAAGGGCAGCACGAATTGCATACAAGAGGAGATGAAGAATTCGTGAACTGGTTATTACCCCCACTTCGCTGAATTTCGGAGTTTGAGTGCCGGGACTCAATCTTCCTCATCTACAAATCGGTATGTGGCGAATTTTATGAGAGAATCTCTTGTTCAAATGCTTGAAACGAAATTTTTAGCTATCAACTCCTCAAACACATTCCATTTAAGGAAGGGGTACAATCCTTTTTTCTTGAATACATGTGAAAAAGTTTTTTTAATGTCCACACTGCTGGAACACCACGACCATTTCCCATCAATGTTGCTGTTCACCAAGGCTCAGCACCGTCGCGACTTCTATTCATCCTCGTAATGAACGTCGTTGAGAAAGAAAGAGATCTTCAGCAACCACAGCTCTGGACGTTAGTTTAAATTGCCTTGGAAAGCCGAACTGCTTGCAGAATCATGTGCAGTCCGGGAATGATCGACTCACGGCGTTTGGATTACGTCTGAATACCAAGAAGACAGGTAGCTGATGAACGACGGAAAAGCAGAAACTCGATCACAGTGGACGGTGTCCATCTGCCAAGAACGGATGTTTGCAAATATCTGGACCCATCTAATACCAGGTATCTTTGTCGTGAATCCGCTGTACAGCTCTCGAAGCACTCTGATGTACAGAGAACGACCGTCCTGTGTCACTGAGAAGGAACGTCCCGTGTGACCAGGGTTTTCATGACCGCTCCAGTTTCGACGGAGTCAACGAGGTGAGCCACAGCTTGTATTCTCCCGATACTTCGATGAGCTTCGTAACGGTGTCGCTTCACAAGGTAGAAATTTTCACAGCCAAACTTCTTAAGCTTCATAAATCTGCACACATTCGACCTTTAAAAATACGAGATCCCTTCTATATTAGCAAACGATGATAAACTCACAAACAATTCTTTACTTCTCTAGGACGTATCGTTATCAATCCAGCCGCTCACTTTTTGTTTTTAATCGCTATCACTTAACTCTCTCAGTTTTCTCCATTTTGTGGACATCTATCAACCCTTACATTTCCTCACTTTATAAATGGATGTTCAGATATTCCATTGTCTTCCTCCTTTTATAAAAGCCGAAAGAGCGCAGCCAAAGGCGCGGTCGCCTCTCCCCATCCGGGGAAATCGAACAGCGAGGTGAATCTCACCTGAAGGGTCTGATCGAAGACAGGATTAATTTCCGCTTTTCGAGGAGTCGTCTTGTGTTTCAAGACTGTCGTCGATGAAGCTGCGGAGTCTCTCGGTGTCAAATGGACCTGAAGTTTCAGCATATTGCAGTTGTCAGGAAAGAATAAAACGCTGACATTTCCATCCGCTGACCACCGCAAACCATTGTATGGGAAAAAATACGCATTCAAGTTGCCTGCGCGACACCCAGTAGGCGTGAAATATGTACGTGAAATCCGCAAGAGGATAGATTAACGCAGTTCTATCCTACACGTATCGAGTATTTTTGCATTATTGACTTTTGAAGTATTTTGAACGAAGAACCAAAGCACTTGGTTCGAATGCAAGAGAGGAACTCCTCGGTCGCTGCTCCAATACTGCTACTCCATATGTGCATACAGCTTTTAATTCTTCCCATGGAGAGAAAGTCCATCATGGTAAAATTTTTCCATTCCTTCACTGCCATGCACTACTCAAGCAGTTGCACAATATATAAAAGGCAGCACTCTGGCAGAAGTCGGCCACTCACTTAACGATGAACACAGCAAATCGCTCTTTTGTTCCGAACCGCCATACCGAAAAAAATTATAATTGCGAAATTGGTGAACAACGAAATGTTTTACATCTCTCGTTATCCCTACTGATGCTGTTATAGAGGTGAAAAATAGCTACAAAGGTGTTTTGTTTTGATCAAGACCCGAGCGCCGGTCAGAACTAAAGCTCGCTCTTTTTGCGTTCCGTGCAGGATGCTACGATACTCTACCTGTAAACATCATTTCTACGAATGCTTTCAGCTTAACCTTTTCCATGATGATATCAGCGGTCGGCTCCTCCCGATATCACGGGTGAGTGCCTATAGATGATTGCTTTTAGGAAGATATCGGTGATGTTCCGTCGGGTCAAACAGCGCTGGTGGTGTAAGGCTAGCATCGCTGCCCGGAAAGCAGAAGGTGCGGGTTCGAGTCCCGCCTGGCGCAGGAGTTTTGATCGTGACTAAACATCCTTCTAACAGCTTCTACCTCTAGTTTTAGACGGGTGCTGTTTGATCCAGCGCACCATTTACGACATCCTTGCTGATTTTTGAACCCCTCATGAGTTGCCCTTCGTCTCATCCGAGGAAACACCAAAACGTCACCTACAGAAACACAATGCGTGGCGCATCCGAAAAGTGAACACTGGCAGCGACGCTAATCCATAGCTCTAGGTGCAGTTGTAGAAACCGAGTATTTGAAATGTTGTTCTGAACCAGAACTCAGGGCAGAGAGCAAGATGTGAAGTTCGGAATACGCCACACATACCGCTTTCGATTCATATTCTTTTCAGAGAAACGGAGCAAAGGTGTGAATGCTGATTAACGTCTTGAGACTTCTGTTCTTGAATAAAGGACCACGGTGACAAACCTTCACGTAGGGATTGGGCTTGTGACTGCCAAAATGAGGCAGCGACCTGCACTGTATCACGTGCACGTTGACGCAGGCCGTTCGAATGTCGTAGCTGAGGAGCAGCTGCACTTGGCCGAGGTAGGATGGCGACACGCAGGAGGCTTGCGACTGAAACCTTCTCATTGTGTTACTGAGTAAGAGCAGTCCACATGAATACAAACCGCTACGCTTGATTTGGTGCAGGCATCTGTCGATGTCTCGGTGGCCAGTGAGTTGACGGAGATCGAGTCACGGCTGCTGGTTGGAGTGAGATGGTTGCCCTCTAGAATGATTGAAAGAGAATGACAGTTACCGTATGACACCTAATAAATGAAAGTTGCTTACTATACAGTCGAGCTTCATGAGTGGTGGTACGTGACGGCAGTGATATACCGGATGATCGACGTGAGTCGCAACTTGAGACCTCGAGATGGTCTCCCTGAAACTTAGTATAGTATGCGTAGATGCGAAAAGAAACGTGTAAGGATCGGTAGGAAAATGCGGTTAACCAAACCTTGGAGCTGGATATCGACCTGCTATGGTCTTGCGAGCGATATCGAGCTCTTCGTGCACTGTACTCATCCACAGGCCGTCCACCAGATGCCCTCTCCCATGAAGGAGTCGCCTTCGGGGGAGCAGTACGTGGACTTGGAGACGGCCTGGGCTGGCACCGCTGCCACATACCCGAGCCGGACAGAGTCTGAAATAAAGCAGAGCCTTTTTTTAAAACATCCTACTGGTGTACGAGAAACCCAGTCCAAAAAAGGTTTCGAAATATTCCCTTCAAAAACGTCGAGATTCTCGGAAGTAGGAGACAGATTTTCAGAAACACTGAAGGGAAACGGAGGCGGTGAACCCAGAAGGATTGCTATAACGGTATCCTGCTGTTATGATAATAGGGCGCGTCATATCTCTCCAGCTCGCTAAAATCGCCGATGGCCAGCGTGGCAGCAACGTAGTCTTGGGTAGCGCCGCATCTTTTATTCTGGCCTCTTCCACCTTCTGCAATTCGAAACGTGACAGCCGAACCTGCTTTGACATTAAAGTAGCATCCCAACCCATATTCGCTTACAATGAGGCGCCATATCCGTGTGTGGGTATGCTCCCATTTTCAGGTTGTCCACCAAATATGTACCACTACACGGCTGCTGTACTGCACTCCTGTCCCTTTTCTCGCATTCTGTATTATACAATGTCTTGTGTTTTTCAGCGAGCCTTAAACAGTGAACTTACAGCAGGTACGGGTGACTAGGGCTGTCAAGCTCACTGATTTCACCCAGACCTTGCCCAAAGGGGTTATTTGGGGCGCGAATCACGAACTTGGCATCCTTTTTCGTTTTACGCTGGAGTGCGGCAAGTTATAGTAGGTAGGAGCGACTGATGGTAAGGTCATGGTCAGTGCTCTCGCCTAAACTTCGTCTATGGGAGTTATCTGGAATGATCATGAATCTGACCCTTGTTTGACAATTTAGAGTAAAACGAATGTGTAGGAGATGTGTGGGAAGCAAACCGGTAAAGAAGGTAGGCTGCAGAGCCTTTCGCCACGTTCCATACATCAGAGCGCGCTAACAGAGCAATCTTGTACCCCCAACTTCGAGGGCCCATAGTTCGTTGGGTTCAAGGACTCAGCAAACACGAAACATGCTATTCTGCTATGTGAAGGGTGGAGATTCTTGCAGCACTTCCCATTTCCCCCGTCTGACTGAGACCGTTTCCTGGTCAGAACGTCATCGAGGTCGGGGACGTTGACTACAGCGAAATTGGGCTGATGTGAGTGTCCGTCGCATCTGCTCACTTTATTGGCCGGCCGCCCTCCATTTTCTCACAACCAATTGATATATACATATCGAAGTCATTTTCTTTGAGTCTCAAGTGGCGACTGTTGAGGTTACCAGCTGTTATAACCCCAGTAACTGACACTTGAGGCTTAAAGAAAATGACTGAAATTTTTTATACCAATACCTCCAGTCTAACTGCTTTCATGCTGGTATCAGCAACCGGCTCCCGCTATACGGATGAGCGCACATTGCACCCACGAGGCGTAGATGTTGCGTTGGATCAGGCATCGCCAGTGGTGTAATCGTGTAGCATCTTCCCGGTAAGCAGGTGGTGCGGGTTGGAGCCACGCATGGCGCTAGAGAGTACATTGTAACTTGCGACGAACCAAACAAAATTCGTAGCACCTAGAGTCCACCCATCAAGAGGAACATATACTCAACCACTGAGAGAACAAAAAACCGGGAAGCGAAACGCGCCGCGACTAAAACCAGCCTATTGCACGGTTGACAAAAGGCTGAAAACGGTAAGAATGCGGTAAGAATGCGAGAACAATGTTTGACCGAAGTCAAAATGCACTCTTCGTTGAACGGCAGGAACGGTCTACCTTCGGTTCCTACTGTAATCGTACCCCGACATCTCTTCTTGTTCCTTTCAACCTTCCTTGCTTAGCTATCTAATCGGGCACCAGGCCTCTGTCGCCTTTCCTGTGATACCCCTGCGCATTTGAAGAATAGTAACCAATTTACGAGGACGCAATTATCCGCTATTTCACAGTTGGAACTTCAAGCATTTTGAAGGTTAATTTCTGAACACCGCAAAACGGGTCCAGGCGTCAGTTTTGCCTTAGAAGCCCGTACCAAGCCACCGTGCTTCATGCAGTTCTTGACCTACAAAAAATGGCATGGCTTGCAAAAAATTCAGAATCTATGATAAATCCCAGACAATGTCACACAATCCTCAATAGTCCGTTTGATAACTCTGTGGTCGTTTTATTGACCTCTCCAGTTTTCGAATTCTCATAAGCTCAAACATCTTGGACCGTAGCGACCGACAATAGCATGAAGTTGGAGGCGAATGTACGCGAGAGTGGAGCCTGGAACTCGTTGAATGCAGTTCTCTGCGAATTTGTGCTTGATCGTCGATCAGGACTTATACAGGGTGGCCCATAAGTCCTGCAACAAAAACATAGGCGTATAAAAAGGCTAAGAATGCACTAAATTCGGTACATTTTTAAACCATGTTTGCCCATGATTTGTAGATTATGGTGGAGCGATATTGTTCATAAGGGACCACTCCTGGATTGATAAGAGCCTTCAGATCGTGTGGGTTGCTTTGCAGCTCACGTCGCAGCCCCTCTTACGGAATTAAACTTCTTATTCGTTCCAAAGAAGATATTGAACAATAGTTTTTCCAGGCTTTATAGAGCAAGACATTTTCTTTAAGATGGTTGATAAACAAAAATTGAAAATCTAAAGGTTTAAGAATTTCACAGCTAGTCTTTCGCAGGTGCAATATTTTGCAGATGGACTGAGAACCGCTACCACGTCCTTTTCTTTTGCTGTTACAGGAATCGCTTTACCAGAATGTGCATTTTGCCTTTAAACAGCGCGATTGAGTCTCTAATATATGGTGTTAAGTTTTTGTTCCTATCAAACGAACATTTTTATTGATTTTCACTATTTTTACACAAAAACCTATGGAGTGCGGGGAGACATTTTGGAAAATCGTGTATGACAAAAGCTTGCCATGCGTGGCCGTTGTTTTTATATCATCAGGTTCCCGCAAAGGTAGCATTAAACGCATCATTATTTTAACCTTTCTGGGATCCCTCAACTTTGAGAAATTTTTCATCAAATGAGGCAGAGGCTGAATACTCATATCGAACGACGCCCTCCAACTGCGCTTACAAATTTTTCCTTCTACTCTCTTCTCCTCATAGCTGAGTTTTCATCTCACTGGTGGACTTGTAGAGCTTTCCTTGTAGTTTTCTAGAAACAACATATTCCTTAGTAATAGATTACGCACACGGCTGAATATTGAATTTGTTCCAGCTGGTTGCTGCATCCTGTATGATCAGAAAATTAATAGCGTTCTTCAACTGTAGTTCAGATCCGTTCCTCCAATGTCCACTATTGAGAAGCCTTTGCACTGCCCTACACAATACCATCATACTGCATGTTCAACAACCAATCTTCCGAAATTTAGTCACATCGGAACGGAAGCGCCCCACCACGGGCCAGAGAAGAATTTTCGGTAGTTTTACGTGAGAGCGCATTACTTTGTAATAAGAGCAGCTACAACCATGATACTTTCCAGAAGTATAGCACTAAGTATATGCTACATAACTGTTGGTATGCGGTTTTTTTGCAATTGAAAAAGACAACCAATAAGGTCTCCTAATTTTGTTGCAGGACTTATGGGCCACCCTGTATACTCACCAGACGTTCGCGGCCGCTAGGCCGCCAAACGTCCGGTTGGGGACTTCGCCCCCAAACCCCGAGAATAGAACAACCCCAGTCTTCCTCCTTTGTTCTTTAGGCCTTCTTACAGTAAAAAAAACTGGCTTTACTATATAGATTAGTGCAGTGTGATATGGTAGGAGAATTTTCACTGCGCTTATGAAGCCCATCCACCCTCCATCACATGCACGCGATTTATTCTCCGAAGCGCTCGTTCTCTACGTGCCAAGAAACAGATAATAAGAGTCCCAGTCCCAATCCGGTGCTTAATTAGCAAAATCATAATTAAAATTAATCGGTATTGGTCGGCCCCACTTACTGTCCGACGGCAGTAATACTCCTACGAATCCCGTGGTCACTCTCTTTACCCCCCCCCCCCTCCCGAAATACTTCCTTTCCTATGTGCTGGCAAAGAAACAGAGTGAGAGTCAAGCACGCACATGTGACACAGAGTACCGATTCACGTGCTACTACGTTGCAACGACGTCTATGACACTCCTGCACTCTGACACACGTGCCACGACTTCTGTAAGCCGTCTTCAGAAATCCGACACACACTGACCGATGTTGAGGGAAAATGCTGGTCCCCTCCCCCTTATTCACGCTCCCCCTCTAATGGTCCCCCTTTGATGCTCCTCTCCTATTGGTCGCCCTTACTCGGAATCCCTACGTTGGACGACGTCTTCAGCGCGTCTTCTGAATCCCTACCCAGGTTAGATCACGTCTTCAGCACCTCTTCTGAATCCCTACGCACGTTAGACGACGTCCTCAGCACGTCTTCTAAATCCAGACGTACCTGAACGACGTCTAGGGCACGCCTCCTGAATCCCTACGCTCTGCACTCGATCCCCATTCACACCCTGACGCGTTCCCCCTTGAATATCTCGTAAACGTGGACGATCAGCCACCAAGGATATAGTTCGCCAGCAATCGCCCATGGCTAAGCTCAAAGAAAGCCCGGCTGGCCGGCTGGCATACGCCGCACTGAAGTAGGCCTCTTTTGGCTTCAGTCCTCCTCCCCGTGACGGACACGTGACATTAGCCGATTATATATAGTAGGATTTCCATGCGTTTTTCGAACAAACATTTAATAATAACTGTCAGTTGCGCTTGTCGAGATGTTAGAGAACGAAAGGGCAACAAATTTTGTTGCTAAAGGAAGATGAGTCAAAAAAGGAGGGCCAGGTTTGTGACAAGCACCCCAAATAATCCTCACTTATAACTTGCGCGAAACAGGTACTCCCGACCTCACCACATTCGCATTCCCTCATTCTTACATACCGTTGCCAGATTTATTTAACTAAAAATCCAGAGACCGATTCCTGATCAGCACCACAAATATCTTCAATCGAAGTTTGAACGAAATGAAATTCGACCTCGGGAGTCATACAGTATGGACAGTGCATGCGTCTTCTGGTCTTCGAACAGCCGGGCTGTTTAAAAATGAGAGATGTCTGAAATAATGACAACGATGCAGCATCCTATTCAACATTGATGTAAGTACGCAAAATAATGCACAAAGTGAACACTTATGCTCTCTCTCTATCAGCCGCCTCAAAAACACAGAAACTTTGCGTCGTTTTGGAGAGGGAACTACTGACGCCTTTTTGAAAAAAATTCCTCCACGACAAGTAATGCTATCCGAATTGTATGTGGCACTTCACTTTTTTTAGAATATGGTCTCTAAATGGCAACAGATTTGCGACCCTGCTCACTAGAGAGTGGCCACATTTGCTTAATTTAAACTCTGTACTTCGACGATGCCAAAGAAAATCATTTGGTTCCATCTTGCTCGAAAAGGAACCGTGGTTTTCCAGAAATGCGTTCATATGTTCTAAACCCTGTTCTAAACCGGGCGCGTGTAGCGCAGTCGAAGGAGGCGCGACTGTCGCGTGCACCCGATACCAGATTCCTGATTCGGATTTTCCGCCCAGGCCAACCAATCCTTCCATCCTTCCGGGGTCGGTGAATTGGTACCAGACTTGTCTGGGAAGGATAAAGCGCTGACTTATTCATCGGCTGGCCACCGCAAGTCATTGTATGGCCAAATACGCATTCATGTCGCTTCCACGACATCCCGTAGAAGTATAATGCGCTGGAGCATCCCAGAAGGGATTGAGTAACGCCGTTTTTATCCTTTATCCCTTATGTTCTAAACCACAGATTAGGCGCATCAGTGCAAAAAAAAAACAAAGTCTGAAAAGTTGGGAATAGAGTTCGCCTCCTCAATGCAAGGTCGTATCTCGAAAAACGACTAATTGGTCTGGTTTGCAGCGATCTACTACTGATGCAGTTCGTTATAATCTCCACAAAGAAAGCTATTTCATTATATACAACAGCGCCGTACAGCCGATGGACGTAACACTCCTTCATTCTCCTCAGTCCTGCATGAAAACAGAGCCTTGAAACTTAAACAAGTTCGGGATAAATATTAGGTTGTAACGAAATAAATGGCACTGAACCACTGTAAATTTAAACAGTTAATATCTAGGCTTGTAGGCAAGTTTATTAATCGAAATAAAAACCTTCTGATTCTACACATCTTTGCCAACGTGACACAAGCTTTTTTATCCCAGTAGCATAAAAATCAGACTACGAAATCTTCGAAGGCACTTTCGGCATCCTGTTGGCATTTGAATATTTTCCCTACCAAGAAGTCGCCAAGATGCTTGAAGAAATGGTAGTCTGTTGGGGAGAGGTCTTGAGAAAACGGAGGATGTGGTAGAGTTTCAATGCTCAGCTCATTCAATTTCTGCAACGTCATTCGTGCTACATGGGGGCGAGCATTGTCGTACAGAAGGAGAACTCGCCTTCGGTTTACCACGGCCGGCCGGATATCCTTCAACTTTTTCATCATTTCTTCAATTTCAATGCAGTACTTCTCTGCCGTGATGGATTCACCGGCAGGAAGGAAGCTGTGGTGAATAATTCCCAGCGAACACCACCATACTGTCACCATTACTTTCTTTTGGTGCAATTCCGGCTTCGCAAAAACCTTGGGGCTCTCATCGCTGTCCACCCACTGTGCCGATCGTCGCCTGTTGTCGTACATTATCCATTTCTCGTCACAGGTTACGATGCGATCAAGGAATGGGTCCGTTTCGTTCCGTAGAAGCAGTGCGGACGAGATCTCATATCGTCGGTTTCTTTGCTCCTCAGACAGCTCGTGAGGCACCCATCTTTCCAGCTTTTTGGTCCTTCCAATTTCCTTCAGATGCGTGGCAGCTGTGTTGTGACTGACGCCAAGAACCTTCGCTATCTCCGTGGTACCTTTGTGTGGATCCTCCTCTACCACATCTCTCAGCTTGTCCTTCTCAACATCACTATGCCTCCCACGACCTTCATGTTCTTCCAAGCTCCCATCTCCATTCCGGAACTTCTGATACCAACGATACGCCGTCCGAATTGTGGAACATCCTTGACCGAATGCGGCGTTGATCTTCTCGTCCGCCTCCTTAGCTGTAGTGCCCAGCTTGAATTCATACAAGTAAATGCCTCGGATTACCCTTTTGTCCATCTGCAAAAAAGTCAATAAAACTCTAAAGTTTTCCCACTTTTACATAGAAAATTTGGTACTCACCGGTAGAGCAAAGTTTGCGCTTCTAAATGATATGCCACATGTTACGGCTTGTTTTTGATCAAACGCGTAAAGACGCGCCAAAAAATGGTGCGAGCCAGTGCCATTTAATTCGTTACAACCTAATAATTCAAGGAAGTTTATTTATTTATTTATTTATTTATGTATTTATTTATTTATTTATTCACTGCACTAAAAGGTGTGCATCACCTTGATCACATCGTTAACTAACTCTAAAACCAGATCCATTACTAACAAAAAACAGCGGAAAAAACAATAAAACACAAACAATTTTCTAAAAAAGGTAACAAAGGAAGAAGTAAATCAAAAACACTTGCAAACCATGTAGAAAGGTGAAATACTAAAAGCGTGCTCCAAATACTGTTCAAAAGCAATAGAAATCCGCTTGCCCTTTTTCCTTGCCATGCTTTCATTTTACGCTGAAAGACTGTGAGATCTAGAGCACGATGAGATGGTGTGGTTAAGTAGTCACCGCTAAAGTCTATATGCACTACAAGGCCAATCGCTTTAACAAAATTTGCGGTGGGCATTGTTGGAAGGCAAGTTCGGCAATGCATTAGAATAGCTCACAGAAAGTAGGATGAATCGGTTTTGCATAAGCAGCCCAGCTGTAGCGTGGTTCTTTATATTCAAACCACTCTCGAGCAACATTCCTGGCTGGTCAACCCTAAGCGTCAGGTTGTACCCTGACATACTTGGGCGAGGCAGTGCTTCTTTCAGTGACAGCCATTGTCGCTACTACAGCCGCAGCTGGATGACATAGAAGCTTAGGTTACCGGCGCTTTTTGATCTTCACAAAGAGTTGTGAAGGAGATCGTACAAAAACCATCGTATACAAGCGGCCATTTCATAACGTGTACTCGACAAGTGTTACTGACACAACGCAACTTCTTCCAATTTCTGGGAAAGCTTCTACCAATATTTCACGAGCTGTAATAGCTTTCCTATTTTTTGCTACGTTTTCTGCGACCGAAAATGTTTGCTAGAACAGTACACCTACTTGCTTCAAATAAAGAACTTTCGCTGGTTATATTAAAGGAGACGTGATGTGAATATTAGTCTTTAAATCACGATCAAAGAATCTAGATTTAATGTAGGTGCTGAAATAGCTCAAACTTTTCGCACAACCTAATAGATCGCTTACTCGTTATATAAGTCTTACCTAGTGCAACATCAACTGCTGAAAAGTCGCCAGGCAACTCTCAAGGAAGCTCTCATCCAATTGTGAGCTACGAAGACTACAAAGCACGGGCGCTCAGCCTTGAAGTGAGCAATGCCACTGCAGCAGCGATACTTTGCTGTGAAGGCAAGTGCAGTTGAGAGTCTATGACGACATCTGACATTTGTTACGAGAAATGGCTATTCCGCGAACGCCGACCGGCAGCTTTTTAGGATTGGTATGGACCAAGCATGAATGCGGTGCGAGTACACCAATAAAAGTTCGTAGAAGCTCAGTAAGCTTGTAGCAAACACTTACTGAATCCACCGCACACAGAAAAGGTGTGAGATATGGAACTCACGGGAGATGAATCTGGCCTCATTTCAAGATTGGAGTTGACCGCAGCCCGCGTCTTCAGGTTCCGCTCCAGCTGTGCTCGAACAGCTTGGACGTAGCCGCTGTTAACCGCTGAAATGTATTTCATTGTAGGCCATGGATTAACATTCAGGCAGATGCTTCTCTCCAACGAAGGCCTAGTCTTGGAACAGTGATGAAAATCAACGCTGACAAATGCTTCTGAAATGCACCATGTGTGCATGATGTTATAGTGTGATATCGTAGAAGAAGTGATCTGATTCTCCGCTGTCTACTTTGACACTGACGGACATGGTCTGCTAGAACGTTAAAATAAGTCCTCGAGGAGGTCGCTCCGCGTTCGTCTTTCGCTCACACAATAGTACTTGTTTATCGCAAGTTAATTCTATTACTATAGCCCGTGGTATCTGTCATAAAGAGAAGGTCGGATACCTAGTAGGCATTACGCAACGGAAAAAAACGAAGTGTGTTGGAGATAAAAAGCGACGAAGAGAAGACACCACACGATCGGTTCATAAATGGAGCAGCTGGATGCAATAATTAAGCGGAGCTCGATTGTTCCACACTAAAAAGGCCTTTGTACTTTCAGTGATCTGAAGAAACCTGGAACGAAACATGCATGGCATGGGAAGTGATACTTTGTAGTCACTCTGCACTTCAGCACAGAAAGCTAAACATTACACTGCTTAGAGGATGATTCCAAAGCTCAGCACAGACGTCAAATTCAATACCGCCCATAACTAGTGTCGCATTTGGCGTCGGCGACACTCCAGAACGTCGCCGAAGCTCTCGAGCGAAATCGTTGGGAGCAAGAAGTTTGGAGAGCCGAGCGGAGCAAGAACTTTGGAGAGCCGAGCACACCGCTGGATTCGGCTCGTCGAGTAAAGTTCAGGTATCTAAATAACTTCCACTCGACTTCAAGTTTGACCTAGTTGCAGTGAATTGTTTTATTGCGTCGTGGCTTCCAGTTCCTCTTAGTCTACACTGTTTAAAGCGGTCTGGCTTCAAAATAAACCACATATTCGGAATCCTCTTTCAAAGACCTATTCGAAGGTGAAGTAATTAATTAGCTGTTCTCCATGAATATCTCCGTTCTGCCAAATATTGCGTAATTCGGCAGGCCCCCCTCGTCCTCGTCCGAGATAATTACACCCACAGGATACGTTTAGCTAATCACCCGCCTGCTCCACCCACAAGTTGAAAAGGCTTCAACTTCCTTAACATTCTTCAATAAATTTAGATTCAGTATTTCAATGCGATCTCGTCGATAGTAAACACTGCTGAATTTGGTACATGCTGTCACCAAATAGAGAGAACGATTTCGTCCATTTTAATTCCATATTTTCTCGGCACCAACCTCTCCTTATGGGTTTATTTCTCTTATGCTTTGGGTACGTCAGAGTCTCTTGACTGTGGTAAAGAATCAGGTCCTGAAACTCAAAAAATAGAGAATTAAAATGAACGAAATCGTTCTCTGCATTCGGTGACAGGATGTACCAAATTCAGCAGTGTTTACTATCGACGAGATCGCATTGAAATACTGAATCTAAATTTATTGAAGAATGTTAAGGAAGTTGAAGCCTTTTCAACTTGTGGGTGGAGCAGGCGGGTGATTAGCTAAACGTATTCTGTGGTTGTAATTATCTCGGACGAGGACGAGGGGGGCCTGCCGAATTACGCAATATTTGGCAGAACGGAGATACTCATGGAGAACAGCTAATTACTTCACCTTTGAAAAGGTCTTTGAAAGAGGATTACGTAGTTTATTTTGAAGCCAGACGCTTTAAATAGTGTAGACTAAGAGGAACTGGAAGCCACGACGCAATGAAACAAATCACTGCAGCTAAGTCAAAAAAGTGGAGTGAAAGTTATTTAGATACCTGAACTCCACTCGACGGGCCGAATCCAGCGTTGCGCTCGGTTCTCCTAACTTCTTCCTCCCCCCAAGGATTACGATGCTGTGACGCTCTCGAGTGTCGCCGACGCCAAATGCGACACTAGTTGTGGGCGGTGTTGTATGTATATAGCACATTTTAAGAATGGACAAGTGGCGGATCCCTCCTTCCTTTGTTTTGAACCAGGTGTTTCACCAGTGGCGGATTAAGCAATGCACCACGAGCCGAATACGAACGCGTACCGTCCGAAGGCGCAGGTGAGTTGCAGGAGATGAGCTCCTTACTCTTGCTCTATCAGGTTGGCGTACTTTCTGAGTGGGCGTGATTACCATGCTTATGCAGGGAATGTGGGTGTGTTTACGTCAGCGCAGAATGTATCCTGCATGTCGACTATGCCAATACCTTGCACGGCGGATTGGAAGTACATGGAAAGGCTTTCATGGACATAGCAGTCTTCAACTTCATTTACTTCACACCCTACACGTGCAGATCTGCTACTACGCACGCACTGATAGGAGAGGTGGAAAAGGTATCGGTGCCAGCGAGTTGGTGTTTCGTTGCTTCTTATGGGTCGGCACCTGTTCAGGTCCTGCATCCTGCAAGACTTCCGCGTTTTTTTATACTTAAAGCGGAGCAGGACTCGAAGCCGCCAATCCACAAGTTGAGTGCTCAGTCGTCATCATCTGACATAAGCCGACATGCTCAAGGAAGCTCCATGCACCATCTGGAGAGGAGTGATGTCAAAAACTTGCGGTGATTGCAAGAATGGCTGGAGGACACGTTGTGAACAGCTCTGAGTGAATTTGGCAGCCCAATTAAGCCAAATATGCCACCAGCCTGGCTGTCCAGAAACTGGCAGATTCCGAATTCATAGTTGGTGGGGCACCCTAAAAATCGTGCTATATCCAATCAACATTGCTAAGAAACAACAATTTGTATGGGTAATCTGAAAACAACATAAAAAGTGGGTGGCGACTCTTCAGCAAATAAAAAGATGAAAATCAATCAAATAAAACTGAAATTTGCGGCAGGGATTGTATTGTTAATTATCTGTTTGAATATGCCGTGATGTTCAAAATACGGAGAACACAATGTACATAGTTCTCGACTTAATCAATTGCGAGCATTTTGACTCAAGACCCCTATATATTCCCAGTCATTTCTACATGATTTGTTTTGACTTCGTTAATGCAGTTGATTTCTGTGGAAGGAATGCGTTTGATATTTGGCTATATCGAACACATTTATTCGCTATGATATCTTAATAGATGCGGCCTCTTCGATCCCGCTTGCACCTTAAAAACGTAAATGCATCCTGGAGAAGGCTATACGCTCGAGGAAACTTCACTAGTAAGGATAGCTTGGCAGTTTGAGGAAGAAAAGCGAGTAAACGCCTGGAAAAATTTACGTCGAAAAGAAAACTCCAGGAGTAGAGAGCGAACGCTCGAACGGAGTTCAAGATCGCGATTTCCATGAAGGAGATCGATGTCGGAGAGTTCCGACTAATCTCCTCGAATGATCTCCTCCATCTGGAGCGACCGATCTATTACAAAGAGGAACGGTGTGACGCGCGGTGTGGGCTGCAGTAAACCAGGCCCGGTCTCGGAGATCCGGCTCTTCGCCTCGAAGGTGTTTGTGAACGAGTTTTTTGGTCCTCGATCGAAGTGGTCATTGCTGAAAGTACATGTGAGGACGGTATTCCTCGTCGGCGCACTGATCTGGGAGCGTAGTAAGGCCTATGTCATACCTTCGCTCACCCCGAGCGAAGGCGACGAACAGAGCGATGAGCGAAGTCTCTTCGCTAGCGTGAAGCTAGCGAATAGGCGCGCAGTTAATAGCGTTGTGTGCAGCTGCGTCGTAGCATCGCTACCGATGCTGGCCGACGCTCTGCTCAGCTCAGCGACGCGGTCGCATCGATAGCGAAGCCGTATCGCTGCGAAGGTATGACACCCCGGTAGCGAGGCTTCGCTAGCGGTGGATCGGACAACTGCTACAGACGTCCGCCCCTCCACAACGTCTGATACCGTCCCTTCCCCAATTGTGTTAGTTGTCCATCGCCTTCGCTAGCGAAGAGCGATGGTATGACATAGGCCTAACACAGTTCGGCATGTAGGCGGTACACAAACATTGAACTTGATCGCCTTCTCTTTAGGTCAGGCTAGATGTGGGGTAGTTTTTAGGTTGTCCGATTATAAATGTCGCCTGCTTTCGACTTGTCGTTTCTCTGCTATTGTTACTTCTTGGATCATGTAATTTTACGTGTTTAACTGGCGTTTCCGAAGGCATCTTTCGCCAAAGTTTCGTTCCTATTCGTTGACCCTTTTGAAGAATTTTTTAAGATTTACTATGATCGAGCAAAAGTGCCGAGTGCGGGTTTGCAACCTATTATAATGACTTGAAGGTTATGAATATTTCTAGGCAGAAGTGCGAAGAAATAGCTCACCATAGATAGCGGTAGAAAAGTTCATCGCCCTACATATGTATGAGTTGAACAATACGGGATGAGCTAACTAGGGTTTCGACCTCCCATGGAACTTCCGGAGCAGGGCCATTAAAATGAGCTCGCGATTGGTCCACGGTAAAAAATAAGAAGGTAACGGTCTAACAAGAGGTAATCTCCATTATTATTTTTTTCTATTTTCTTCTTCTCCTGAGCGTTTAGTCCCGCGCAGTCGCAGGATCCGCTGTTCTTGTGATCTGTCGCCACCTCATCCTATCAAGGGCGTCATCTGCCGTGGCGCCGACTTCGGCGAGATCTCTCTTGATGACGTCCTTCCATCTTTTCCTAGGGGCTCCTCTCGGACGCTTTCCGGGTGCCTCGAAATCTAGGGCCAACCTTGTGGGGTGATCCTCTGGTCTTCTGAGGACGTGTCCATATCACTTCAGGCGCTGCTCTCTCATCTTCAGCTGAATCGGGGCTGTCTTCATCACTGCCCTAACATCCTCGTTTCGCACCCTGTCCCGACGGGTCCATTCACATGCCCACCTCAGCATCCTCATCTCCGCCGCGTGCAGTTGCCGCTCCTGCGCCTTACCCAGGGCCCAGCACTCACTGTCGTAGAGGAGGGCAGGTCTCACAACTGTTCTATAGAGCTTGCTATGGGCGTCCTGGAGCATCTACGGTCGCAGAGGATCCCTGTGGACTCCCGCCACTTGAGCCAGGCTGCGTTTATCCGTTTCCTGACCGCCTGATCCACACTTCCTTCCTCGGATAGGTCACTTCCGAGGTAGCGGAATTCTTCCACCTTCTCGATCTTTTCCCCTTGGCAGTCTAGGATCGATCCAGCGCACTGCTCAGAGCTGATGAACTTCGTCTTCTTCACGTTCAGCCGTAGGCCGTTGTCTGCGAGTGCTCTCTGCCACATCTGCACCTTCTCCTCCAGCTCCTCCTGGTTGTCGGCTACTAGGGCGATGTCGTCCGCGTAGAGGATCATTCTGAGAGGACATTCCTCAAGGTTCACTATAGAGTCAAGCGTCAGCAGGAAGAGGAACGGGCTCAGAGCCGACCCTTGGTGTACCCCCACTGTGATGTCCACTTTCCTTGTCACCCCGTGTGGAGTTCGTATCGCCGCTTTCGAGCCGTCATACATGTCCTTTATGACCGTGATCAGACGTTCCAGGACACCCCTCCTTCGAAGGGCATTCCAGATTACGGCCCGAGCTAGCCTTTCGTAGGCCTTCTCCAGGTCCAGGAATGCCAGGTAGCAGGGTTTTCGTTTCTCCTGATATTTCTCCATCACCTGACGAGCGATGAAGATGGCGTCTGTGGTGGACCTCTAGGGCATGAAACCCCACTGCACCTGGGAGATGGGTACCATCTCCCTCAGCCTTGAGTCGACCAGCCGTTCGTAGATCTTCATCGTGTGAGAGATCAGTTTGATCCCTCGGTGGTTGGAGCATTCGGAAGCGTCTCCCTTCTGCTTGAAGATGGGGACTATGGTGCTGTTCCTCCAGTCATCCGGCATCTTACCTTCTTTCGTGATTCTGTTGAGGAACTGCGTCAGCCAGTCGATTCCGAGGTCCCCGAGCACCTTCCAAGTCTCTACTGGCACACCGTCAGGCCCTGCTGCGTTTCCGAGTTTCATCTTCCCTATGGCCTTGCGAACCTCCTCTTGCGTCCAGGGTGGGATGGGTCCTTCCATTGGTTGTTCTTCCTCGGCCTCCCGACGAGGGAACTCCTCGTTCAGGAGTTCCTTGAGGTACTCCTCCCATCTCTCTCTGACCTCGACCTGCTTCCGTAAAACGCTACCGTCAGCACTCTTCACAGTCTTCACTACTCGAATGTCGAGGCTAGCTCTATGACGCGCCTTGGCCAGGCGGGTGGCGAACTTCTATCCCTCTGGCCCGTCTAGTTTCTCGTACAGGGCATCCATTTCCGCGTTCTTTGCCTTCGCTACAGCTGTTTTTGCCAGCCTCTTCAGCTTCCTGTAGGCTGTGAGATGCTCGGGTGCCCTCGTCTTCTGCCACAGCTTGTAGGCCTCCTTCTTCCTCTTCACCGCAGCCTGCACCTCTTCGTTCCAGAACCATGCCGATTTATCCCCTCTGGTTCCTCCCTTTGTTTCTCCCAGGGTTTCTTTGGCACATCTCAGGATTGTTTGGGCTACCCTCCTTCAGGTCTCATTCACGGGACCAGCTGGATCTGGAAGGCCTGCTTCGAGCACTGTCCTTCGTAGTTCGTTCCGCTCTGAGCCCCGCAGTCTCCACCATCGGATCCTGGGTTCCGCCCTCACTTTGGGCCTGATGGGTAGAGGTATGCTAAGGTCGGCTACCAAGGGTCTATGCTGTGATGCCACGTCTTCTCCCGGAATGACCTTCACATCCCGGACTGTTTTCAGGGCAGCCCTTCGGACCAGGATGTGGTCGACTTCCGTCCTTCTTCCTCCGCTAGCATAGGTCACCTTCTGGCTCTCCCTCTTCGCGAAGAAGGTGCTACAGACAGCCAGGTCGTGGGCAATAGCCAGATCTAGAATTCGTTCTCCATCCGGGTTTATCAGGCCGATCCCTTTGCCTCCATGAACCCTTTCCACTCCTCTTCTGCCACTCCCCACATGCCCGTTCATATCCCCTGCTATGGAGAGGTAGTCGCCTTCTGGTACGGACCTTATGGCCTCCTCGAGCGTGAGGTAGAAGTCATCCTTGTCGTGCTCGGGGTATCCGGTCTGCGGAGCGTAGACAGACATGATGGTCCAGTAACCCTCCTTCATGTCCAGCCGCAGTGACATGATGCGGTCGTTTATTCTTTGGACAGCAGCTACTGAATCCTTGAGGGACTCCGCGACAGCTATCCCTATTCCGTTCCTCTTGGTGTCCTCTCCTTTGTAGTACAGCTTGACCCCTTCTCCGATCTCCCTGCTTTCGCCCCTTTCCATCGCGTTTCCTGCAGACACAGGACTTGTATCCTTCTGCGCTTCATCAGGTAGCCACTTCCCTAGATCTTCCGGTCAGCGTTCCCACATTCAGAGTTCCCAGTCAAACTAGCTTCTTTAGCCGAGGTCGTTCGGCCCTCGGTAGCCCTCGCATACTGACCACAGAACTCGGGCGGGGGTTCTGTGCGCCACTTCCGGGTGACGTATTAGCCTTTACACTGATTCTATTGCTCATGGTTTTGTTTTGTGTTGTGATCATGGTTTTGTGACGAGGTTTCTCCATCAGCCGGCCTGTCAACCTAGGCCTGACGCTGGAACCGTTGTCATTTTTGCAATTTTTGCAGGGCATGGCGTGCCGGAGCCGGGAGTCGAACCTGTGACCGTTTGTGCATGAAACTACACTACTAACCACTAGGCTAACTCGGCTCTCTTTTTTTCTATTTGGATATGTCAAATATGCTGTGCTGGAACTGGAGACCACCTTGTCCTTGTATGGTCAGTCGCAGAACAAGAAGCAGTTAGACAGTTTAGCAAAGAACGATTAAATGGTCCACCCTAGATCAGACCAGTCGGATACTGCCAGGACGCGCAAAAAAGCTGCACTTGTGGCGTGCTTCGCTGACCTCGTGACGGTTGAACATCCTGATGACCGATGGTGTCGTTAGTCCTTCTTTCAGTGGAGTAGCTCGCTGAAATGGGATAATTCCGAATTCTAGCACTGGTCATCTCTTTAGTATATTACCTTCTATGGGGGACGACGAGTGCCGCCGAGCAGCCATTGGCAGTCGAGTGTCTGCCGGGTGTAGGAGGTTGTCGTTGCTGATGACAGGGATTCTCGAGGCGCTAAAACCCCAACAGTTAAACTCTTCGAACACTCAAAACAAATCTCCCTCTCACGCCATGTCGTTCAGATAGGGTATAGGGTCCCTAAGGGAATGTTAAGGAACGCGATCCCACGATCCCGTAGGAGCTTCGTTAGTTTTCTTATTTAACAGCTGAAGCAGAGAATTGCTGGTTAAAACGATTGTCTATGTTTGAACCACTGAAATCCAAATTCTGAACTTTACTCAAGCACGATAATTTCCGGAAGTTCCAACCAGGTGGGCTCCATTTCCCCTCGTCTTGGATCCTCACATTATTGTGAAACTGGCTCTTTTGTGCTTGAGGTGGTTGTGGCCTGACTTTTCGATTGTGCCCTTGTCTTCGAACGCTTAAAAGATGGGTCAAGGTTTTAACCATCCAACATACCTGACCAAGCGCCTCAACCATCATCACTTGAATTTCGCACTATGTTTCTGATCTAAAGAGACAAGAACAGGGCGAAAACTCGAGTGATGGAAATAAGCCCAATGCACATAATAGTAGCGATAGCACTGCTTAGTGTCAGTACGACCAGTAACCAATCAGTTGCACTGTGCCACACATTTCTGATCAGTTTCTGATATGTTCCTGTTCCTGTTGTTTATTGTTGGATCTTTGATCGAAATCCAAAATGACTCGAGCGCCCCTCTAGATGAAATATTCGTTCTTTACGTGAAGATTTTGGGCCTAGCATCGCTTACTGAGCAGGGCTGATACGTTTCCGCGCAGTTTACCACCTAACTGTTCTTCAGTTCGAATATTAGCCGTCTCCCCGTTTCCCCTATATGTGTGTGTTCCGCTCACCAATTGATAGACCACACCATTTCTTCGCAGCCTTATGGTTGGAATATGAGCATTTGCCCTGCAGCCAACTACCGATTGCTGTAGGGTGTATTCCTAGTGATGCTGTCGTTGGAAATGTCGACCAGAATCACCTTGCAGTTGAGCATGTTAGATACATCTTCGATTTCATCATTTTCAATAGGGTTGTCCCGCTTGGTGGCGGGGTCCGCTCTTCTGGTTTGGTGACGCCACTTCTCCCGATCAGACGCTTGGTCGGGATGGACACCAGCTAACTACAAGTCCATATGCAACGTATCTAGCCAACGTTGTTTTGGGCGTCCTCTGGGCCGTTTTGCAGGGACTTCAAGATTCAGGCCAATCTTACACACGGTGTCGTTGTTAGCGCGAAGGACGTGGCCATACCATCGCCATCGCCGTTACCATCGTAGACGTGCTTCGCGCAACTTGTCAGCTATCGAGGGGACACCGAACCTTTGTCGCATGGTTTCATTGCGAACGCGGTCCAGTCGCGTTACTCCAGCCGTCCATATTAGCATTTTCGTCTCCATTACACTGAGGCGGCTTTCAATTACCTTCGTCACGGGCCAGCACTCAGCACCGTCGCTACTGGGCGGACGACTGCTCTATACACCTTTGACTTGAGGTACTCAGGTATTGTCTTGTCGCAAAGCACCCCAGTCAACGAACGCCATTTGGACCAGGCTGCACTCACACGTGCGTTCACCTCCAACTTTAGGCTGCCATCGGACGTGACTGTTGATCCAAGATACTTGAAAGATGTAATTCGTGAGAGCTCAGTACCATTGATCTTAATGGATCCATGCTCATTCACGTCCGTCGTCAAGTATTCCGTCTTTTTGACGTTTAGCCTGAGTCCGAACAATGCTAAGCGATCGCACCACGCCTGTGCCTGTCGCTCGAGCTCTGCTTTGTCTTCGCATGCAAGCATGACGTCACCGGCATACAGCAGCGTCCAAGGAGCTGCCCTTTGGAGATCGCGTGTAATTGCATCCATGACGATCACGAAGAGCAGTGGGAAGAGCGCAGATCCCTGGTGCACTCCGACAGAGATTGGAAACTCCATCGAGGGGCCCGCTGGTGCTCGCACTCGGCTTATTGGGCACGAGTAGAGGATGCGCACCCACTCAGTAGCTCTTCAGGGATACCATGTCGTCGCAACGCGTACCATATCACTTCCCGCGGAACGCGGTCGAAGGCCTTCTCCAAGTCCAGGAAGGCGAAATGCACCGGTTTCTGTTTCTCGCGGTGCTTCTCTAGCAGAAGACGAACGGCGTGTATGGCATCAACCGTCCCACAGCCGGCAACGAAACCACACTGATTATTGGAAAGCTGAACGACATCCCGAGTACGTCCATCAACAACTTGCTCAAAGATTTTCATGATGTGCGAAAGAAGGCGAATTGGACGGTAACTAGCACAGTCTGCAGGACTACCCTTCTTCTTCCAAATCGGAATAGTCGTGCCTTGCTGCCAACCCTCAGGCACTTTCTTCTCAGCAACAACCTGATTGAAAAATCGGGACCAATGGCTTTGCCTGACTTCATCTTCCTCAGTTTCAATCACTGTGATCTTCTGAACTGGACCGTATACAGGTGATGCAAAAGGAACAGCAGGATGTTCAAATTCTACATTCGAGATTTCCTCGAAGTATTCGCGCCATCTCTTCACAGCCATCTTACGATCCATCAGAAGATGACCGTTCTCGTCGTTAATGCCAACGAACTTCTCGATGTCTTCTGCTTGGCGACAGCGAGCTTTGGCGAGGCGGTAAAGATAACGCTCGCCATCGCGCGTCTCCAGTTTTTCACTCACATCAGCGTAGTGTGCGGCTTCAGCAGCGGCCACTGCCTTCTTTGTCGCTTTCTTCGCTTGTCGATAATTCCGCCAATTATCGACTGTTTTATCACCGATAAATACGTGATATTGCCGTTTCTTTTCCCTGACCTTCTTTCTGACATCGTCAGTCCACAGCCAGGCCTGCTTGTCGACCCAACGCCGTCCAGGCTTCGTTGTGCCGAGTTCGAGGCGCGCAGCCCGAGTTATCGCATCGGTAGCATCCTTCCAGGTTTCGTCGACAATTGTTACCGTCGGCAACCGAATGCGAGAAATAACAGCTGCTTCCTTCTCTTTCAGTCGCCACCATTTGATTCTAGCCGTCCCGCATCGCTCAACACGTTTACACCTCGGAGGGTGATCTTCAGCGAGCAGATCAGTGGACGCGTGGCAACCGTCTCATACGGCACGGTCTTCGTGTCTGTGACAAGACCTTGGTCGCGACGCCTAACAAGGACATATTCAATCTGCGTTTTGGCGTTCCCGCTATAAAACGAGATGAGGTGGGAGTCACGCTTTCGAAACTTGGTATTCACGATGGTGAGGTCATGTGAGTCTGCATACTCAAATATACGCTCACCATCGGCGTTGCGTGACCCATAGCCAAAACCACCATGACAGCCGTAACCATCTTTCGTTGCTCCGACGTGACCATTAAGGTCACCTGCCACAACAATCATGTCTTGTGACGGCACTTCCGCTGTCTTCTCATCAAGCAGGAACCAGAACTCGTCCTTGGTTTGCTCGGAGCAACCTGTCTGCGGAGCATACGCGGAAAAGAAATGACATCGTCGCTCTTCTACGGCGACAACAATCTTCATCAAGCGGTCATCGAAACGTTCTACGCTTGCAATCGCGTCACCGAAACGCTTGGAGACGATCATACCGCCACCACTGGTGGTCCTGGGACTTCCACAAAGAACGGCTTTGAAGCCACGTCCTATGTCCCTTGACTTGCTGCAGGACCACCTCGTCTCCTGCACCGCACAGAAATCTGTCTTTCTTCGCTCCAGTGCTTCTACCAACTCGCACGAGCGGCCCGTCAACGTACCCACATTCAACGTTGCTACGCGGGTCTTGCCTACGTTACGGGACTTTCGGACTAGCTCAGTTGCCCCCCGATGCCGTCCTCGCATCAGGGACCCTCGCATACTTCTCACACTCGCCAGGCTTTGCGAGTGCGCGTCGGTTCCCGCGGACTATCTCGAGAAATCTGAAACGTCATCGACCATATGATGTGACATGGTTCTTCGTAGGCCGGCCTGTCACTAGGGCCTGTCGCCTGCATTCAATTGTCCGTGATTGGCTCGGCTCGCAAAAGCAAGCAGTTTCCAGTGGAACCACGTGGAGGAACGGACATCGCCACCGATACATCTTCGAATTGCAGCAGTAAAGTCGTTAGTTATGAAGGAAAGGGTTAGGGATTCCTTTCACGGTGGCGTGGTGTTAAAGTTTCGGTTCTAGGCATGAGTTTAGTCCTTTGAAGACGAGATGGAGGAAACCAGGGGTGTGCGTTAATTTTTCGGTAGATTTTTAGCGACCATTTTTTAACGAAAAATGTTTGCGTTAAAATAGGTAAATTCGGTAAACTCGTTAAATAAAATTTCCCTTAGTTGTAGTCAGTTTAGCTGTATTTTAGTATGCAAAAATCTAGATCTTTCGCTTTATTGATTTTTTCGAGTCCATATGCATGGCAATATGACATGCCTGCAGGGAATTCTGGATATACCGTAGTCGAAGGGGCAACCCCAAAGTGGCAATTTCCTAAGTCATTCCATGCCACACAACCATACCCATTGAAATTAAATAAAAGCCCCAACATTATGGGACAGCAGGTAAAGCTCTCGTAGAGCCTTAAGGCAGGGAATAGAGGAGCAAAAACAGTGTAAAAAAACCCCTCCGATTAGGATAGATCCCGACTTCCTTGGGTGCAGTTTGTCTTTGGAAGATATTTAGAAGTCCACTGTGCACCTGTTGTACAGAAAGGTCCTTTTGCCCCAAGAGGTTTTCTTCTTACTGCAAACGACAGCAGAGAATCAAATAATTGGCCACGAACCGTTGACCAAATTTTAATCGAATCGAATTCTATTGCATTGAGTATTTTTGTCTTTGCCACCCAAGTAACGTTTTTCAATTGTTAAGCCTTTTCTCCTCTGCCTCCTGAAGGAAACGCATAGGGAACACGCGTATCTGTAAGAGAGTTTCTCGCCCTATGTTGGCAGTGTTCTATCTTGTCCTTTTCCCTCCATCTTCAAATAGAATTCGCCACTATCTGTCACTCCTTTACAACGTTCCAGGAATTTGCTGCTCTGATTTTCTTCTTAAAGCACCTAGTCCATGCTGTACAACACACTTGCTTGAGGTTCGAATGTGCTTTGGCTTTCTCAACTTCATCCTATTTTGTAGAGCACATTTGGTATTGAAGAAGTCTCATAGTAAGTTCGCAAATCAGGCGAAAGAAAGGGGCAGAATAAGAGAAAATTCTTGCTGGAGTCAAGCCTGCACCTGCAAAGATATACCTTTTTTTGTAGAACTTTGCAAAAATCTTAGTGCAATAGACTGCACGTAAATTACCGGTTTTTGTACAAAGTCCTATATAAATAACTGACGAAGAGTGATCATCGGTTTTTGCTCTTATTCATTTAATTTTATTCCTTTCATGTAAATTTGTTCACTGTTTCATGTGTATACTGACTATGCTTCTCCAGAAGAAAACTGCCACGAGAGTCCTCGTTGGAGACGAAAATTTTGAGCAAAATCGTTGACATGCACGACATGAAATTCAATAAAATCGGAGCAATGCACCAGCCGCCACGCTCTATCTATCAGGCGGTGTCCAATGTTGCCTTGACGTAATCTACAACCATCACCTGATTCTGCACGCAGAACGGGTCCTATTTTCCGAAAAACCTGCGAAGAAGGAGGAAAGAGCCTTTTTCATTCATTGTTTCGCTTCTTATCCTTGTTGTCACGCATTATTTGTGTTTCGAAACGTTTTCATCGCGTTTTCTGTGCACTTTCAAAATCACTGGGAGTCAAGTATCATAAAAAAAAACTTGAAAAAATTGACAGGTTGTTAAGTATGAAGAACTAATATGTAGCAACCAAACGCCAAAAACGGCCAAGGAAGTCTAAAAACGCGAAACTACAGCAGAGAACAGTGGAGGCGCAGACAAATAAATTGGTCAGGAACAAGAAAAATGCCGAAAATTCTCGAGATACGCGGACGATATTGACGGTCTATTTTCAACAATTCACGTAAGTAGAGGGTTTCCTCGGTATCGCAACAATACTGTGAAAACTGATCCAAAAAAGTCCAAAATGCATTTGCAAGAAGGAAAAGCATAATTTCAAAAATGCAGTGTAAAATTTCATCAGTGCAATTTAACGGAAATTTTTGCCGTTGAATTTCTTGAAATATTTTAACGAAAAATGCCGGTAAATCCGGTAAATCGTTAATCGTTAAACGCACACCCCTGGAGGAAACGTCAGGCCTAAACGTATTCCATCTAACAAGCTCTTAACACAGGAGAGCTTGAAAACGGCTCTAGTCAAGCCTATCTGTTTCCTAGTCAACATGGCCAGCGATCTAACGCAAAGCTCGACAGGATGAAACAAGCGAGAGAAACGCAATTGGAAGACTCTCAAGAACACCCGAAAGTAGCGATCAAAATAAAGAAAGTCCGACGTTCAACATCACTAATTAAGCAAAAATGCAAAGCGTTTGCTGAAGTCGAAGGTGATAACTTCACGCACTACTTGGAATGGTGCAAGGGCGAATGGATACGGTGACTCGAGCTTCGAAGGCGGAGAACATAGAGGTATCCCAAGGACACGTGCTCGATTTTTTTTATTCTTGAAGTGTTTGAGTTTACGGCGATAAACGCATCATTGTTCAAAATTCGCAACAATGTCCTCTGCACTCTCCTGTGTTAAATTTTGTTCAATTTCAGCAGATACGGCTTGCTTTTTGTGGAATGGCTAATTCTTACACTAATGGAATTACTCTTACCGAAAGCGTAACTGTAGCATTTGGGGAACGACACGTGCCGGAAACTGCGTGCATGGGGTCATCAGACGAATACGATTTGATTTTTTTTAACTGTAAGCGATTTCACTAGAAATGAAGCCCACTGAGTGTATGTCTCATAGAAATTTTTTCTATTATGAGATTTGCAACGCGGGGCGGAATCTAGGGAATGTTGTTGGGAACCTTGAATAAGTGATACTATGCAGGATATAATCAAATACTTGAGTAAAAAAAGAGAAAGACATACAGTCACTCCCAAAGGATCATTGGTAGGCAGGGAGTGACTGCGACCTGTGACAGCGAAAGTCACACATACACCATTCACGGTAAATAACACTCTTAGAAAATTTTTTTCAGGTATATTGTGCTAAGTTACAAGTTTCTTACCTTCGTGTTCAAAATTGACCCTCCAACTGTGAAAATAATTTGATGAACTGATACCATTTACATGAGGGCAGGATACCTCCAGCAAATGTGTGACACAACTTTGGCATCAGCCAGCCATCATAAGGAAAAGGCCTTCAATTATAGGCAAGTCATGAAAGGATAAACATTGACAAGATGCATACAAAGGAACTAGTAAAGATAAATCAACGGTACCCTCTCTTTAATAAAAAATAAAAACAGCCTTTCGAGCACGTTAAAGATAAAGATAAGAAAAAGCCTAATACATAGTTTCTAGTTTAGTGACTTACATACATAGCTGATGAACAGGTCAGCGCTTAATATGTAGAGCTAGAGTCTGGAGTTTATCTTGTTCAAATGCAGTGGGACATGTGTCAGCTCTAATGTAGTCTTTGGTACGAATTGGGTTTTGGAGCAATAGGAGTCGTTCATTGAAATAGCATCATAAATCATTTTTAGAGGAGAATTCCCACTCAGAATGTATGTAGTTGGTGCAGCTGTTTGACCGGAACGTTAAAATGATTCCTGACACTACTTTGTGAAATTTCTCGAATCACGACGGTGTAGTGCATACCCCTGTGACAAGGATCTGCTGATAGCTGCAAATCGGAACAAAAATTCGTTGAGAAGACAAGGAAAGGTCCCGCTGCACAATGATGCTCGACAGTACGTTTGGGAATCGACTCTCCAAACAATTAGGCGAGTTTGGCATACAATGTCTCGTGGATGTATCATACATATCACTTTTATAACAAGGGAAGGCCCAGAAGCGAATATCTGAACGGAGGAAGCGAATCACGCAGGAGGAATCCCCACCTCAGCTAGTATAAAGCTGTTTCAGCTGCGTCGCTGAAACAAACGAGTGAAGGACTTCCAGACTTTACTGCATAATCAAAGCAACGCCTAACATGCACCCAATGGTAGGTGGTATAACCCAGGAATAACACGGCTTGGTCAGGTATCTGTACTGCCTTCGCGTCATGGAAGAAGGTTCGAGGCATGAAGACCCGTTTTGCGTTTTCACTATACAGTTGCTATTATTAGGGGGGGGGGGCAAAAGAATGAGACAAATTGAAAAAAATCTTTATCTCTCTATAACTCAATTACAACTCAACGATGCTGAAGAATGCATCTGCTATTAAGAGCAATGACCTTGCTGCCATCGCTCAGCCAACTTCCTGTTCCCCTCCTTCCAGAACTGCTTGGGCCTGGTGTTGATCAACTGCTCGATATGGTTGTCAAGGACTGCTTGGGTTCTTGTGTCCCTTCCGACTAGGAAGTCCTGCAGGCTCAAGAAGTAGTGGTAGTCGCATGGAGAGATGTCCAGCGAATACGGTGGGTGAGGCATGTGAACGTAGCCCAGCTGGCCAAGCTTATCCGTGGTTACTTGTTCCCGATGGGTGCGGCGTTGTCGAAGAGGAGAACCTTGTTGAAGCGCTGCGAATGAATAAGAGCGAGTCGCAGGTCTATCTCTTCTGTTCCGTTCACCATGGCCTTGGAGTCCATCGTGTGCGTTTGGTAAACAGCTTCCAGTATACCGGTCCATGGGCGCAAACTCAAAAGCTCTGAAGGTGCTTTTCGCCGTGAACATCTCGCCGAACGAAGGTCGGTAACTGGTCAATAGGCCTCACCCAGACTGGCTGCTTGGGGGTTAAGGTAGAAGGCTACTTCTCATCTTGCGTGAATATTGAGCCCAGGCTGCTCGGGGTTGGGAATTGGGCGAGATTTGCGCGATACAGGTCAACTCGTCAGACTGGGATTTCGGCATGAGACAGACAGGGATTTTGGCATGCTTCTGGAAAGGGCGGAAGTGGTAACTTCTCAGATGGCCTTCCTTCTTCAGTAAGTAGCATACAAACACACAAATACGAGAAGCACGAAACCGGACTCCAGCCACGAGATATATGGACACGGCATGGGGTGTCTCATTACTTTTGCCCCCCCCCCTCTGATAGAAGACGTCTCGCTTCTACATTTGCTTCGAGCATTTGCCACTCCGTGCCGAATACGTGTTTCCTATAAGTTGTTTAACATTAACCTCTGAAACCATCACGTACGACCTTCAAAAGGAGAAATCCACGGGTAATACAGCCAAGAGAGTGGCAGACGCTCAAAGTATGTGTACCTAGAAGCAAGTTGATTCCAAATACATATCAGTTGACAGACGCATGACGCCGCCAGGGGCCAGATTCATGAATGGCTTTACCAAGGGTCATGTGGATAGAGGGTAGAAATTTAAGCATTACCTGGAATTACAAGAGCAAGGAGGTGGATGAATGATAGAATTATGTCATTTAGCGAAATATATCATATCATGAATACCAAACCTGCCCTCTGCCCACTATCTTCTGTTGGCAGACATATCCATTACCGTACCTTACCAGTCGTGAATCCGGCCGCAGGCTTCAATAGTAAATTGTCAGGGCTTCTTAGTTGCACTACAAAGACTACTATAAAAATAAAGCAGCTTCTGACTAATTGTAAGTGAATGATGGATATCCTTTGTATAGGAACCGCTTTCACCTTTTGGGAAAACACTTTAGACCTTTTCCTGTAAGGGAACCACTCCAAGGCTAAATATCGTCTCTTCTGGTGAACGAAAAACCCTTCAGTATAACCTCATCATGCAGTGCCGATGTAGTTGCAACGTGTGTATCGTGTGCATAACTCTGCGCAAAGAATAAATAAATGAAAAATAGGGGATAGAGGTCGTTTATGAATCCCTTTTGAGATACGCGACGCGATCTGCTTCAGCGGCATGTCGTGGAGGGAATATGAATGCGTATTTGGTCAATCTTACGACTTGCAGTGATCGGCCGATGGACAAGTCAATGTTTTATCCTTTCCAGACGAATCTGGCACCAATTTACCAACGTAGCGCAGCCGTGAAGTGTAGCGTGCACCAAATTTCATCCCGTAGAAGTTGAATGCGTGGCCAATAAGTATTGATTATTGCCGTCATATCTCATTTATCCTTTAACAATACAAGGCAATATGTATATTATATTATATATATTATATATCATCAATTTGCTGTCAGGTTTGACCGATCGGGGTGGGAGTAACGTGGTTCTGCTCGCCGTCGGAAGGGCTTCCCCGCAGGCCAATCAATATCGATCAATATTATCAGTTTTCTCTGAAACAACCAATCGTGGTGGGAGTTGTGTGGCTGCAATCGCCGTCGGAAGTGGGTATTATGGCGTGTTTCACAGTAGACGGAAAGTTTCAATCGGGAGGCCAACATCGATCGATGCAGTTGATTTTAGCTTAAAAGTGGTGATCCTTTATACGTTTGTCGGTCGATGTCGGTTAAGCAATTCTCGTGACTGCTGTAGCGGAAGGCACTTTCTGTTCAACATGGTATTAGAAGCGATGGGAGTCCTCAGTTCTGAGCAAAAAGAAAGCTGCACAAGCAGAGCAGCCAGCTTGAAGTGGAGTTAGCTTCGCTACAACATCGCGCGAAGCGCGCAAGTGCGAGACACACCGAGACGCGTGTCGAAGCATTGGTTCCTAACAATCCTAAATTACTTAAAGCAAATATTCCACTCTCGTTCCATGGTCGAATGCTAACAAGTTCCCATCGTTTTCCACATTTCCAACCTGCCAAAGTATTCATTGAGCCTTCCTTTTCCAAGTCGGAAAGAGAAAGGCTTCGTGCTCACTTGTAAGCTCTCCCTTTATTGGCTATCTGTGATTCATACTCTAGTAGCAGTTCAAACCACACTGTTTCTTCCGCTTTACTCTAGCTGTTCCTGGGCTCTGATTCGTCCCATGTCAACAGTGCGTCAAAATAGGAGAATTCCACCTGAATTTTACGAGTCTGCTATGTTTTATGGAAATATGTATTACCCCGCCGTACCTATCTTCAGATAGGATTAAACGAAAAGCACATTCCTATCCACAATCAAGGATAGGAATGTGCTTTTCGTTTAATCCTATCTGAAGATAGGTACGGCGTCATCGCTATTTCTGAAACGTGATTTCACAACAACATGAGCAACGCAAGTATCTTTGGCAAGTGGCCTCCGCAATAAGAAATGTTACGATGTAATCGCCAACGCAAATGTGGCAGTCTGGCTTCTAGTGGAACTGTTGTGAATGCCTATGAACTATACACGTTGCTGTGATCTTCATGGTAACATGAAACATTACATCGCTCTATTGTCGTCTACAAAACTCAAACTGTATTTTGTAGACGACAAATACTTTTGTTACTTGAGCCTTAACACGATACGCTATGAAACGCATTGTTCGACCTTAACATACTACACATGAAACATTACCATTTTCTTGTACTTCAAAACAAGATACGTTTTTTAGCATTGTTGGACGGACAAGATATTGTGGTCATTAAAACAGTGCAGGAGTTTCTGTGACACCCTGTAGTACATATTGCTACCTAAATATAAACTATGCACAGAGGCCTTTTTTAAATTGAAATGCCTACCTTTTTTGAAGTTGTTTCAAGCGCTCCATCGCACAAAGTGCAAACTACATATGAATGCTGCATACACGAGGTGTGCAACACTATACCTTTGTCCTTTTCGAATTTCGAATAGTCGAATTTCGAATAAATTCGAATTCCGAATATTCGAATATTCGACTATTCGAGGAAAGTCCAATATTCGAACTATTCGTTTCTTCGAATATTCGAGAAAGTCCAATATTCGAATTATTCGTTTATTCGAATATTCGAAGGCTTCGAATTTCGAATAATCGAATTTCGAATATTTTTTATCAATTTCTTAACAGGTTAATGGCACTCTTCTTCGAAAACCAGGGAACTGTGACCTTTTGATAAGAACGACGTTTTGTTTCGCGCGTCATTCAAAGTGGCCGAATTGTGTGTATGCAATCTGACAAGGGAAGGGTCTGGAGCGTATGTCTGAAAGGGGAGAGCGAGTCGTATAGGGAGAATCCCCACCCCTCAATTAGTATAAAAATGGGCTTATTTTTGCCAAGTCGTTAAACAGAAGGAGTAGGGAGTCCGTTACAATAGAATTCGTGGGTCTTGTACGCCCGCCAAGCAGTTCGGAGCGCAGTGGATAGAGGCGTTGTTTCATGGGTAGGAGGTCGGGCGTTCGGTTCTCGTGCTCTGCTGCATTTTTGCATTTCATATGCTTGGTTGAGAGTTGAACGATTCTGACATTTATACCATCTTCAGATGTTTTTGCCTAATTTTCCAGCTGCACGCCGAGAGTAAATTTCTTGCCACTTGTTTAATACTGACCGGTTTTCTAACCACAAGGCAATGAGAAAGCTACTCAACGATGTATAAACGTTCAACACCAGTGATGCACAGGCCAAAAGTGCATGAAACACAAACACTGGTCACAGTACGAATAGCGTATGAAGGCTACAGGCTCCTCATGGGTACACCAGCGACACCACCTTCAATGTCATTATAACAAATCCATTCTCCTTCAGCTACCCGCAGCTTCGACATCTAATGTTGTCCCGTTTTTGCAGGTCAAAAGCAGGATCGTGCGCAATGACGTGGGAGTGAAATCATTCCACCCGAAAACGTTATCATATGCCCACTGCTTGCTTGCCTCTCCACGTCCATCAGTTCATCTTGCGGATCCCAATCTTCTTCTTCCACCACTTCCAGCTGTTCGTCTTCGTCAACTTCAAGTTGACGTGCTTCGAAGTCCTTGAGTATGCTGGCCATCCGTTCGGCCAGCTTGCTTTCTTCCCTCGAAGGTTCCTTGATTAAAGGTGGGCCACACTTCAGCGTAAGTAGGTGGATCACCACTCAGCATCGGCGGGCATTGTTGTTGGTAGGTTTAAGAAACCTTCAGCTACTTCTGATTTCCAGTTGGCAGCCAAAGATGAGGGAAAGAGTGTATCGATAACCGTTAACGCCAGTTTGCGGGATCCATAGACCTCGTTTCTTCATTGGAACCACTTGCGACGTCGCGTCCTGGTCTTTGAAAATCCGAGCAGGATGGTTTTTCCCGAGGTCATCGGTCCATCTAGGGAAACAAATTGTGAGGAACCTGTAGCCTTTATACACCGTCCGTATTGTGACAAGTGCTTCTTCTTCATGTACGTTGTGCCTGTGTATCACTGATGTTGAACGTTTATGCATCACTATGTTGAATTACGGCATGCAGCTGGAAAAATTAGTAGAGAACCTCTGAAATGGTATAGACGTCAGAATCCATCAAATCTCAACAATCAGTTGAAATGCAAAAGTGCAGCAGCGCAGGAGAATTGAGCCCTCGATCTCTCTCGCATGAAACAACGCCTCTATCCACTGCGCTGCGACCCGCCTGCGGCAGAGGCATCGCGGACATACAGGACCGTCGAACTCGCAAGGCGCCCATTACATTGTGATTACAACGACCCCGTACTCCTTGGGTTTTTTCTTGGCACAAAATTAAAACACTTTTATACTAATTGAGGGGTGCTGATTCTCCCTACATATATGACTGGCTCTTCCCGTTTAGACATATACGCCTCAGACACTTCCCTTGTTAGTCGACGCAAGGTAAGCGCGGGCAAACGCGGACCTCCGCTGTATCCCCGCTTCCTCTGAACGCCAACAAGCCTCCTGCGGCCAGTCACGTGAATAACATGTGAATCGTGTTATGGCTGTTCAATGACGCTTTTGCCTCTGGTATACTACGGGAGAATCTCCGTTTTGTATTTCTAGCCAAGTACAACGACGGAACGATAAAGCCGGAAGGAGCTGCGGTAATGAGGTAGCACTATCCGGAGCCTGGGAAGCTCCTGCTTCCTGCCAGCAGAGACGTTGAAGAAGAGAGGAAGAGCAATGGCTGTGGAGTACAAGAGCCATTCATACTCCGTTTCCTATGAAAGCGAGCCATCCACATTTTCGCAATAGGTCCAAGTCGTAGTGTCTTATCAGATTAGATTCCAACCATGGACTTCGGGTCCGTTTGCCTATATGTGACGCGAAGCTCTTCAACGGAGCCAGAACGCAGAACGAATGCAACTCATGAGCCTCCAATGTGCCTCTTCTGCACCAGATCGCCTTTGTGTTACTTTCTCGACCATGCTAGCCTTTCTTTTACCAAATAGAAGCTTCGGTATAACCTAAGGAGACAGTAACCTATGGAGCAAGATGTGTAACAATCTAGCTCTGCCTATCCAGTGTGTTTCTTTCTTCTCGGGGCACGAATCCTTAGGGAAGCATCTGAGCCTGGACACCGGCTTCCACAGATTCGGCTCTCGCTCGCTCGTCGCCTTCAGCCTCAGTAGCGCTTATCACTCACTGGACTCGCACACTCCACTCTATTAGCCCTGATTTAACGTAAGAGTAGCGGGAGTACGTCGGCCACGGGATTGGAGATCCATTGATAGAAATCGATGTACCACAGTTGATAATTACCGATCCTTTTCGCAATTAACCAACTGGTACAAGAGTAATGACAATCTGAAGCCTTTGTATATGCCGCTCTCTCGAACGCAGTTTACAGTGGGTAATAAAAAATAAGTAAATGTCAATCATTGGGTGACCACAGTAAGTAAGGTGTTCGTTTGATTATTCGAATATTCGACAATTCGAAATTCGATTATTCGAAATTCGAAATTTTGAGAATCGAATAATATTCGATCATTCGAAGTTTGAAATTTTGGAAATCGAATATTATTCGATCATTCGAAATTCGAAATTTTGAAAATCGAATATTATTCGATCATTCGAAATTCGAAATTTTGGAAATCGAATATTATTCGATCATTCGAAATTCGAAATTTTGAAAATCGAATATTATTCGAACATTTGAAATTCGAAATTTTTTCCCAAGGAGAATGTTTATGCAACACGCAGTCGATCTCACTCGATTCTTGATTCGACACCACAAAGCAAAGCGAAGCCATGCGAAAGCGGAAAAGAATCTTCATTCAAAGCAACACAATCAAGCGAAAAGATAATGCAAACAGGAGAACATAAACATAGGAATTCCTGCAAACTATTAGATCAAGAAAACCGGGAGAACAGGGGAACAACCTGTCGTTGCATGTGGAAGATTTGTGAGAACGTAATAGGATGCGCGAGTAAAGCCAACCAAAAATGGTTTGCTACAGCTGGCACATTTTGGTTTCCAGCTCGAAGCAGAAGGGGCGGTTTGATTAGCTAACTAGCCTACCAGGGAAGGGTTTCGACCCCCCATGGAACTTTTAGTAGAGATCACAGTTATTAGAAGGAGCTCGGGATGCTGACCTCTAATAAGAGGGTCAAAATTGTAAAATGAAACTCTTGAACGAGCCCCCTCGTCGAAAATCATCCGGTTAATTGTAGGCTGGCCGCCCGTATGAACTGTAGTGCGATCTGAGCTTGAGTAATGAGAGCTTATAGGATTGGGCCGGCAACGGCAGAGTGGCCCAGAGGCACTCGCTAGGAGTTGGCCCGGGTTAGTCTTACCAGCTCTCATCACACCGCTCTCACTGCGGCTCATTCATACGGCCAGTCTACAGTAAACCCGGTGAACTTCGACAGGCAGAACTCGTCCAGATGTTTCATTTGCAATTTTGACCCCATATTGCGCTCAGTATTCCGAGCTTCTAATGATCCTGGTCACTCTTGAAGATCCATTGGAGATCGGAACATTTCCCTGGTTAAAGGAAGGATGACAGATTCAGCAGATTAAGTCCAGGGTTCCTCGTGACCCTATTTTAGGGATTTCCTTGCAAAACAAAATCATATGCTCAGATCTAACTTTTAAGCATAGATAGACGCAGCTTTGCCTATGATTGCATGTAACACATTTATAGTAGGAGGAGCTACTTCACCGTACCTTTCTGATTTCTACCGCTCTTTTGTTGTAGTCCCTCTATATGCTATGTCGATCCGATTTTTATCGGCATACCATGAGAAGAAAAATTGCAAGTGCTCCGGCTACATCCCTGCGTTCTTCGTCTGCGTTTTCAACCATGTTTTTTACAGGTTTGTGGGAAATAATGATTGATCACCTGTATAGAAACCTCCTCAAACTGCAGCACAAATATGCTGCCCATACAGAGGAACCTTAAATCTATTATATGCTACTTGGAATACGCTTCTTGCTTACAGAGCCGGTCACCCATATCTCACTGCAATCCTAGCGATCAGATTCAGTACGAAGTGAGGTGAAACGTTGGCATAGACAGCTCACTGAGTTGCCTTCCATAAGCTCCATACCTTTTCGGGATCATCGACGTAGGTGAGCGTGGAGACATTGGGGACGGGAGTTGAGTTCGTGAAGTCGGTGTCGGAGACGTGACTTCCGTCGTGGGCAACGACGAAGCGTCGCCGTTGACGGGAGTAATCGACATAGGCGACGAAGAGTCAGGACGAGGTACCGGACTTCCGATGACCTCTCTGCAAGTAATAACAGGTACTCTCCTTAACTCGATGATGGGACGAAATTCACGACTTAGTCTTATGAACGTCAACGGGATCATCTAGCAGTGACTATTGAGTTGAAGGCTTGCGTACCGTTGGTGAAATCCGGACTGCAAGTTTCTCGACGGAGAAGGTGTAGGCGCAGTGATCCTCACCGAGCTAAGTGAATCCTCTGAAAGCCATCTTTCAGAAACTTGAAATGTTGACATAGTAGGAACGGCGGACGAACCGTCCTTCCGTGGAGCTCTCGGTGTCGGACTGCCTCCCCAGAATCTCTCTTGCGCCGCTTCCTTGTTGATTGCTTTAAGCTGAAGTTTTTTGTCCGAATACTCCAAGTGCGACTCTCGATGAATCTTGGCATGGCGATTGCAAAAATGTACGGCAGTGTTTATATTCCGGTTTTCCGCTCCGGCATTGCCGCCTTCTTCAGAGCTTGAGAAAACCGAATCAAATTTAAGAATCTATTCCCCCAAACGCCACTTCATTTTGCAAAGTCAATCCAGAAAGCGAAAGAGCCTAAATCGGCAGTTCAAGGCCATGAAATGGATGCGCTCACAGCAGAGAGCCGTCCACCGTCAACCGCTGCTGGATGTGAGGGAGTGAAAAGCCAACCCCTGAATTCACTATATGCCGGGTATTACCGTGGTATGTTCAGCCGATCACAATCCACTCATGTCGACGATTGGTGCGAGGCCTCGAGCGTTTCTTCTGTTATGTCTGGGTGTCCTAGCCGCAATGTTTAGCGCTTCGAGAGTGCGTCGCGCTAGGAATCCAAACTAACGCGCTAGGATTTTCTAACTTAAACAATTGCTTCCATGATAGTTAGCCCTGCGGTCACCTAGTGGACGTTCGAGATCTTCGTAGTCCGTCAATGTTCTCTGTATTCTTATTCACAAGGGTCTTCCAGAATGCCCATTGTACTCTTTGCTGCAGTCCCCTACAAATTTTCAAGCACAGTTGTGTAGTACGAAATCGCATGCACGATCGTATATGCACTACACTGTCTTGCATCATCTGTCCGTTTGAGAATGCAGAAGACTGCACAACATGTGCTGTATACGTCATAATTTGCTCTGACTGCAGGGAAGAGTATGATGGGACTACGAGGATCTCGAACGTCCACTCCACTAGGTGACCGCAATGCAAACTATCAAGTGTTTGAGGTAGCGGTAAAAATCCTAGCGCGACGCACTCTCGAAGCGCTACACATTGCGACTAGGACACCCAGACTTAACAGAAGGAACAAGTGCGTTGCAGTAGCTCAAGCTCTCACATCCAGCAAAGGTTGACGGTGTTCGACTCTCTGCTCCGAGGTCATCCATTTCGTGGCCGTTTTAGGTCTTTCCCCTGGATTCACTCATCAAAATGAAACGGCGTTTGGGGCAGCTTCTTAGATGAAATTCGATTTTTCCAAGCTCTAAAGAAGACGTTAAGGCCAAAACATAGGGCGGAAAAAATTGTTTAACAACTTGGCCAAAGCTAAACACTGCCATACGCTTTTACAGTCCGAATACGGTTTTCTGTAGTATAGAAAAAATAGAAAGACCAACGTCAGGCTCAGAAGGGACGGCAAGAAGGCTCGGAGTGGCAATTGTCGGCAAGGTAAGATGACGACGAGACATCATAGGAGCTCTCACTGGAAATCGTTACCTTTAAGTGAAAGAATCTGCTGATATTCTATAGCCAAAGGAAAGGCGTCGTTTAGACGTATATAGCTCGATTTTTGTTGTCAAAGGTGGGAGGAGGGTAACGCCGTGCAGGTAGTAGAAACGACCTAGGCTCAAAATGAACCACGATGCGATCTCCTTGTAACGAGTAGGGCACACCTATGTCGGAGAAGTCTCACGCAGTCACAGTGACATGGTCTTCTCAGTTGCAAGCGGTTAGTCCCATTCATCTGCCCAAGAGCTCATAAAATTGATTATCGTCTAAAGAGCCTTTGACTCCCGGGATTAATGGTAATTGGTGATTAAGATTTCTACTGGAACATTTCCACGTCGTTATGAGGTCACAGTGTCAAGTCACGATTTGGTCGATCTCGTTTTCGCAATAGCGCCCCAACCATGAAGATGCAATAATGCACCAAAAACATGATTGGAGGTGGCTTGCGAATTCTGGTGTAGCCGTCTCCTTACGTATTGTTCCAGGGTCTGTTTCGTTTGGCAGACATGCCAAGAGACGACGTGGCTTTTCAGACTTTGGTTTCTCCCAGAGATGTTAACTCTGTCCCACTTTCATCAGTAATATTTGGTAAATAAAACTGCTGAGAGAAGCTTTGGAAAGCAAGGCGAAACAATCACACACGCAAAAACTTCAGATCAAATCAAATTTTGGAATCTAGGAATGTGGTATAACATTAAAATTTATGTACATAAATCTAATAACTTAAATAAATACTTCCGTCTTCCTGCTATGCAAAATAAGCTAAACCGCTACAGTTAAAGCATGAAGAATTTCAGTACCATTCAATCAGTGCAAATACATTTCGTGAAGAAATCCGAGATATGCGGTTCCCCAGATTTGCCTCTCGCATTTGGTGTGCTGAAAGCGCTTAAAGCTCCCCTCGCGGACGCATGTGAGTCTTTAGAATTAGGTTGAAAAGCAAAGGATATATGCATTATTTTTTACTTTCCTTTGAGACGGTTAGGCACGAATTCAAGACGGTGAGCAATAAAAGACAACCACAGGGGGAAAAGCCGAGGTGGACGCGATGGTGACTATTCCTAAGTCGATTCTCCTCAACGGTTCTTTATTGAAAATTCCTGCGACACCTCTAGGCCGAGGTGATTCACAATTCCGATATTCGTGGTGCAATCGCCTTCGAAAGCAAAAAGCATGAACATATGCGAGCCGTCGGCCTGCACTTTGTTTGGTGAAAGAACTTTCTGATAACGCATAACGGAACATGAAGAAAACTTATAAGGCACTTGGAAAATGGAGCAACGAACTTGTAATCGTTCCTTATTGTTAGGAACTATTCGCCTCCATGTCTAGAGCTCAAGGATGTATCATTGTTGTTGGAACACCCTAAAATTTACCAGCAGCAAGCTTCTTTTTAACTGTAGGCTAACCAAACACAATGTGAGGACATCCGTGTATCAGATGTCAAGAAGCCAGGTGATCAGGTGGAGGAATTTGAGATAGTTAAAGTGACGACTTCCTTCAAAAGTATGACCGAGCCTCCACAGCGTTCCCTGTTCAGACTTGGCAGAACGAAAGCTGGCAAACAGGGTATTGTAGCTCTATGATTTTGCAGCATTTTCCTTTTCAGACAAACCCGACGCTAATGATTTGATGCAGAGGTCTTCTGTCACAATTGAGCTGACCTGACATGACCTACTTTCGTTTTATACAATACGACAACAATTGAGCAAATGATACACACGGTGTATGCAGGAGCATAAGAGGACCATGGTGTCTCACTGCTCAGGTCAATAAAGGGCAAAATGTCTCTCGTAGTGGAAACGTACTCGTTGCTGTTGTTCATCGCTGGACTGCGTTCAAGGGTCCAGACGGCCTCAGGAGTCTTGCCGGCGCCGATTTCATTTCCGTGCTATGGTGTGCTGCACATGATATTGGAATGGTTCCTCTGTGGATCTCCTTGTGTCTACCCAATAGGCTTAATAAGCTTCGCCATCGCTTGCCAGCTAGATGTTCTCTGTCGCGAACACCTAGCGCTTTGCCTGCTACCCTTTGTATAGGAGCAGACATAACTCCAACGCCGCTCGAACCCCCCTTGGCGTCGCGCACGGTGCGCGACGAAACTGGACGAGTTGTCACGGTTCTACTGCTTCCAGCAGGGACGGCTAGTAGCGCTTCCGACAGGGACGGCTAGTAACTCGCGCGAGAGCGCAAAAATGTGTGCCGGCGACGACGACCGCGCAGAAGAAGGAAAGAGACATGCGATGAGGATGAGAGTCTGATGACTCCTCGTAGGGAGGTAGGAGTGATTGCTAATAAAGTGCTGACGGAATCAGGCTCAATCTACTAGGTTGGTGCATAAGTTCTCGGACATTTGAACCCTCCTGAATTGAAAGCGCATTTTCTCGCCAAATTTCTCACATGTATCAACGCGTAAATGATCGATCGATAGAGAAAAGAAAGTGCTACAAAACTGTTCCTAACATTTACTTCTGCGTTGTTAACGTCAGCTATTATGGCTAAGCAATTCATCCCAACTGAGACGCATATTCGGCACGTTATTCCTGCATCAATCTGGCCTCAATGCCAACGAATCGTATCGTCGCCTGAAGGATGTTTACAACGAGAGTGCTCCTGCTCGAAGTGCTGTGTACAGTGGTTCTCGAAGTTTGCAGTTGGTGAATTCTCCGTTGAAGATAATGAACGAGAAGGACGCCCGATGACACTGCATTTGGATGGCCTCCGAAGTAGAGTGAAAAAAACCATACGAAACCACTCGCGAACTATCAAGCACTCTTAATGTTAGTCACTCAACAGTCGTTCGAGGATTGAAGTCGATTAGCAAGGTGCAAAAATTGGGTCGCTGGGTACCTCACGACTTGACACAACATGACATGGATCGCAGAGCCGATGTCGCTCTGTCTCTCCTTACTCTCAGACGTACCCACGGATGGCTGGACAACCTTGTCACCGGGGATAAGAAGTGGATACTCTACTCTAATTATCACCGGCGTGCACAGTGGGTTGACGCAACTCGAGAGGCAGAGGACGTTCCGAAACCCGACCTTCACGTGAAAAAGGTGATGCTATGCATTTGGTGGAGCGTTCTTCGCGTAGAATACTGGGAGCTGCTGGACGAAGGGATAACAGTGACGGCAGAGGTTTACGTCAACCAACTGAGGAAGTTGAGGGCCCACCTTCAAACTTCACGAGGAGAGCAAGTGAAGGTGTATTCTCAACACGACAACGCTAGACCGCATTTTGCTAGGGCGACGGCGGCTGAGTTGGCGGACTACGGATGGACCGTTCTTCCACATCCACCTTACTCACCAGATCTCGCTCCTTCTGATTACCATTTGTTTTCAAGCCTTCAGCGCTATTTGGACGGCCAGCAATTTAGGAACCGAGAGGATGTCAAGGAGGCACTGCTCACATTTTTCGAATCACAACCGGCCACGTTTTGGAGAAAAGGCATCCATGACATACCAGCACGTTGGCGAAAGGCAATTGATGTAAAGGGTGGTTACTTCAAATGATTTGATATTGTTGTTCGTATGTTGTGATAATAAATATTTCATGCCCCAAATGTCCGAGAAGTTATGCACCAACCTAATACTTCAAATGAGTGAAATAAAATGGTCAATGATCTGGTGAGGGAAATTCTAAACAAGAACTGGGACTGGATTATTAACTAGAAATTTCGGAAGCAAGTGCTTGTAAGTTTCATTTGGGGGAGGGGGTTGTGCAGACTAATCCATAGCTTCTCCCTTAATTCTAACTTTACGCTACACTTCACCGTCACTAACTCACTTGTCATAGTTCACGTTCAAAGCCATTGGCAAGCACCCCCCTTAGCAAACGCTAAGCACCTTCTTATTTCTCCAATCTACAAGCAGAAACAGAAGCATTTTACTGCTTCCCTTTCCTTCCAAGCGCCTCCAGTAAGAGGGTTTCTCTTCCATTTCATTTGGGGCTCCCTGTGGTAAAAAAGTGAGCCCCTGTGTATAGCACGTTAAATATGAATTTGGTATATCACTCCCTTTGAGCACAGTCTCCATTTCCTCTATAAGGGCGAATCCCGCAGTTTTTCGTTGTAGAGACGGTTGCGGACCAGCAGCCATTTGATGTTGTCTCCAGAGATGCTAATTAGGACAACGACATTGTTCAAATCTGCTCGCAACAGGCAATGACGTAGGTTGCTGTGGTTTCAATTGAATTGAAAATAGTTGAAGACAGACCTTCTCTTCGGGAGAGTTTGCAGCATGCCCATGTCACGATCTCTCAACTTGTCGTCTCCTTGGTACGTACCTCGTAAGACTACCTGTTTGATAGGCCATCATACATGATTCTTTTCGTTCCTCGTGCACACGGTGCTCGTGCCTACTGCTGTTCCGTACATGTTGCGGAGTACAGCACGTTTCACAGCCATAAGATGAACAGACCTTGCACGGACTGCAACGTTTTTGGATGCTGCATTTGCTATGCTACCTCACATTAAATTCGCCGTATGACACTCTAACTTCAGTAGTCAAATAGGGTAGCCAACCGTGAGACATCCCTATAGTGCGGATTTTTGATTCAAATATTCGATTAGTCGGTATTTGAAAAAAGCGAAAAATCAGACCAATCGATTATTGGTTCATCCGACAATTTTTCAAAAGCACAGATAACTCACCTTCTTCAAGAAGAAACCAAGTTTTCCTAGTTCTGCCTAAAAGGGTAAGCAGATCTACGTAAACTGTTACCGTCTCTGGATGTACGCAGAGAAGAAATGAGAGTTCCATTTGTTTAAGGTGCACCATGAGTTTTGCTTTGAAAAAGTACAAAATATGTCACTAGCGATGAGACGTGTGTATTGTCTTTATATCAAAGGCCTAATACCCTTTCAGATAATCTTTAAAGAGTCATGTCGTGATGCAAGGCTTCATGACAGGCCGAGTCCGAACCTCCTTCTCTTGCCATACGGAATAGCGAGTCCTCATTAAATCACCCTTGCTCTTCAATCAACTATAACATCAATGATGACACCGTAACCAGCCAACTTCCTAACCCTATGTGAAAACGCGTTCTTGATCAGTGCTACGTGATCTGGTACTTCTATGTACGGTGTCAAAGGAGTTTCTTAATCGGCAGTAATGCAGTGAGCGAGTCTATGCAAGGTAAAGCAGATTTGTCAGAATTAACATAAATAGGCTTCAAGAAAGCGCAGCTCTGACAGCTGTCTCGAAATAGAGAACCATGTTAACCCACCGTGCACCACCGAGTTTTTCTGCTCCTCCTGCTTCTCCTTCTCCATTGCAGCTCGCCGCATTTGCGCCAGTAGGAGTTCGGACACTTCGGCCGGATCGCCGCCGTCCACCCACTCGCCAGATGCCGCTCGAAGCTCCCTAGGAGGTCCCCACTAGCAACACTAGTTTTTGAGCGAAATGGAGGACGGACTGCATGTTTACCGATGAGTGTGGCACGTCTGGCAGAGCCACTTGGAGCGATACGTTCCCCGTCGGCAGCTGTTGCACAGAAGACGTCCACACTGAGCGCACCTTGTGCCAGCGTTGAAGACCAGGCCGAGCCGGCAGTGACAGTGGAAGCACACACGGCCTGAAGGCGGTTGTGGTGGCGGCCTAAACTCACGCAACACTCAGCACCTCTGAATAACGGAAGCCGCATTGTCTACTAACATCTCCGACATGCTCTTCTCAATCATTCTCCGTCGGATTTAACCCAAGGGAGGCCGCATAACGAACAAAGAACAACAATTAAGGCAATTTTTAAACCAATCTCTCTCCAATAGTAGGTCGGTAATTGTCCACTGTCCACTCACATGTCACCCACTTGTGAAGCCATTTTTATCCTTCTTAATGGTTGACCAGTAAAGTAAAGTAAATCGGTGGCTGAGTGGGTAGTAGAACCATGGACAAGTGTAGGGTTGATATCCTTGAGCGTTCTCACAAGGGTTTGAGGAGTCCTGAGAAGACGACAATTCAGCTCCTTTCGATCCAAAATCAACCTTGAGCTTCTTAGTGGTGTTTTCTTTAAGACGCGTGGTATCGCAGTCGGAGGAGGAGCCGGCCGTCGCATGTTCTCCGATTAAATGTTCTTGGTTCAAGTTTCTCCGTTCAGGTCAAACAAGCCTTCTATCCTTTTGGGCTCAGGAGTTGGTATCCGGGTAGAATAGTGCACTAACATGTCCATCTTCTGACTACCGCAAGTCATTCTAGGCTAAATCATCTGCATCACCTGTCCTTCCTTGATCATCGAATTGCTAGATCGGGCGGCCACAGCGTCTCCATTCGTCCCTGCCGCTGCCAGAGTGCTCCAGTGGATGCTCCCTCGAGGGACACGAAGAGCGCCATATCGGTCGTTCAGGGCTTTCACGAAGAAGTCCGACTAACGCGTTGGTGGGCGTCCTGCCGTTTCCTTAACATCCTACGGAATCCAGTCGGTGACTGCTCTCGTCCAGCGGGTGTCTGCGAAGCGCATTACGTGGCCGGATCACCTTATTTTCGACTCTTCGACTTCTAATTTCTAGGCCAAATACGCATTCAAATTGCCTCCACAACATCCCATAAGAGTAGAATGCGTAGAGCACTCAGCAAAGGAATTGACTAACGTTGTCCTGTATCCTATGCTCATGTTTTTTCAGTTGCAATGGAGTCACTAAGTATAGATCCTGCGTAGTTTTTCGGGCCTGGGTGGAGCAGACGTTAAAAGGAGCCGCTGTTTGTATACTCTCTAATCGAACGTTAGTTCCTGACCAGGTGAGACAAAACTCCCTCTAATGCTCCAGAGTGGAAAAATTGCTGTCAAGCGTATTTGTTGAGTGGTACTACGTTGATCAATTCGTGGAGCCAACGTTGTTAAACAGACTTCTCTCGACTGGATGGAAAACTGGTTTTTCTTATTATTAGCGTGCAACTGGCTTCAAACCAAAGTTGAGTCCCAGTTCTTATCACACAAGCACCATACGAACGCCAGTGCGCTCCTCGAAGTTATCAGAAATTGTTAACATGATTCTCACCTAGCTATTGTCGGCCGATTACTTCGAAACGATCCTATGCTGATCATGCTGTCCGAGGAGATGCTCTGCATCAGCGGACAGTTGATAGCTTTTCGTCCCATAGAAGGTAGTCGGTGCTGTAGTTCCGACATTTCGACGTACGATTTTAGCTGGCTGAAACACATATGTATTTGAGACGTATTTTCCTTGAACTGGCAGATCTCTCACCGTAGACGGGCCTTTTCTCGCCGCTGGAATTCAAGGTCGCGTTCCAGCACTGGACGAATGATCGCCTGTTCACGAGGACTGAGGCCTTTAAGGAGTTCGAACAGCTCCTCAGTCTCCTCGATTGACATTACGGCTGAAAAAGGTGATGTAGTGTTCCGCTACAAGCATAAACGGCAGAGGCTAGAGTCGCTGATTATGCCTAAGAGACAGCGGAGAGCCCGGACACGAAATCGAAGTCGGTGTCTATTCGTGGAGACTAGAACCAGCACCTCCTGATATCAGCAGCTAGCTCATCCCGATATACGGGCGAAGCTGATTGGTCCCACGACGAATGGATGTGCGTTCCATCAAACAGCGACGGTGGTGTGGTGTGGCGAGCAGCATTCCCGTCCGGTCAACATGAGGTGCAGGTTCGAGTCCCGCTTGGCGCTAGAGTTTGATTGCAACAAGACACCGTTATAACAGCTTACAACCTCGATACCAGCCACTTAAGACTTATGATTAGAGAAGCCGACTTGAACCAAACCATGAGAGGATTTTCGCGAAAAGTTTGTCGACGCGCATAGTGTAGAAACGTTGAATGCGTTTCCGCCATCTCAGAGTTTGCTTCTTCGAAGCTCAAGCCCCTTCACCCACGATATGTACACTATGTATGTCATGTATATTGGTTATTTCCTTTTAATCTTCGAATAACAGAATGAGAATGTTAAGGGCGGAGAATAGGAGTGAAGTATATCAGATTTACGCCTAAAAAAGGTCTCTGCACATTTATCAGGATAGTGTTTAACTCAAGAGAAAGGATATCGTCTTCGGTGCAATAGAATATCGCGACATTTTTCTATGTCGGTGTTGTAAAGACCCACGTTGACCTAACAAACAAATATCCTGTCGACTTCCTATTCTAACTTTTTCGGGTAACAGCTGTCACGTCGACATTGCTCTATACGGTCGGCTGTAATAAGCTGACCCAAAAGTTCACAGTGAGCTCCATAAGTGTAGATCGGCGTGTATTTCAAACACGCTTCGTTGTAGTATTAACCAGAATTATAGCCTAGAAGCGAAAGGTAGTATACTCAATTCTCACCTGTCTCTCGTGTTGAAGTGAAAAGTCCTTTGGTATTAGTCAGAAGCTAATGAACGCGACCCGAATAGTAGTATTTGGAGAACCAGTGGGTGCGAAATCTTTGGAGTGACGAGAGATTAATTACAGGTAGGCAAAAGGTGTTTCATCGTTGAAGCAAAGATGAGATTCTCCCGTGTGATGAGCACCACCAACCTTCTGCACTATATGCGATCAATGAGGAGTACGGCAAAGAAAATTTGAAACAGCAGGTTCCTGTAGGTGCCTCAGCATTGGGAAGGCGCTTTTCATGAACCAGCCCCAGCCGAGTTAAGAGTCCCCACTACAATAGATGTATTATTCATCTTACATTTGCAAATTCACTTCAGCAGATTCAGGAGGCTGGCGCAGAACGGATGGATCTAACACATAAAAGCAAGTTCTAAAAATTATAAGGAACTACAGGGTGCGTAAAAAGTATTAACGCACTAAAAGTAAACGTTAGAAATAACAACACGTCATAAAATTTAATAAGCTCGTATACATAATGTCAACAATGATCTAGTGAACAGAACAGCACCACTTGTATTTTATATGGGCTTCTTTGCTGCGAATGCAGGGGCAAAGACGTCGAGGAAAGGCATCGACGGTGCGCCGCAGGTACTCCACCTTGATTTCGTTCCATGCTTTGACCAGATCATCCTTCACTGACATTATACTTTTGTGGGAAGTAGCGCAAACCTTGCTCTCCAAAACTTTCGAGATAGGGTAATTTAGCGGATTCAAATCCGGTCTATACAGAGGTCATTGCTCTGCCGAATTAAGTCCTTCAAGTTGGCGCGGCACCAGTCCTGAACAATCCTCGACTCTGCGCAGGAGTCTATTCCTGCTGGAAGGCATACAGCTTATTCTCGAGGTGGAATTGGGGCCAAGAAACCAGATGCTTCTTTAGGACATCAATACAAATAGTTCCACTGATTTATCTTCACTACTGTATCCTCGAAAACGAGAGGCGCTTGTGATGAATGCACAAACCATGATACTGGCCGGATGCGCCTCCCTTGCAGTGAGCCTTCCGCCAGAATTAGCACTTTGGAGGCCCTTGAAGGGTATGTAACACTTTTACAGGTTGAATGCACAAAAGTACCAAGTCACTAAAGGTCAAAGCATAGAACGAAATCGACGTGGACTACTTGCGGCGCACCGTCGATGCCTTTCCTGCGCGTCTTTGCCCCTGCATTCACAGCAAAGAAGCCCATATAAAATACACGTGGTGCTGTTCTGTTCGTTCTGTTCGCTAGATCATTGTTGACATTTTGTATACGAGCTTATTAAATTTTATGACGTGTTGTTATTTCTAACGTTTATTTTTAGCGCGTCAATCTTTTTACGCACCCTGTAGATGTAAAACAACCATAGAGAGGTCGCAGAAGGAGAAGAGTTCATTACCCTCTCTCCTCCCCCCCCCCCCCACTCCCAATCCTTATGCTTGTTGGAGAGTCTTATAGCTGCCCTAGAAAAGCTGGGAGGCACACATTTTTGCCAGCTCTTCGATGCGTTAAGGGTAAGCACGCCACTTCGTCGTAGAAGAATTATTTGCGCTTCAAATAGGAAAGGTTAATAAGTAGATCCTTTGAAGATCAACGAAGCAGATGCACACCAAAGAAATTACAAGGATAATCGATTTTTTGATGGCAATCAGTGCCTTCAATCACGAGCTTGAAAGGAGTCATAGCAAAGCTACGTTTCGCGAAAAACTAGCTTGTTGGAGATGAAATTCTTGGAGGAACGCCTCACTCGCGATTCGTTGAACGGCACGCGAACAGGTAATCTACTAATTGCTTATCCGCCGTGATGTGTTGAATGCGGGGCGAAAGGATATCGAATTTGGCTGATAGGATGAGCGTGTTTTCCTGTAACAGTGTTGTCACACTGAAAGAGGGATTGAAATAATAGACCAACATCCTGCGGATGTCACTTTTGGGTTTTTGCCATGTTGTCTAGCATTATGCCATAAAAAGCCTCAGTAGCTATACTGCGCTATCTAGATAATGCAGTACAGCTTTGGCAACAGTTAGTAGAAATATAATAGCAATGGTTACAAGAAAAGCGTTCTCTATAGAAAACTGAGGGAAGATATGCACATCTTCGTGACTGCCGATCATGCTCGCAAAGGAAGCTACAGTGAGAGACGCTTCTAAGAATAATGCAGATTAAGAGACATGTATGGCAATAGTTTAACGAGAGCTTTCCAAGCGAGACAAGCGTGGATTAATACGCGAGCGACGAACCTTCTCACGACGTCCCACGTCTGACAAGAGGTTGAAGGCGAGGATGGAATGCTAACCTACTGAGGCCCAAATGCGTTTTATATTGATAAGAATGCACCGATCGCCCGTTGCAGTGCATAAACGCGATCCAGCAGCGGCACCCTCGATCTCTCTCTCTCCTAAAGTCTGCAAAGATATCCACTCCCGCTGACGCTCTCCTCGCAGACGTTTCCCCTGAGTGTACCTTTTAGCCTCTTTTAGATGAGCTATTATGGAATTTGTCAAATCCCACGTTCCGGCCACTACTGAAACTCCATATCTTTCGCATGATGGTACACCTTCTCCCTTCTTCAAATATTGCCGTTAAATGTTGATAATCAATGTATGTTGTACCCCAGGAGGTTTCCATGTGCGTCTTTATAACACGGTGCATGACATATCAACTTCTCGTCTCCATCGGAGGCTTGAACGTGGTGCAGAAGTTCGTCTCGCACTCTTAACTGCCCTGGCATTCTCAACCTACATCAGCGATCACATTAGAGTTCACGGTGAGACTCAGGCGGCAGAAAGTCACTCTTAACAGAAAGTATAGCTGCGCTAGTTAAGAGTTCAAGAGGGTCAGGAAGCATTTTACTAGTTTCCCATGCTTTATCGTTATCTAGTTAGCGGATCTAACAGTTACGTTTTTGCAGGAGGCGCTCTGCGGTCGTCATCTCGTTGTCGGATCTAACCGGAGAGCGCGTATAAAAGGGACGGTGTATAAAAGACGGCTGGAAGAACGCTCGGGGCTTTAGTCGGCTCTCTTCAGCCTTCGGCTCCAGTCTTCAGGCTTCAGCCTTCGGCTTCGGCTACCGGTTCGGCTACGACTTCAAGTATCAATAGCTAACAAGAAGTCTCCACCAATAACCGCAAGAAACCACAACGCTAAAGACAGCGACTACAATTGGTGCATACTACTAAAACCGGTGCAAACTACTAAAACTGGTGCATCGGCCGGGAAGGAAATGCCGAGAGTTTGCAAAGGGTGTACGGCATTTCCTTCCCGGCCGATGCACCAGTTTTAGTAGTTTGCACCGGTTTTAGTAGTATACACCAATTGTAGTCGCTGTCTTTAGCGTTGTGTCGCCCTATGCTGCCACGCGGGTAAATTCCTGTGAAGTATCTTTGCCAGACAAGACATCTGTATTAATATTGTTTATCTTGTATACACCGACACTCACAGAAACTGCTCTTGAACGCTCTAGGTTTCTTGCGGTTATTGGTGGAGACTTCTTGTTAGCTATTGATACTTGAAGTCGTAGCCGAACCGGTAGCCGAAGCCGAAGGCTGAAGCCTGAAGACTGCAGCCGAAGGCTGAAGAGAGCCGACTGAAGCCCCGAGCGTTCCTCCAGCCGTCTTTTATACACCGTCTCTTTTAGACGCGCTCTCCGGTTAGATCCGACAACGAGATAACGACCGCAGAGCGCCTCCTGCAAAAACGTAACTGTTAGATCCGCTAACTAAATAACGATAAAGCATGGGAAACTAGTAAAATGCTTCCTGACCCTCTTGAACTCTTAACTAGCGCAGCTATAGAAAGGGATATCTTCGTCAGTGGCAAAATTACGCATTTTACCGTAATCATTACGTTATCACTCTTATGCCTTCCAAGTAGGCTGATGAGCAACTTGTATTGTATGCCAGATAGGCATTCCGTTACACCACACTATACTCCTTGGGCAAGAGTAGAGTATCCGCACCCCCTTATGAGTTCCACAACTATTTATGTTGTGTTGTTGTAAGGCGTACCATATAACCTCACGCGGTACGCGACCGAAGACCTTCTCAAGTCGAGAAAAGCTATATGCACCGGTTTCTGTTTCTCGCGATGCTTCTTCACCAGAAGGCGGGCGGTCCCACAACCAGGCACAAAACCGCACTGACTGTCGGAGAGCTTGATGATTTCACGAATTCGTCTATCAAGAATTCGTTCGAAGATCTTCATGCTGTGCGAAAGCAAGAGAACCGGACGGTAACTAGAGCAGTCTGCAGGACTACCCTTCCTCTTCCAACTCGACATCGTCGTACTGTTGTGCCAACACTCCGATACTTTCTTCTCCTTTACTACCTGGCTGAAGAATTCAGCCAAATACTCAGCAGGATACCAGAGCTTCGACTTCCAAACATCGTCTGCCAGATCATCCGGTCCTGTCGCCTTGTATGGCTTCATCTTCTTCAGAGCCGCTTCTGTTTCCGGCACGGTTATCTTGTGAACGGGACCGTGAACATAACCCACAGAAGGGATGGGCGGGTGAAGAAATTTCATAGTGGAAATTTCCTCAAAGTAGTCACGCCATCGCTTCTGCGCCTTTTTGCGGTCTGTCAGAAAATGGCCGCTCTCATCATTGATGCCAAAGAACTTTTCAATATGCTCGGTTTGGCGATGGCGGGTCTAAGCAAGCCGGTACAAATACCGCTCACCATCGCACGACGCGAGCTTTTCATTGACAAACTACAATAAGTGGCTTTCGCAACAGCCATGGCTTTCTTTGCAGCTTTCTTCGCCTTCTGATACTTCTGCCAGTTGTCGGCTGCTTTGTCGCCGAGAAACACATGATACAGCGACTTCTTCTCCCTTCGCTTTCTCAGCGTGCGTCCACAGCCTTGCCTGCTTGTCGACTTTGCGTCGTTTAGGCTTCCTATGTAGTGCCGAGTTCCAACCTTGCAGCTTGTCGTATCGCGTCGGTTGCTGTCTTCCAAGTTTCATCGCCATTCGTGACTGTCGGTAACCGTACGCGAGAAGTGAAAAGCAAGAAAGCAATGAAAAAGGAACCCCCAACGAAGACCGATACGAATTGGGCGATCAAAGAGAGATATCAGCGAAAATTCCCGCACTTCAAGGCTTTGGTATATTTTCTTTTGATTTTTGGCTTTTGTACCACTCCACGATTTGGAGTGCTTCTAAGATGTCTAATTTGTTCAGCTAAAGTGCACCTAAAAATCGATCTAAATCTTAAAGCTATTAAAATAAGTTGCTTCATCATTTTAAGTGCGTCTGTAGCACTTGGTGGTATATGTAGTTCGCACTTCTGGTGTGTTGAAGCCAATTCTCCAATAAAGCTAGATGGACATCAGCTATATATTTAAGTCCAAGTACGGGGTATCTAGCCCTTGTTGGTTCGGGCGTTCTGTCCCACTTTTCAGGCATTGGAATCAGGCCAGTACGGTGTCGCCGTTAGCGTGAAAGAAGTGGCAGCAGCATCGAAGACGAGCTTCGCGCATCTTGTCGCGTATCGCGGCGACACCAAGCCTTGTCGTATGGGGTCGTTGCGAACGCGGTGCAAACGCGTAACTCCGACCGCATCTTCGCTTCTATTGCGCTGAGACAACTGTCAGTTTCACGGGCCGATAATCATAATCAGCGCCGTACGTCGCTAATGAGAGGACAAACCGTTGATTTGAGGTCTCAGGTATTGTCTTGTCGCAGAGCACCTTCGCCAACGACTGCTATTTGGAACAGGCTGCACACATGCCTGCGTTCACCTCCGACCATAGGCTGGCATTAGACGCGTCGACTCCTTGGGCAACAGTACAGAATGAGCACCTATACAATAAGCCCCTTCAGGGATGATGTGCTATCGTGGAATAAAATAAACCGCTTACAGGGGCGGAAATGATGTACATAAGAATTAATGGTCATTCTCATGCCCTCGTCTTACAAATGGCGTATGCTCTTCTCGAGTTCTACAGAGATCAACTGCGGTAGCAGCGTCACTCCGCACAATCGGTACGATCAGACGACGAACTGGTAGACACGTTATTCCCTCAGTAAATGCTGATCCACCTCGCTCGGCACAGAACAATCGGAACATCTAGGCAATGCCGAGGTTTTACGAAGAGCGAACATGGGGAATTAGTTCAGTTATGGAGAAGCAGGGCTCTCAGCTGACGCAGACGTCGACATTTGTAAATCTCAACATATGTGTGGACATGGAGAACACCACTAGAAAGCAGAGGTTGTGATGCAGCTGTCGTCCCAAGATTAATATAGAAGCTTTATTCGGCTTACGCTTCGGCGTAGCCGCCCTTCTGAAAGCCTGGGAAAGACAAGGTGAGTTGGAGAAATTACTCGTCCAAGAATCATTTTAAGTTTCAGCAGTTTCAAATGCTAAAAGGAGAAAGGGACGAAGTGAGGCAATCAAGCCAACTGACTTTATCGGGCGAAAGGCTGTTGCGACACTCTAAGGATGGAAATAGACAAGTGTGAATGAGGCCTCCCTTCGCGTCGGCCCCACGGCGACGTTCTGGTTGGCGCTCTCCGAAGTCAAGCCCACAGAAGTCGGCAAAAGGGGCCAATTCCTGGGTCACAACCAGGGATGTGCGGAAGTTTCTTTCGAGAAGATCGAAACACGGAATACGGAACGGAAGAGCTCAAAATGGGCGGAAGTCGGAATACGAAACACGGAACGGAAATACATAGCTCGAAACTCATTACTTCATTTATTTTTTCATAAATCTATATCCATAATGGCAGTAATAATTAAGTTGCCCTTAACAAATTTAGAAAACGGACAAGGGTGCATGCGACTCTTTTCCAGCAACATATAAAATTAAAAAATCCTTGTATTCATATCATTACTAGGGCGATTTTTCAAACACACTAAGAAATCGAGTTTATGCGAAATCCTTCTGTAAATGGGAAGAAAGTATTTTAAACGAAATGAACCCAGCTATGAGTAAAGTGCCAGAGATTGCGCCACTCATAGCACTTAACCGGTCTTATTGAATATCCCGGATCTATCCTAACCGGGGCGCGTGTAGCGCAGTCGGAGGAGGCGCCGACTGTCGCGTGCACCCGATACCAGGTTCCTGATTCGAATGTCCCGCCTAGTCCAACCAAGCCTTCCATCCCTCCGGGGTCGGTGAATTGGTACCAGACTTGTCTGGGAAGGGTAAAGCGCTGACTTGTTCATCGGCTGGCCACCGCGAGTCATTGGATGGCCAAATACGCATTCATATCGTCCCACTACATCCCGTAGAAGTAGAATGCGCTGGCGCATCCCAAAAGACATTGAGTAACGCCGTCCCTTACCCTTTATCCTTTATCCTAACCAGGAGGGGGTAGTGCTCGGAAACATTTGCGTTCAGCACCCACGACACGACACCCACTCTCTGATTTCGCATGGATACCATCATTTGGCAGTATACTGAAGCTCTTGGACAATCTCAAAGGAGAGGTGGAGAGGCAAGACACCACATGTCTTTCTCCGACTAGGATTGATCCAATGTCCCCTATGGGGAGCAATATTGGCAACCTAAGCGTGCTTATAGAATTGTGATCTAAAATCCGTGTTCCAAACCAGACCTAAGATTTTTAGGGAAAAAGATAAGCATGCTTCGGATAAGGTATTTGATTCTTGATTCAAACACTCACAAAGCCTTTGTGACCTTATATGTAGTATTCGGTAGCACATCGTTTCAAGAAAAGAAAAATGAATCCAATTCGATTGTCACACTGCCTCGACATCAGGATGCACCTCTGGATTGAAAGCAACATAATCACAAAAAAGGCGGCGCATATGAATCTCTTTCTCCAGTTATTCGAGGTGAATGAAGGCAGCCCAAAACAATCATCGAGTGATGAGTCACCATTTCCGTTCCGTCTTCCGCCCCAATAAAAGAGCGGAACACGGAACGAAACGGAAGGACTAAAAACAACCGAAAACCGGAATTCAGAACGGAAATTCCGCACATCCATGGCCACAACCTCCGTTCCTCCTCGCACGTGTCCGTCTCGGCAGTGTACATATTCCTCCTTGCACTCAATGCAAGTTATGAGGTATACCGCTCTTGAGGGCCTGCAATCGCCTTCCCCACCGAATGGCAGGCCACGCAAGACGGCGTAGCATGAGAGGAGACGTAAAGGCGGCTCCTCACTAGTTACACCTTGAGATTGGCCTGGGTTACCTCAACGACCCTAACAATGTCACCCACGTTAGGCTTATGAACGGATTCCTGCACTTGAGCACTGAAAGCATCCGAGACAAAGGGCACCGAAAAGGCGATTTGACCACGCAGTTGTGCCCTGCGCCCATTGACGTCGGCCTTTCGGCATGTTGGGGCAACATAGGTTAAGGATGTCATTTACCTTGATGAGGACTTGAACTCACTGTTCGAGGAGCAGCTGTATGGAAAATAATTCGGACAATGGCCCTCCTAGTGTTGTCTGGGTATGAAGAACGAAAAGGCACAATTATGTTTTTGTTGCTAGGTTTCCGGTACCACCTAATTTGTAAGGTATCGCGAGAGAGACGAATTTCCACGTTGAGTTATGGCTGCTAGTGAGTAACCTGTCAACCTGTTTTCCCCTTGTGAGCGCTGTATGCTTAACATGCTCAGCCTGATGGTTAACCCCTTTGCGACAATGCGCTTTCTCGACTACCGTTCACACTCGCAATTCTGATTGGTAAATATCTTTGTGAATGGAACAGGGAAGCGCATCAACTTTGAGTAGTCAACGTATTGCGATAAAAATTAGGAGAGTTGTTCCAGAAAAAAAATTGTTACGTTCTCTCCTAACATCGCCTTAGCTTATCCGATGTGCAAATAAGCGCCGAACAGCATTGTTCGGCAATGCTGCGAAGGAGTTAAGCAACTCGACGCAAGCATCCTGCTCGCTCTGCGCCATTAAAAAGGAACTGGATCTCAAAGTAGACCAACTTCGAACCACTCGATGAGGCAACAGACCATGTGACTGACCTGAATCTTCGTACAAGCCTGTTCCACTCGAAAGCTCCACCCGTGCTCTGCTACGCATTGGAAACGTGGACTAGCCTACTTGCTTATCACCTTATCCTTCACCGTTAGTCCCACAATGCTACGCATTGAAAACCCGGGCTAACGTTGCAATAAGGACCACCTAAGGGGCACAAGGGAAATAGCTTCTAATGTGGAACCAGCCAACACGAGCAGCAGCGAACACAAAAGGCAAGAGATGAAGAAGAGATAGAGGAGTAGACAAATTTGGATGGAATAAAAGCGTTTTTACATAATTGTGAGGATTTCAGTATTCGCAAAGAAGCGTAAGGGGGTAGAGCTAAAAGTAAAGTCGTGGGATGTTTGTAGTCGACGAAAAGCAAATTGTATTAGCAAACGAATCTTTCAAAGAACATAAGCAGACGTTAAGAAGGACAAAAGGCGAGCTGTTGCCGTCCCGGACAAAATGAACGATCTTCTCACCTTTTGAGAGGAATTCTTGGCAGCAGTTCGAAGACTGTGGCTGGGTTGCTTTCTGACGGCAACTGCTCTTTCTAGTTTGAGGCATTCATAAGCAGAAAGCAATTGTCACTCAATTGAAACTGCTCCTACTTCATTGCCAAGTGCACTGCACTACAAATCATCTACCTTCCTGAAACCATACAAGTTGTTAGATCAGTAGTATTCACATCTTCAGAGCTCCTCCACCTCCCTATGGAAATTCTTGGAGACCAAATTTTGCCGACGCAGTGGAAACGTCTGAACAGGTGTTTCTGTTGGATCGATTGCACGAGATGGATTAGCACGGTATGAACAGACTATAGTGAGTAACGACGGAGGGATCAATGAAGAGGCTGCAACGGAAGTGGCCACTAGGCCATGCAAGTCGTTTAAACAGCTGCATTGTTGTGCACGCCATATACTGCGTCTGTGTTCTCGCGGAATCCCGGCGTGTACAGTTGCCTTGGAATAATTGGATTTCGGCTGCAATGATTAGCTGCTGGACAGGAAATGGCTGGAATACTTTGCTAGGCTATTGTGCTATTAATAAGTCGTAGGTTGCCCTTGCAATTGACATCTAAACTCTTCGAGCCACATGCAACGCTTCTGAAGATGCATTGGGCTCATATATTCAATAAGTTTCAAACAACGTGTAAGTGCACAGAAGGACGCTGCTCTTTACCGATGTGCAGCTACTACGTTCACTGCCCAGCGCTGTTTGATCGTCAAATTGCGCCCGTCAATAACGTCCTCGTTCTTCTCCTGTGTCCATTGTCAGAAGGGCATCGTCTTTAAGGCACTTCACGAAAGAGTCCATGTGATAGGCGTCGCATGGTAGAAGTAGTTTTGGCACTCTACAGAAACGATCAGTTGCGCTTCTTACTCAGCAGGTGTCATCGAAACCGACTGACCGGGCCACCTAACTTTTGACGATTTGGCCTGGACAACAGCGTCTATAATCCTCAGAAGTCGTTGAGGCCGAGAACTTTGTGTTAATGTGAAGGGTGAGGTTCGAGTCTTGCCAAAAATTTAAGACAGCCCCCCTTTTCAGGATTGGTTCCGTATGGTCCCCTCTTGTCTCTGTCACAGCTTGATTCTTTCATGTCTCCCTTTTTAGCTTTCTAGGCGGTTTTGTTTATCCTAAAAATCCTCCTTTCAGGCGTTGCATCGACAGTGTGGGACCTCAAATTCAATCACGTCTTCGCTTGCAGAAAAAGTTAGGAATATGGAACCGAGTTTCCCAAAGTTTTGCATGCATTGTTCTATAGTTAAACCTAAGATTTTCTACGACATACAATCTATAGAGGGAGCTAGCTTCTACTTCAATGGAATGTGCAGTGCGTACCAGGTTACCTATCTTACTTAGACCATAGAGGGCGCCAGATCTGCAGTATTTACATTTGCAGCACTACTCAGCTTTCGATGGAAATTTCTGAGCACAAAATGTTGCCTATGCAATTGGAAAATACTGAAAAGGTGTTTCCACAGAATCAATTGCCGGTAACATAGTTGCGGATCATTTCCTGCCGCATTCTCTTCTTTATTCCGCAGAATTCAAAAAATTCTCACGTGGTGGTAGAGACTTCGATCGCTTTGACATGCTCTTCCAGCGAATAGCAGATATAACGTTTCCACAGAAGCCTCCGTCAGAGGTCTCGTATCTGAACTGAAGCACTTGAGTACGATAGGCCTTAACCTAGAATTTAGACTAAAAATTCTAATTGAATGCCACAGCGTTCAGGAAGGTACAACGGAAGATGCAACGAAATCAGAAGAAATCAAATCACAATCTAAAACAAAACAACATCGTGTAACGGAACAAAACAAAGGTAAAAAGTGAGAACAAGAAGATTCAGCACTAGGTTTAAATTGCCACTAGCAAAGAAAAGTGAAGTTCGACCTATAGAATGCCATCAGAGAGCTATGCAGATGACTGAAATGCGCTTTTAAGGTGCCTCCGAAATTCACGTAGAAAAGTCGTGTTAGCATTAAGTCGAGTCGGTAATTCCGTTCCGCCCTGGAATCTGTTCGCTTTGCGGACAAGGCTATGTAGCTGGTATGTGCGATCAAGAGTACGAAGAGTGGCGAGGTCCTGTGCCGGAGTACATTTCAGGTGAAGTCGTATTCTTTTCGAATTCTGAGTACAGGCGTTTAAGTTGCTAAGGAAGGTACTGAAGGCTCTCAAATCATTAATACAACGTCTTACGTGCGTGTACTTCGGACGTTCGATGAACATGGCAGTCTAAGTGCAGAATAAATAAATGAATACTAAACAACCCGACTGTGGGCTATCAAAACAGTTGTCACCGTAATGAGCACTGCTTACAAAAATGGTCATTATGCCGCATTCGTGACAGCCGCGTATTCGAAATTCAAATAATATTTGAATTCGCGACCCCTCGATTATCGGATTGTAATAATATTCGAATAACAAAACATTCAGGGTAATCGAATAATCTAAAAAATTATCCGAATAATGAAACGAATTCGATCGTTCGAGCACAATGTACTAAATACCGATAGTCCACATCGTTAGAGACAAGACGACCGATGAACGAAGTAGAGCTGGATTCAGGTGCATTCAGAGTGAAGCCTCGCGCCCTTGTGGAAGGACTTCAACAAGGTGAGCCGAGACATTCGTCGCCGATCGCTTATCCATCCGTGTTTCGGGATTCATGGCGAGAGAATCGAAACGATGCTGTGGCCCGCACTGCCAGCGTAGGCAGGAAATAAAGGTATGTTTTTATCTAAGAAAGTAAGACAGTAAGTCAGTAAGTGCATTATCACTTTGTTCGTCAATAAATAAATGATCCAAAATGGGAGAAATTTAACGTTTCTCTTAGTGTGTGTGAAGCTTTGCTAGAACCAAGGCTACGCTTTCGAAATGTCTAACAATCGCTGCTAGAATTCTTTAAAATGCTGAGTGCAAACACAGAGTAGCAGAATCCGGCACTAATTTTGAACCAATCTAATTCAAGAAAGCGGAAGGCCAAACAAAAGAAGTAATCTAGTGAGCGTGGCACCTAGCAATAATTGAGGCAATATTAGCAACAAACGGGTATATCCTGCAAGCCTAAAATTAGAGCATAGGACGAGTGACCGTAAGGGAGACTGATGCGAAGAAGTGTGCAAGCATCAGTGCTTTGCAAGAAGGGGGACAAACGCTTGTTGCAGGATAATGCTGTCGCTTAATTCAACGAAAGGCGTTGGCACTCTTCCGAGAGAATTCATTTTCTTCAGCCGACGAAGAATGTTCTGGAAACACTTCCCTTTCCAAACGCCTGTCGAAGCTCTAAACACTGGCGCGCGTCTAAAACGGGCAGAACAACGCAGTACATGAAAAACGCCATCGAGTGGGTCGACTGCGCCTTAAATGCGCACGCAATCGGAACTAAAGACGAGCGCTGAGAGCTTGTGCCACTAAATGGAAACACTTCTTGCCGCAGTGGGATTCTCATCGTATCCACGCACAAGCTGAAGAGGAGTGATGGGATGATTATTCGTTCCCGTCGTTTGATGCGATCTGGGACCGTTAATGCGTGGAATCTAAGAGCCTTTGAGTAGATCAATACTTAACCTGTCAGCATATCACATACTAATACTTTATCCTAGTCGCCTTTCATCTCTTGTAGGTAGCTTCCATTGGTCATCTTCATCCGCTAAAACACTGCCGCACTAGTCCACCACTTCCCACCCACTTTTATGCTTTCGTCCATTCCCATCTCGCCGTCTGTCTTCCACCTGTTGCATCCTTGATGAGTTAGGCTTTTGAACGTCGAGGACTATTTTTTGCAACTTTAAAGCATTACTCAGCTCTCTTGCAAGCACACAGTCTACCTTAGGAGAAATTTTACTCAAAGAGGCCTAAGTGATTCAGTAGAAAATAATACGAAGACCAGACCGTGTATGTATGCTGAGACTGGTTCTATGTAAGACTGGCTCTATGTGCCTTGTTTCTTGCCCAGTCAAAATTCAAGCATCTAGGCAGATCCCAACCAGCCTCCCTGGTCGCTTGAAGGTTTCTGCCACAGAAAAGGAATTGGTCAACGTATTGGACAAACCATCGTTTTTAGGAAGGCTTAATCGACAAAACTCAAGTGCTTGAGATGTCGCATGAGTGGACGTCCATCTTGTTGTGTGAAGGGAAGTCTAATGTAGGTGTAGTTTATTTTGATTTTCAGAACGCCTTTGACAGGATATCGCATAGCAGAATGTTAGGGGAGCACTGCACCTAATTTCGCTTAATCTTTTTGTTCTCCGCACTGCTGCTTTATTAGCTACATTGTTTGTATTACGTTTTTTCGTTAGCGTGTTGCTGGTTCATCAATTCGATTTCATTTTCCACATATGCATGAACATGTAATAAATCTAATTTAAGTCTAAATTCAACATGGTGGTTGCTCACGTGCACTATCGCACACTTACGTCAAGCGTCGCCAAATAAATCACCGCAACTGAATCGCTGGGTGCATCTAGGGAATACAATTTTCCTGAATGAGCAATTTCGATCTCTTACGTCATTGCATTAACTTCCGAACTCTCACGTTATCAGGCACAATATTCTGAAATACTGGCATAAAGTGAGATCACGAAGCAAACACACGAAAGCTATGGTAAGTTGTGAGCTGAGATGTGCAAGGCTTCTTACGCTTTTTAACGAAATGTCACTTTATGTAAGTGTTTGGCTTTCCAATAACTTGCGCTGATGGAAAACTCGGTGTATTTTTCCTTGCACTTCAGTTAATAGATAAGAAAATAGCGAAATCCATAGGGGTAACACTTTTGTGTTCTGTCTAGATGTGAACAGAACCAAAACTCGAATAATAGAATAGACGAAGAATAGAGAATCACTGCTTCCAGCCAAGTCGGTCATATATGGATGGACCTCAAAATGGACAATGTTATTTGAAAATACAGTGAATGGCAAGCATGCTAGCACTCAAAAAACCGGCGCATCTACTACCTATAAGGACAGAAGGGTAATTACTTGAAGGCAAATACTTCAGATGAATATGTTCTATTCTTCTTTTTAGCTAGGGAAGCCACTATCATGAATGTGCAAGACGATCCTTGACTCTTATGCGAGAGCGGACTGACGCGAGCTTCATGCAGAACCATTGCTTGAGTTCCTGTACAGTGAAATACATACAATTCAACGGGAACAGACGCTCTCTAAATTAGGATACGCTGTTGATGGTAATGCTAATGCCGCTCTCTCACCTTTGAAGAGCCTCCTCGACATTCCAAAAATGGCAGAGATGGCTGTGTCAAAATGCAATTGACATTACCTGCTGCACTACAATAAAGCACAGTGTAGATGCCAATGTGAGAAGAATCTCATTCATAGAACAAGAGGAAAACATTTGCTGCTATGAGAAGATTGTAATCGGTCGTACCTCATATCAATATTGACGTCAACATGTCATTGCGTTGTACATCCTGATGAGGCAAATATAAACACAAATAGATTTCTAATGGACACATAGGCAATAACTCCTGAGCAACAGCTTCAACAGCAAAAGCTGCAGAGCTTCTGCCAACATTTTAGGTTCACGGCGAGTTAAGCTCAAACCAATAAAAAACTGCACCGCAATATTGCAAGAAGTTCCCAAACAGCGTCTCGACCCCAGGCAGCTCAGGACGAAGTCAATAATTTCCTATTCCTTTTCTCGCTGAAACCAAAGAGGTGATACCAAAGGGAAGGAAACGTCTGCTAAGCGCCCCGTTAGGCAGTGTGAAGACAGAAGGAGTGAACATGATGGGGATACAAAGCAAATTCTAAAGAGATGGAAACTTCGTGCAAAAAGAGTTGCGAATTTTGCTGAAAGAACATGACATGCACTGAACGTTAGTTAGTACTATCTCCTAGCCTTGCTAGAACGTCAAAAGAAACACCGTTAACCGAATTAGACACTGAGGAAACGCTGGCGACGGGCCTCTCTCACTAGAAGACCTTTCATTGCAAGGCAATTTGATGAGTTTTCTGGGTGGCCGGTAGGGGAGACATCGAGAGCTGTTTATGAGAAACACTTCTCTCCTCAGAGCTTGTAGGGAAGATTACTATGAGCTAAATTCTGTACGAATACCCGCAAGTTTTTTAACAGATGCGATAGGAGGGTCAGGATGTGGTTAATCCTTCCCTTTTTGAATGCATTTACTTTGACGCTTAGGATACGCCACGCACCCTGCTACAATACCGCCCGCGTCGCGCGGTCAAAAAGACGGTTTGCGACGGAAAAATCCGACGCACACCGTCGCATGGTCATAACTCCTTTTATTTTATGTTGTTTGAGAAAATGTTGGCACCGTTCGACTCATCTCCTCGAGATCTACACAAACATAAACTTTACCGTTTTCACCGTGGGTGGTCTAAAAACATAAATGCAGCAGGCTTTTGCGATTAGAGCACCTTATTTCCCAGGACGTGCATGATTTCGGAGTCTCTCAGGCATGGCGTACGTTGTCAGTGCTCTGTCATGCCTGCAATGCTCCGAGAGTGCGCCGCGCACAATGTATACGGGATCGACCCTATCAATCGAGTGTTAGAAAGCATGTTCTCTCCGCTTCTATCTGCCCTTACTGGAAAATGTAAAGCCTTCAAGCCTATTTCGAACGGTTTGGAGAATTTGTCAGAAATTTCCAGCCACCCTGCTCGGGAATGTCTCCAATCAGTCCCGGCGAGACTAAAGTGTGCGCCATGTGAAGTGCGTATAGAGATGAACCTATCAATCGATTGGGTTCGCAACTGGTAGAGTGAGTGTTGGGAAAGTTCTATCATAAATTTCCAGCCGTCCTGCTAAAGAATTGCTCCAAGGCTGTCCAACTAGCCTTTGGAGTGTGCCGTGACCAATGCATATAGAATCGAACCTTCCAATCGAGGGGAGCGACCGCATGCAAATTGTACGTGCGGGCGTGTTCGGAGCTCAATAACTCTTTCAAGTTCAAATCGTTTCGGCTGCAACTTGTGGGTCTTGTAGGCAGTAAAATGGTCTACTGTTACTCTAATGTAGAACTGTGTAGCTTAGGAAGAGGCGATGTTACAATTGTGCGAATATGCAGGTGAGGCTTGTGTGACGCATTTTTTTCCAATTTCGGTGGAGCACTGCAGGAAGACCCGGCGAGCAATCGGCCTTGAAATGCGTATGCTAACAGCGGGCTTAAGGTAATTTGCCATGACGTGTTTAGAACTCCTCAGCTTTCTAAACTGCCTTAGCTTCAGCTGCCAGTTTAAATCGGCGAAAGATAGCTGTTAGAGTTTCTTGTGCTCTCACTCGCCCAGATTTGAGTGTTCGACATTAGCAATGGGACCCTTCTGTTCAGCATGGGAAACGCTATCGAATGATATAAATTTCGACCGATTTTGGAAATGTCGATTTTTTGACAGTTTCGCATCGAGGATGAGGCCGCTCGAGGCCGCGGCAGACGGAGGGTGACGTCATCGAAAATCGATATCTTCGATTTGGGCCATGCTTGGCACCAATTGATAGAGCTTGTGGTAAATGTGGTAAATGATAAAAGCTTTTGCTCATTCTGTTAATAACAAAAATATTGCAATTTAGTAAATGATAAATGATAAAGAATGCTTCAAGAAAGATCACTTCTTGAAGCATACTGAAACAGTGCTGTTTTCTGAGCGTAAAATAAGCTCAATACCGTTTTTATAGGTAAAAGAACAAAATAGTATATGACAGTTCAAATATTGTATTCACGTTGAGGTAGAAGAAAAATATAGATTTCCAAAGAAAGCCGTTGTTACTCATACAGATAGATAATTGTAAAAGGTTGGCTCAAACGAGCTAGTCGCTAGTAGTCCTTGAAGACGCTAATTTTGATTTGGAGGATGTCAAGATTGATCTCGAAAGTGTCAAGCTTGCTTAGGAGCACGTCCTGCTTGATTTTGGCTACATGGTCCCACCACTGTTCAAACGGAATTTTCCATTAGATTTTGCAGAGGGCTCATGGAGATATGCCACAGAATGGAAAATCCAGATCCGTAGACTGCTTGCCTTCAGCTGCAAAATTGGTGGAAGGTTTGTTAAGGTGGTATGAAAGGGGTCAACACTGCAGTGATGTTCGGACATATAGTACACGTTGACAGTTCTTATTTAGGCTGAAAAACCGGTTTTTATGGGGAGATGATTGAATTTCAACACCTGCAAAAACAACATAAACGTGTAACCAGAATTTTAGAATGAGTTGGTACAGTTAAGCCATTTAAAAAAACCACGAGCCAAAACCGAACATGGGACAGATCTCGAGAGATCGACCGGTGTTGCTTTTATTGCTCCAATGGGGTCGTGGTCGCTCGCTACTCGGCCGCCGAGCACAGAGCTCCCGACGAGTCCTGCCTGTCCCACTCTCAGAACCGATGGTGTGCGGAAGGGGTGAAATATGGATCAACTCCAATTTGAGCCATATTATATCGCCAAGAAGCTGTTGATGCGAACCAAATGGCTAGCCAAACCATTTTCTCTCTCAAGAACAACTCGAAGGGTAAGTTGAAGAAAACGAGAGCAAATACCAAATCTGGATAGCAGTAAATGTCACAAAATAGTCGCTCCGGAGAGAGCCAGTCTTATCAACTGCTATTTTTAGAATACTGACTATACTACCGCCCACTGAAGAAAAGCAGGAGCTCCTTCATTGCTTTATTATACATCCTACAACGAATTTAAAGTGGGAAAATCCTCTGCAGCAGTCGAAAATGTAGGTTTTGGGGGCATATTAAAGAGGCCGCTTTCTAGCACTGCAAGCTGTTTTACCAGATCTGAAAGAAGCCTTTCTTAGATAATTCAGCGTGAATAAATGCTTACAGGGGGGGGTGGTTAGTGAGGAAAGGCGTCCTGGAGGTGGACATTACGAACTACATATTGAATGGAATACACGGGGATATCCAAATCAACCAAATTAAGTAGTGTCTAGTCCTACTATAATAGCCATAACAAGTTGAATTGGGATTTTTTGAGAAAAATAGAGAAATCAGGATTTCGCTGAAACCGGCTGGTGGAGTGACCGAGGTAGGCGCCAATGGCAGTTTTGGAGAGGTCGTAAATCAATTAGGGGTCCTCCACACGAAAATGCTCCATAAGATTGTCAAACTGAGCGCCGCTTGGAACCACCGAAAGTTCAGTGAAGAGTGGAATCGAATGATCTTAGCTGGGATCAACAAGAGTAATTTTTAAGCATGTAACGGCAAAGCGACGCTTTGTGACGGATTAATCCATCGCAAGACGTCTTTCTTTCAAAGAATTTGAGCGGTATTGTACTTGTGTAGTAAACAGTGGTAGTAATAGAAACAGTAAAGCAATGTTGTAATCACGACGCTGTCAAGCCCTTGGAAACGTAGAAAAGAACCGCAATTTCTTCACTTGCGTCGTTTATGTAGTGGCAACCCTTAATCTAAACTCTCTACCACCTGTATTTCTGTGGACCGACTTCGCGATGACAAATTATCGGCTGTATACCAACACGTGTCATCAAAGCTCGCTACGTGATTGGTCCACCTAATTTTCGACGACTTGGCTTATTTATTTATTCATTTATTCACTAAATAATGAACTTACAGCATGTCTTCGTCATAACTTCCAGTTGGCAACAGCGGTAGCTAAGTCACTTCTCGTTAGTATTGGATCAGCGAGAGGGTTTATATCTCATATCTACTCTTTGGCTTTTCGCTCTGCACAGAGGGCTATGCCTGAAGAGGCAACGACGAAGCGCGAGTTCCCTCAAAATAACTGATCTACCGCGTAACCTCGTTTGGCACAAGAGCACTTACATACACCTTCATTTCTTACCTTATTTTCACTGCTGCACTGACACTCCTTATGTAAGTGTTACTTCGCTGCGCGTGGTCTAAAATGTCACGAACATAAAGCGAATGGCTTAGGTGACTGCTCTCCGAAAGCCATTAGAGGCTTCTTAACCTTGCCAGATTCAGAGATTAAACGGATTGCTATGTCTTGGTGAAATTCCTGGCTACTTAGAGTGCGCTGCAATCAGATTATAAAGGTAGTCGCTCCGACTACATTGGATTATATTAAGAGGTGTGTGCATGTGTGTGAAATTCCAAACAGGCCCCTGGGAAATGAGCTAATCATTGTAGTTACGGCCATTTAACGGCAACTGCGTTACTCCTCAGACATCCATTATACCCTCTGACGTCAGCGCCAAACATAAATAACACTGCATTATTATACAGCACGAAGACGTCTGCATGAGTTTTCCTCCTGTGGTGGAGGCACTTGGCCATTCTTCAGGGCAGCGCAATTTCGGATGCTACTTCGCTGACGGAGTGCCGCATAGTTGGCTGCAAAGCTGCCAACGCTAACGGAAATCCAATGCGGATGCAGATCACCTGCATCACGTCCTTCTTTTCCTCTTCCGCTCAGCAATCATAACTCGAAATAGCTGGAAGTCAGCTAGAGCATAGAACAAGCACATCCTTCCATATTCGTAACTGGCTTTTCAGAAGGAAAAAGACACATGGGACGAGCTTGAAATTATGGCCTATGGTCCGATACGTAGCAGGAGCCAGAAGAGAAAAGTTTTGCAACAGCTAGATCTCGCTACGCTAATGGTGATAAGGACGAGGTATTGACCTCTTTCACGGCATGTGCATATACACGACACAGTACCTTGTACCTGTAAGGCCATTAAGTTGGGGTAATGATCTGAGAATGCTATCTATCAGTCGTTGCATACGATGTCATGAGGAGTCATAAGGCATCATTTATTAAGAGAACTAGAGCCCCCCCCCCCCCCTCTGCGCCGCCCGAATTTCTCGAGTTTCCTGCTCGAGAAGTATGTCTATGCACTTTTCTGAGTGAAGGGTAGACATTGAATCCAACGGTGATTTTCATACAATCGGATGATTCGTATGAGCAATATTTTCAAACCTCAGACTTTTTGGGCTACTTCAGGTAAGGAGGATTTTCAGTTGTCCAGATTTTCGGATCATTCAGATGAACAATTTCTCTCCGGATCGGATATCGGATATCCGATTCAGATGCCAACGAATAATATAGTGGTAATCCACGTAACTAATCATAAGAATCTGCTGTCAAACTGGCCAGCTGTTTAATTCTGCATGGTGGCGTTGGGAAGGTTCTGAAGGAGATGGATTTTCATTTGCTTCATAACTAGATGATACTAATCACGGAAACCGATCCCCTCCCTCACGAGCAATGAACCGTCGAATTTGCTAACTGGCATTCAGTTGGTAGAGGACACAGAGGCTGTAGGAAGCATGGAACGAATCGGAAACTGAAGAACAACGAACAGGTGAGAAGCGCTATGAAAGCGGGAGGTTATGAACGCGGAGAGGTGAAGCGTTCGCGTCATCGGCCTTTATCCGGGCAGAGATGACTCCGATAAGAGAATCAGTTGTCCGGGCGACCGAAAGTCGCCACTAATGAAAGGATCTATTTAAGCGCATGTCGACGTGAGAGGTCTGTAGGTGTCCTGGAGTCGTCGAAGACGTATCACGCCAACGGCTTTCTTCCAGAATATGCAAAAAGACCAATGTACGCCACATAATCTCGTGGTCAGAACAAAAGCATTTGGAGCGCGCGATGGAAATCTTCATCATCATAATTAAAGGTGATTCAAGATACGCATCCATACGTCCACATTTCACCGATTGTTGTGAGAGGGATCCTTTTCCGAACTCTAAACCTTTTTAACAGATTTGCCAAGCCCACTCTTGCTTGAGAGGTTCGCGATCGGTTATAAAACAATGTCTCACTTTTCTCATTCGCCAGGGATTCCAATGTCGGAAGTGCTTTGAGCTACGAATCTGCTACTGGCAAAAACCCTTTGTCGAGACTTGCGCGTGAGACCTATGTATACTCATAGCTAGATTCCATTCTTACCCCAATCTCTCCAATTGATCCCCCCCTATTATTATTTATTACATGGTTCAAATCTATGTGAAGAATAATGAAATCATAAACGATGTAGAATGATATCCACATGACATTGGCTTACGATGCAGGCCAAACTACTGCGGAGTAATTAGAAAGTACATGATTAACACCTTAGAACCCTTTAGATAACAAACACCCAGAGAATGAAGAATAGAAGGAAGAACAAATCAAGGGGGAGGGGGGCGTTCTGCTACAAGATCTCGTTATGTCCCAGAATTATTTATGAATCGACTTGCATTCGTAATAAATGGTTTCAGCTTGTATGGAATTACTGTGTTTTTGTAAAGTTTCATATAGTCCGAGCCTGCTCTATCAACAAATATTATTGTTGTCGATTTGAGGGTTTTGCAGTGTTAATGAAAGTTTCTATACTCCACCTCGGGTTCTAGATGGTCTCACAACGAATAAGTCAGGGTTGTCGAGTCCACAGAAACCTTGGAGGATTTTGCGCACCATTATGAGGTCGTATATTCTTCTTCTGTATGAAAGTGTCTGTAGTCCAAGCTGTTTGTTTCTTACTTTACTATTGGGAATAGCATGGTAATTAATGTCACATTTCCTGATAAATATATTTCTGAACTATGGTTTTCTAGTGAAGCTATTTTGGACTTTTTCAAGTCTAAGTATATTTTTCTTCTTGACTGAGTGAAAAATTGTTGTTCCATACTCACGGGCAGCTTAACGTAAGTCTTATAGGCCTTGACGAGGACACAGGGGTTTTGTGGAAAGAGTTCTAAACAGATTGTGTACTACAGCCATCGCTTTATTTGCAACTGGTTCACAACGCGCGTCCAATGTCAAATTTGCATCGAGGAGAAACCCAAGATCTGTTGCTTGATCACTGCTTGTAATCTCATTCCTACCTAACTTGTATGTGCAGCCGGGATTTGTTCTTCCTAAATGGAGCCCCTTAGTTTTTCTTCTGACAAAGGGAGCCGCCACTCGTGCGACCAGCGATCAACAGCATCTATGGCTCGCTGCAGAAGGCTTTGATTATGGATTGGTGAGGTATGGCAAGTTTTCTCGTCGTCCGCAAAAGCTATGCATTCCACTCCTGAACTCGTTATTAGTGACGGTAGCTCGCGGGTATATTGAATAGAATAGGGGATAGAACGCAACCTTGTGGAACGCCACTGAGAGCCGGTTGAAGTGCTCAATATTTGGAATTAACGCGTACAGCAAAAGTTCTACGATCTAAAAACTCAACTATCTATGAAATTATTCGAGGATGTATGCCCACCATGATCAGTTTAGCTTTTAGTCTCTTATGGCATACCCTATCGAAGGCGTTTGCGAAATCAAAATGAATCACATCAAGTCACAATCACAATCACACCACTACTTCCGGCAAATGTTCTAGGTCACAGTCCGCTGAGCAACTCTTCAAAGCATAGTGCTTAAATCGAAGCATGTGATGAAGATATATTAACGACAAGCCGCTACGCAGACACTATGCGCAACACACATCTGTTAGGTCGAACAGCGAGGTTCCGTATTTGGTGATATAAAAAGCGCATTTTTAATGTCTCATCATAAATCCTGCGCCTTTTCATCTTAAAAAAGCAAAACACTTGCTTTTTTTTAAGCAAAAGTGTTATCAAACAAATCCTGGCATTGACTTGACAACTTTTCTAAAGCAAGGATACAACAGTTTTTTGGAGATCTAACCTAGCAGCCAACCATCTGGTTCAAGACAAGCAACCGCAATTCTAGCTGCTGCAGGAGAAAAACGTACTGACCATGAGATGGATAGGAATCTTTCCTGCGGCATGGATCCGCTCAGTTCTTGGAGAACAAGGATGCTGTCAAAACAAATCACGACCCACGTTAGCTACAATACCGCTCGCGCCGCACGGTCAAAAGTGGGCGAAAAAACGCCAACATAGCGTCGCAAAGCGTCGCACGCTCATAACTCCTTCAGTTTTAGGTTTCTTGAATAAACGTTGGTACCATTCGATTCGCCTCTTCGAGATCTACACAAACATGTGTAAAACTTTGCCGGAACACCCGTATTTTCGCCGTGGGTGGTCCAAAATTGGCTGGACGGGCGATTAGAGCAGCTTATTTCCCAGGATATGCGTGCTTTCGGAGTATCTCAAAGATGGCGTACGTCGCCAGTGCTCTGTCATACCAGGAATGCCCCGAGAGTGCGCCGTGCACAATGCACACAGAACCTAACCTATCAATCGAGTGGGCGAGCACATGTCCCCTGCGCTTCTATCTTCTCTCACTGGGAACTGCGACGTTTTCAAGACTAATTCGAGCCGTTTGGAGAATGTTATCAGAAACTTCCCGCCACCCCACTCAGGATTAGCTCCAATCTGTCCCAGCGAAACTTTGGTGTGCGCCGTGAACACGAGCCTTTCAATCAAGGGGGGGGGGGGGACAGCTTGTAGACTGAGCGTTTGGGGAGTTTTATCAGAAATTTCTTGCCGCCCTTGTCAGGAATTGCTCCAAGGCTGTCCAGCGAGCCTTTGGAGTGCGCAATGAGCAATACATACAGAATAGAACCTTTCAATCGAGGGGGCGACCGCTCGCAAATTGCACGAATGGGCGTGTTCGGAGCGCAATAGCTCTATCAAGTTGTAACCTTTCATGCTGCAGCTTGTAGGTTTTGTAGGCAGTCGAACGTTCTGTACGTACGCCAAAGTAGAATGGTTTAGCTTAGGAAGGGGCAATGTTATAGGGGTGCGAATATGCAGGTGAGGATTGTGTGAAGCATTTTTTTCCGATTTCCGTGGATCACTGCGAGAAGATGCGGCGAGCTGACGGCTTTAGAATACGTACGTGAACAGAGTGTCTAAGGTACTTTACGACGATATGCTCACAGCTCCTCAGTTGCCTAAACTGCCTTAGCCTCAGCTGGCGTTTTAGAGCGGCAAAATCTAGCGGTTAGAGTTTCTTGCGCTCCTACTCGCCCAGATTTGAGTCTTCGACACTCGGAATGGCACAGTTCCGTTCAACATAAAAAGCGCTATCGAACGGTGTCAATCTTGACCGATTTTGGAATCATCAATTTTTTGACTGTTTAGCATAGAGGACGAGGCCGCGGCGGAAGGACGATGACGTCATCGAAAAAACGATGTCTTCGAGTTGGGCCATACCTGATACCGTTCGATAGAGCTTTTCATGCTAAATTGAATAGTGTCATTTAGAGTGGGAAAAACTGTAATCTGGGCGAGAAACAGCGCGGAGAGCGTCTGCCGTTGTTGCGCTAAATTGCACGCGCGGGCGTGTTCGGAGCACAATAACTCTGTCGAGTTCGAATCGTTTCGGCTGCAACTTGTGTTTGTTGTAGGCAGTAGAACGATATATATATGTATACTAAAGTAGAATGGCTTAGCTTAGGAGGGGGCAATGTTACAGCGGTGCAAAAATGCAGGTGAGGCTTGCGTGATGCATTTTTTTCCGAATTCAGTTAACCACTGCGAGAAGACGCGGCGAGCTAAGGCCTCAAAATGCGTACGCGAACAGAGCGCTTAAGGTACGGTACTTTACGATGACGTGATCAGAACTTCTCAGCTGCCTAAACTGCCTTAGCCCCATCTGCCGTTTTAGGGCGGCGGACTTAGCGATTGAAGTTTCCTGCACTCTTACTTGTCCATATTTGGGTTTTCGACACTCCCAGTAACATCGTTCTGTTCTGCTTGAAGAGCGCTATCGAATTGTATCAATCTCGACCGATTTTGGAAACGTAGATTTTTCGGCAATATCCATATTCCATCGAGGACGTGGCGCCCTAGGCCGAGCTGCGAGGACGATGACGTCATCGAAAACCGGTATTTTCGAAATTGGCCAAATCTCCTCGTGCAAACTTCGTCCAAAATCGTCTAGGGTTTATTTGGGGCGCTGATTACGAATCCGACGTCAGTTTTTGAAAGTTCCGTCGACTTCGGTAGGTTTAGGATTTGCTTTGATTTGCAAAATTCGTGTAGGGTCGGGGGCTTATTCGGGGTGCCGAACACGATGCCGAGGTACATTTTGTACGATT